>JAWWMA010000600.1:0-10146 GCA_035041425.1 Mionectes olivaceus | reverse complement strand
TGCCCAGGCTCCCCAGGGCAGTGGGCACAGCCCCAAGGCTGCCAGAGCTCCAGGAGGGTTTGGCTGATCCTCTGGGGTACAGGGGGTGACTCTTGGGGCTGGGCCTGTGCAGGGCTGAGGGTTGGACTGGATGGTCCTTGTAACCTTGAAGTCTCCCAGACATTCACATGTTGCCTTGACCTGTAATTCCTGCCCTTTTCCATAAGGGTGGGAGTCACTCTGGCTCTTCCAGCACCTTAAAAAATGCTGCTGAGCTTCCCCATAAAACCTTTCTCTCCAAATCCCAAAGGTTTGATGCCCCAACATCCAGAGGTGCCAACTCTTTGCCGGCTCCAAACCCGGGAGTGGCTGCCAGTGTTTATCAACAACCTCCAAGGAAAACCAACAGCCCTTCCCTCAAATCCCCCTGCACATTCCCAGCCTTTGGAGAGGGATGAATGGAACTTCAGAGAGGGGAGCTGTGTTTTCCCTCCACGGGCCTGGGGCCTCTGACACCAGATCCCAGCAGGTCACATCTGTGCTCCCTGAGGGATTTGTGGGACCAGGAGAATGTCCTAGAAACGCAAACCCTGCTCCAGGAACCCCCTTCTCCTGGGGGATGGGCTCCTTATGTGCATGGGGAAGAGATTTTTTGCAAAAACCCAAGCCACAGTCGCACAAAGGGGAATTTATATCTGTGTCTGTGTTTGCCTGGAAGGGGCTTTTGGCCATCTTGTATCATAATAATCCTGTTTACAGTGAGAATTAACACCTCCTCACACCTGCCTGTGCGCAAGTAACACATTCCTGCTGCTCCTTCCTCCACAAATGTCCATTATGTCCATTATGGAACCCTCCCAACGCTGAATCTGAGGTGATCCCTAAAAAAACCCCTCACAGATCCCAGAGGGGCCTGGAGCACATCACTGTCGCACGCCAGAGTCCCAACATCTGTCATGTTGCCCAGGAAGGATTCAGGAAAAGCAGGGAAAAGGTATAAAGGAATTGGTCCTTCCATGCCCGGGTGAGAGCCAGAGGTCACCAAATCCAGGGAGAGGAAGGCAGAGTTGATGCAAAGGAGAGGAGAAAGTTCCTTCACCCAGAGGAACATCCTTGGGCAGCAGCAGGACGTGAAGCTCCTGCCACAGGATGCCAGGAGTTTGTCAGGAAGGAGGGACAAGTTCAGAGAAGAGAAACCCATAGTTATTAAACACATAAAAACCCCCTACATCAGGTAAGGAAAACCCCTCGTGAAAAAAAGGCTGGATATGGGAAAATGCCGTGGTCTCCTCTCCTGCTCTTTCCCAGGAAGCTGGTTTGGCCCACACTTGTTCTCACCCTCCAAGGGAGACAGAGCTCCTTGGAGCCCCCAGCACCTGGAAATGCCCATTTCTTGGCCCTTCCCCAGCTCAGATATCCTTGGATGTTCAATGAACTGTGATGATGGACCCCTGCAGTGCCAAGGGCAGATCCGAGCAGGGGCCTGAAATTCCTCCACGAACGTGTGACTCCACACAGGACGCTCCAGCAACACGAAACTTGCCTGCATTATCATGGAGGAGAGTATTTCAATGCACTTCCCACGAACTATCCCCACACAGAGCCTTTTTTTCCCTTTGGATTCGCTCAAGTGGAAAGGAGGAACACGACACAGAGGTGTTTAAAACCCTCCTTTTAGTTCTGCCCTCAGAAATGACCCACAGCACGAGTGACTCGGCGGTTCCTCTTCCCACGAGCTTACAGGAATATTTTGGGACTTGTTTGGATCTCTTTCAGCTCCAACACTCCCCTTCTCACGACAGGGCTGAAAACCCCCCACTGCCAGGGCAGAGGATTCAAAGCTTGGATCCAGGCCAGCCTTTCCCCCACATTGGCTTGGAAGGGACCAAATCCACACCCAAAAGTGGAGAAAAGGCTCCTGAAGATCCTTTCTTGAAGATGAAAATCTGGTGTTTTAAGTAATGTGGGGTTTTAGTTGTTTGGGTGTTGTTTTGTGTTTTTTTTCCCCAAAGATCCAGGCTTACATCACCACCGTACCAAATTCCCTTCCAAATTCCTGGATTTTACCATTTCTAGGTTGCCAACTGCCTGTTCTGGTCTCTGCAACACCCTCAGCACTGGTTAAATTTAGATGATTACACTGAAATGTTGCCACGTCAGCTCAGGTTTGGAAACCTCAAGCTTTTCCGAGCTGAGCAAGTCCAATCCCTCCCTAATTAGCCCCGACAGCAGAAGGGCCCCACAGACCTGAGCTATCTCAGAGTCATTAAGCAATTAGCAGGGTGCCTGATTGGGCTCTGGAGCCAGTGGAGTAAATCTGAGGTAAAGGCTGAGAGGCCACACACTCTTAATATCTGTCAAATGAGCCCAGTGATGGCAAGAGCTTTATAAGCAGAAGTCAAAGCTCCTGAAAGGACACTGGAGAAACAGCCCTAATGAGCTCACAAAGACTCATCTCCCGAACCCGAAGGATCCCATTAAGATGTGTCAGTTAATGGGATTCAGCTCACCTTCTTCAGCCTGAAAGGGTGGGGGGCGCTCCGAGGGAGGTGCAAAAACACAAAATTAAAGTAAAATCAAAATAATGACAATAAAATTTAAAAAATAAAATAAAAATATTAAATATAAATTATCCTTCAAAATATTTTGGCCTGACTCACTAAAAAAACTGCTGTTTTCATGAACTATCAGAAATTACTACAACACACTGATTTCAGAATTCCACACCAACACCACTGAGGAGAACATTCCGTATGAGTTTTTATAGGTGTAAAGGTGTTCAGACTTTTTCTCTTTTTGTTTTTGGTATATAAATCCAGCAGAAAGAGAAACAGCCCTGCCTGTCCTCCTTGTAGCACGAAAAAATTATTATTATTATTATTATTATTATTATTATTATTATTATTATTATTTTACAGGTTCCAAGGACACACAGCACAGCACAAGGAGAACTTCCAGCGCTGCCAAACTCCTGCCTCCCCTCCCAGTTCTTTTTCCTTCCCACTTGTGGACTGAGTTGTGTTTCTTTGGGTCCAATCACTCACGAGCAGGGTGGAGAATCCTTCACCTCAGCTCACCCTGCGAGCAGCTGGGGTGGAGTGGAGGAGGCAGAACCTCTCCTGCAGCACCAAGGGGAAGCTGGAGCTGAAGTTTTGAAGGAGTTTTCAGCGAGTCCTTCAGCAGAGAAGGCTGATATTTGGGGTGTGTCTCCCACCACCTCCCAAAACTCAGGAAATGGCTTTGGGGGGTTTCTTCTCCCTGCTAATCCAGGAAAGTTCCCTGAAACCAAGATTTCCTGGTGAGTCTGGAGACAGCCCTTCACCTGGGGTCACACTGAGCATCTAAAGACAAGGCCAAGCATCAAATGATTTAAATGAGGGGGAAGGACCATGTTCCCATCACATATTTCCAGGCCAGGGCAGACCCAACAGGGACACCATCAAGCCTGTGGCCTCACCAAAATGTTTATTTCTTGTCTACCAGCTCAATTACCTTGGGGTTTTTTTAAATTTTGTTTAAATTACTTGTTTCAAGGTTCATCTGTCTGACCACTGTGGTGAACCTGCAGGGCTGAATGAGCCAAAGCTCTGGGTTTGCCAACCTCTCCCCCAAAAACTCGATTTACAAGGATAATCTTGCAATCACAGGACTTCTTTTAGGGCACTAAAAACCAGTGAGGGTTGTCTGGTGAGCAACTCCCTGAGGAATTCAGATCTAGAGTGAAATCCCTGGCAGGACTCCTGTTTGCCTTTCCAGCCCCGATCCAAGAAAAATTAAAGGCTTTGGTTTCCCCTTGGGCTGTGGTGACATTAAAAACCTGTTACCTTAAAACTAAAAATCAGGGCACGTCCTTGGGGTTGCTCTTGACCATCAGGGCAGAAGCAACGGGCAAATCAAGATTCCCAAACAAACCTGGAAATTAGTTCATGAGGTGAATTTATTTCCCCAATGAAAATCACCAATAGTTGATAAGAAACATTTGCCAATTTGAGTTTTATTCCTCGGTTTGGCTGAGAGAAGAAAATGGGAGAAGAGCTTGAATGTGATGAATTATCTTTTCCTGCCCTCCCTGAATAAATATATTTGCCACTTTCAAATTCTCCCAGCAAAGATGGCAAGGCAATCTTTTTTACAAAAAAAAAAAAAAAAAAAAAAGAGGAAAAGTTGTATCAGATAACCCAAAAGTTCAGGTGAGTTGAGGCTGGGTGAGAACAGGAAAAGGTGTTGATTTTTAACCAACAGAACCAACTGTTGATGCTGCATTTTCTGAGCAGTCTGTTTGGACAGCCCTGCCCTGGGGATCCCAACACAAGGGTTTGGCCATGGAAACATTTGGACCGTGGGTTGCAAACTTGGTTAAGTGACATCCCGGCCCTTCCAAGGGGGTGTGAGCCCTGACCTTCTGCAGTGCCCCAGCCAGGGACAAGCAGAGCCCTCAACCACATTTCTCCCCTCAGACACCCCAGTGTTCTCCCCCTGCCCTGGCTCTGCATGGATAGGACGAGTCAGCCAAAAACTCCTCACCACCTTTGACCCTTTTAGTGGCTTTTTTTGGACCCCAGGGCTTGGTTTGAGGCCCCACTGCCAACAAACCTTTGCGTCGTTGCATCTCCTCAGTTGTCACTTGTCCCATCACATCCTGACCCCTCCAGGAGCACAACCCATGGACTGTTCCATGGCCAAGCACTGGATTTCCATTGGGATGTCCCTCCTGTGAGCCCAAGCACCTGGATTTCCGTTGGGATGTCCCTCCTGTGAGCCCAAGCACCTGGATTTCCGTTGGGATGTCCCTCCTGTGAGCCCAAGCACTGGATTTCCATTGGGATGACCCTCCTGTGAGCCCAAGCACCTGGATTTCCATTGGGACATTCCTGGTGGAAGCCCAAGCACTGGATTTCCAGGAGGACACACCAAAGCTGTGCCTGGAGCAGAGCCCCATCCCAGCACCCAAAGGAGCACAAGGGGTTCAATGCCACGTGAGGCAACCAAGAACAAACCCCCAGAGCCCTCTCTGTGCACCTGGGCTGACCAAATCCAAGCTCTGCTGCCACCATTCCAGGCCTGCTGAATCCTGCTCTGCAGCCCTAAGGAATTCCAGGAGCCAAACCTCTGCTGAATTTATCTATGTTTAACATATATCTATTTTCCAAGCTGCTGCTGAGTATTTATATGAAAATCATGGAGCATCACATCCAGGTGAAGAGAAAACACACGTCCCTGTTGTTCCTGTCCCTCCAGGAATCCCAGGTGAGCACCAGAGGGAAGATCCAAGGGCACACAAGTCATGGTTTCCTTCCCAAAGCTCTGCTGAATATATACATATTAAAAATTATAAAAATATATCTATAAATACACATATCAAATACATATAATAATTTATGTAACGCAGATAATATCGATAGAATATATTTCCTCTATATATTCCCTTTCCAAGCTTCTGCTGAGTGTCTCTTGAATCTCATGAAACATCTCACTGAAGTGAAAGGAAAACACACATTCCCATTGTTCCTGCAGGAATCCCAGGAAGATCCAAGTGCACCCAGCTGACACCTCCCCGTGCTGGGTTTAGCACAAAGCTCCAAGAAGCAGATTCTGCCCTATTTTTGTCCTGTTTTGCAGCCACTCAGCTGGTCTTTGATTCCTCCTGTCTTAAGCATAGTTGTTTGTTGTGTTTTTTTTAATGAGGAACTAACCAGGAAAAATCAAAGTGCGGGTAAACACAGGCTTTTAATAACAGAATTAATGGCTTGGGTCAACGTCAGCCTTTAACATTTATTAAAGGTGAGAAGAAAGAATATTTCCATGTCCTGCTAACCTGTGGTTTTAATGCTTTTGATGGTTGACAAACAGCTGCTCTTTAACACAAGCAATTGCCTGCATTATTTCATTAAGAAAACAAAATAAATATATATATATTTATATATATATATATATATATACACACACTCTTTCCTCAGTGAGCCAGAGTTATTTCAGTTATTTCTTTTCCCAGGTATTTGCATTTGAAAGATGTGACTGAATTAATTTCAGACTAAATGTAAATAGGGGCACCTGGACCTTGCTCAAGAGAACAAACTGTCCCTGGGATGGTTTTTTCCATGACTGAAGCGAAATCTCCGGGAGGACGAGCCCTGGTGGGCCCCAAACCTCCTTCCCATTCCAGCCCTTCTTTAGGAATGGGAGGCAAAGGTTCAATCCCTTCCTTTTTCTGGGTAAAAGGTTCAATCCCCTCATTTTTTTTCCTGGATAAAAGGTTCAATCCCCACACTCCTCTCCACAAAGCTTCAATCCTTCCCTTTTCCTGGGAATTTTGCTCCAAGGTGGGGCTGAACATGGAAAAACGTTCACATGATGAGGAGCAGTGAAATATGTTTATCGAAACATGCATTTTCCTCCTGGTGTGTTTGCTTGAGTTGACTCTGCAAGGAGTGACTGTGGAAGCAAAGTTTCCATATTCCTTTTTTTAGCAGGAAAACAGATTAATGCATCCACTCCTTGCCTTGTTATTCCAGGTTTTGCCCCGCCCTGCACAGACTGCTGGTGGCCAGGCCATGGTTAAAACCTTTCAATCTGTGCTAAAACCTCAGAGTTTGCAATTTTTGATGTCAATCAATCAATCAATCAATCAGTCAATCCCTCCCCCCCTTCCCTTTCCAGGGTCCGCCTTTGAAGCTGGACTTGTTCTCGTTAAATGGGCCTGACTTTGGAAAAGCCAAGAGAAATAGATATTAAAAAAACAATTAAATTAAAGAAACCCACCCCCCAAATCTTGGAGCTGAGGCTTTAAAAACGCAGCCCATCTACAGGGCTGAGCATCCTTCCCTTTGCCGGAGGGAGGAGGAATTTCCATGGATTTCTGGAGCTGTTTTTGAGCTGGAAATCTCTGAAAGGCCCCAGCTTTCGAACCTTTCTCCTCCAGCCCCAAGGGGAAAGCTGCCAAAATTCCAAGAGTGGAGCCAACTCAGGCCCTTTCCATGAGCCATCACCCACTGCCCTCCCTGCTCTGCCACTGCTGAGGGAAGGATTCCCTCTGCTGACTGTACCCAGCAACTCTTCAGTGAGGCAACCGAGAATAATCACTGTTTTGGGGCTGATAAAGAACCATTTCTGCCCTAAAAATCACCAAGGTTTTTTAGGGATGAAATCGAAGCCAAACTGAAGGTTTTGGATGAGTTTTTCTCCACTCTGAGGTCCCGTGGGTTTGCACCCGACAAGGTTTATTTCTCCCCACCCACCCAAATGTTAAGGCCAGAATGGATGCCCCTGTGTGGGACTGTAACTGGGAGAGCAGGAGAGCAGAGCTGGGGCTGGATGTTGGTGTTCAGCCCATCGGCAGAAGCATCTGTGCCTGTTTAAGCTCAGTCTGAGTTCCAATTAAATTGTTTGATCTATCAAATTGCATTGATAATGTCGTGCATGGTTCCCTCTGTGGGGAAGATCAACCATTGCCACAGGAACAGCTCCAGCAACAATACAACGTGATTTTCCACGGCAGTTGTGTTTTTTGAGGACCCACATTGGGATAAATCCCTATTTTTAATGGGGTTCGGGAGCAGTTCAGGCTGAGTTATTACACAGGGCCAGCTCTGAAATTCCAATTCAGCTCCAGAATGAGGACCCACCTCCAGAGCTGGGGGCACAGTCCAGCTTTTGTCCAACAATAAGGCAGGAAATTCAGATTTCCAATTTAATTTCCTAAGCCTCTCATCACTTCTTAACACGCCCTTGTAAATCCACCCCCCCAAGTTAATTCTGCGATGTCAGGATGTGCTGAAATAACCCCAAGCAGCCCCATCTCTCTCAGCTCTTATTTTAAATTGGTTTTCTCCCCGTCCCCGAGCCCTTAAATTCCATCCGTATCATTTCATCCCGCTGGAAAATGCTACCAAAAATAAAAGTGGAATCAAATTTGACTTCTGTGTGCAAGTCACAGCACGGTTCCACACGCAGTGAGGACAGAACCTCACCCAGTGCCCTCCAAACAGCAGTGGGAGGTGAAATATGTGCCCCACACTGTTAACCTTAAACCTCCAGGCCTTGGCCAGTCAGAGGTGGAGAAGGGTAATTCCTAATTAAGGTATTTTTTAAACCATGTGACATTAATTAGAAATGGAAATCTCTTTTTAGCGGCTTTAAGGTCTCGTTTTCTGTCAGTGGAACAGCAAAGCATTCCCAACCCATTCCGAGGGAAGGGCTGGGATATGGGCACCTCTGCTGATCCTGGGATTCTGTGAGCACAGGATATAAATCCACCACACCCCCGATTTTGCCATTTCTGGAGCAAATTCCAGCATAGACAACCCCGGCACCCCAACAGCCCTTTGAGCTTCGCTGTTCGAACGCTGAGGGGTTTGCCCTGCTCAGAAAACCAACCCAAATGAAGTCCCCACCCCCTGTGCCACCCAACCTGGGTGTTCAATTAAAATTCCATCATCTCCAGGGCACTTTGGGCTCTGTAACAATGCCTGTACACACACACTAATACTGTAATGACACACTAATCAACTCTCAGTTGCATCCCATCCAGTCCCAGCTGCTCCAAGTGAGGTGCAACTTTCATCAGAGCTAATTATTTCATATTAATCTCAATCCTTTAGCCCACACAGCTTTATAATATGCAGATAATGAGGGTTCTCTTGTTGGTGCCACAAACAAATGAGTGGAAGCTCCTCTGCAGCTCGGCCAGAGGAGACACAGAGCGAGCGACTGAGACGGGGCTCCTGTGGAGAGACACGAGCAATTTAATTGTGATTGGGTTTTATAATTGGATTTCATTTTAATGGCTCGTGCTGCTCCCAAAAGGCTCTTGGGGCGGGAAGTGCTTTATAAATACCATTTATTAATTGTTGTAACCTCTGCTTGTTCCGTGATGGCTGGAAAGGAGCTCTCCACCCAACCCCGTTCCTGCCATCAAGAAGGACCAGCTTCAAATCACCTTCCCGAGCTCTCCTCACTCCCACGAAGGGGGAGAAGGTGTCACTCCTCTCCCTGGATTTTCAGTGGGCATCAAATATCAGACTTCTCCCAGCCAGGATTCCCATTTCTGCCACCCCAGGCGAAGGAATTCTCCCAAGTGAGTTTGCAGCAGCAGCTCCTGTGAAGTGCAACAGCCACCTGAAGGAGAATCCTGTGGCACTTTGGGTTCCTTGCGTGGATGATTAGTCACGAGGCTTTGGGCTGAAAGCTTTAATCCAGTTCCCTTTAAAGCTGATGGCAGCTCTGGCCCCGGATGTGTTTGGGTGCATATCGCTGATGGCAACTCCGGTGCAGGTTGCAAAGCCTCAGAAATTCCCATTTTTTCCGGGAACTCCGAACACTTCCTGCACCTTTCATCTTTTGCACTGAATTCTTCACGCTCAGGCTCTGGCCAGGAGATTGTTTTTAATGGATGATTTGAACACAATCCCTGCAGCCATCCGAGTGCAGGGACAGTCAGACACACAAAGGATCTTCCTGCACCGAAATAAGAAAAGGCCTTTGTGCTAGAAGTGAATCCATTTCAAATCAATCTTTTACAGGCAGAAAGTGGTTTCTTTCAGCGGCGCCAGAACGTGGTGGAACACAGACAAACTCACAGGCCTTGGTTCCAATGTGTGGGACGTCATTTACAGTGCCAAAGGATCCCGGTGATAGCCCCAAACACAGCTGGTCTCATCCAGCTGTGCCTCACACCTGGATCCCTCAAATAGGTCTGAGCCAGACCCCTGGACAGCAAGAAAAGGAGTCCCACTGGTGCTTCTTGGGATTAGAAATGCATTTTTTGGTGCCTTTGAAAAATGCAGACATGGAAATGGGATGACATTTGGTGAAGTCCAGACATTCCAGAGGTTAAGAACTGGAATTTCTACTCTAAAGCAGGAGGAAAATCCCAGAGTGGGCTCAGCAATCCGTGGTGGCTCCGAGATACTGTTTTGGAAGTGGCCACATAAATGAATCTTTGATTTGCCGAGAGCTTCAGAATGAGGTGAAGCTCTAAAATTCAGGGCCTCTCACTCCAAGAAGGACACTGAGGGGCTGGAGGTGTCCTGGGAAGGGGCTGGAGAAGCAGGAGGGGCTGAGGGAGCTGGGGGGGATCAGCCTGGAGAAAAGGAGGCTCAGGGGGGACCTTCTGGCTCTGCAACTCCCTGACAGGAGGGGGGAGCTGAGGGGGATCGGGCTCTGCTCCCA
>JAWWMA010000599.1:0-10148 GCA_035041425.1 Mionectes olivaceus | reverse complement strand
AGTTTTCAGTCTCTTCCCTGCTGAAGGGAGAGAGAGAAGGAGAGGGGGACAGAAAGAGTTTCCCCTCCTCCCGCTTTGGGCTTCTCTCTTCTCCAGTTGCCAACTTTGACCTTGGAAGCTCCGCTATCTCTCCAGCTGGAATTCTTTCTGAAGCATGTCTTATTCAAGTTCTTCTTTAAATTTTTTTTTCTCTACTCTGTTACATGTCTCGGTCAAGGGGGCTTCAGTGCCACATCTGCCCCTGGCCCAGGGCCGGGGGAGGAGGGAGGCCTGGCCCCCCTTGGGGCCTGCTGCCTCCCCCTACATATGGCTTCTAATTCCATCTGCACAACTAGCTTTCTCTTCTGTTTTCTTAAATATGTGATTGACAAAGGCGTTACTAAAACTTGATTGGCCTTGCTCTGGAAATTCACCTGGAGAAACTATTTACAGCCATGGGGGGAGAGCTGTTTTGCAAACCCACAACACATTTGTCACTAGTTAAGAGATAACCTAAGGTTATTTTCTACTTAAACAATCCTCTATTGAATTTAATTCCTGGCAAAACAACTTCTGTTGACTGCCTTTTGAAGTATATGATTCATTTGGTTAACTTCCTCCAGGTGGATCGTTCAGCTCTTTTCAATTATCTCAGATTCCTTTACCCTTATTTTATGACACCAAACTGATTATAGGTTTAAGAGGAAAACAGCCAAAAGGGCAAAGTTTAGGAAAACATACTTTTTTTTTGGACTAAGGTACAGTTCCTTTCCTAAGGTCAGAGATCACTAAATTCCTAAGCTAACTGAGGTAAAGATACTGTTTCTTTGACTCATTGCCCTTTTTGAAGATGGGGGGACATTTGCTTTCTTCCATTCCTTAGGCACCACTCCTGATCACCATGACCTTTCAAAGGTGACCATAAGCAACCTTGCTATGGTGTCTACCAACTCCCTCAGAACTTGTGGATGCATCGCATCAGGGCCTATGGACTTGTGGATGTCAAGTCTGCCCAGGTGTTCTCTAACCCAGTCCTCCTTGACCAAGGCAAAGTCTTCCTTCCAACATTCCTTTGCCCTGCTCTCTTGAGTCAGATATTCCTGAGAACTGGTCTTGTTAGTGAACACTGATGCAAAGAAGGCGTTCAGTAACTTTCTGTGTCCTCTGTTACCCCCTCCATTTAGTAACGGGTCCACATGATCCTTTGTTTTCCTTTTGTTACTGATGTATTTGAAGAAGCCCTTTTTCTTGTCCTTGACATCCTTGACCCAATTTAATTCCAGATGGGCCTTGGCCTTCCTCATCTCATTTCTATTTACTCTGACCACCTCTCTATACTCATTTCAAGTGGCCTGACCCTGCTTCCACCTCCTATGTATCTCCTGCTTACACTTGAGTAATGACAGGATTTTTGTATTCATCCATGGAGGTCTCTTGCCCTCTTTGCCCGATTTCTTGCTCATCAGGATGCATCGTTCTTGAGCCTGGAGGAAGTGATTCTTGAATATCAACCAACTCTCTTGGACCCCTCTTCCCTGCAGGGTCTGTTCCCATGGGATTCTTCCAAGAAGGTCCCTGTAGAGGCTAAAGTTAGCTCTCCTGAAGTCCATGGTTACAATCTTACTTGCTGTCCTGCTTCCTTTTCTCACCCAATACTGAACTCCACAGTCTCATGGTTACTGCAGCCAAGGCTGTCCCCAGCCTTCAAATCTCCAACAGGGCCTTCCCTGTTTGTCAGTATGAGATCAAGCAGCACCTTGTGGGATCCTCCACTATCTGTGACAGGAAGTTGTCATCAATGTTTTCCAGGAACTTTCTGGACTGTTTCCACTTTGTCATGTTGCTTCTGCAGCAGATATCAGGGTACTTGAAGTCTCCCACAAGAACCAGAGCCTGTGACTTTGAGGCTGCTTCATGCTGTCTGTAGAAGGCCTGTGTTTATGGCAGAGTTATCTGCTAAACAGAGCAAAGAACATGAATGAGCTGCTTTTATGTTAAATACTGAGAGCCTACTTTTATGGACCTGTATCACATAAATCCATGGCACTTAAATAGCATTCTCTACTTTTAGGGTTGTTAGTTGAAACTTGGACATAAATTGCAGAGTTTCAGTAGCATGGGGGCTGTAGTGGTGATCTGTGTGGGAGGAGGCCATGAACTACCCTGTGCCAGTCACAGCCAACTCCAGACAGCTCTGAAACTGATGGAATAACCCATCCTGTGCCAAAACCTCAACCAAACAGAGGAACAAGAGGTGCTCCTGCTCAACTCATAGATTTAGATTGGAAAAGACCTTTAAGATCATAGAATCCAACCATTAACCTAACACTACTAAGTCTACCATGTCCCTAAGTGTCATGTCTACATATCTTTTAAATACCTACAGGGATAGTGACTCAACCACTTCCCTGGGCAGCTTACTTCAGTGTTTGATAACCCTTTCGGTGAAGACATTTTTCCTAATATTCAATCTTAACCTTCCCTGATGCAACCTGAGGACATTTCCTCTCATCCTATCAAACATATTTAAGAAAACTGAAGCCACTAGGGGCAGGAGACACACTCCTGAGGAGTCACTATTGTAAACATGACTGGAGTTATGTTCTTGGAAGGAGGTGCTCCATGCCGAAGGGGTACACCTCAGAGGTGACTATGGCCCACAGAGGACCCATGATAGAACGGGATCACCTATGAGAGACTGCAACCCATTGCCAACTCATGCTGCAGAAGAGGAAAAACAGTAAGAAGCAAAATGCAGTAGAAGAAAATGAGTAAAGAAGCACAGAGTGATAGACAAAACCTGTTACACAATGACCCTAACCTGTGCTGCTTATTGTCTCACTGAAGGAATTGGATTGGATTGAGTGTAACCTATAACAACCATAAGGGAAGTTGAGACTAGGAAGGAGTAGGATAGGTATTTGGCTGAAGTCAATTCTGGAAAACAGTGAGGAAAGGTTCTTATTTCTGTGCTTGTTTGTTCTCTCTTTTATTCCTCCTCCCATCAGTAATGTTTGTGTTACTTGGCAGTATATTAATTAAAAGCTACCCAAATTGAGGCTGTTTTGCCCATGACAAAACAATATTTGAGTATGTCATAACATGCCACTGAGGATTTTATAGCTAAAATGCAGGAAAAGTAGATGCAAGAGACTACAGTGCAGTATTTCTGTGAATCAGTACTGTTTTTATCTAGAGTGAACAAAACCAGGAAAACAGTCCTTGTTGATGACTCTTTGAAGAGTCTCACAAATTAGTAGCTTGGGATGCTTAAAGAATTACTGTCAAAGATATTGGCAAAAAGCAGTTTTTAATTTAAATTTGTGAAAGTGCGACTTAACAGAGTTTGATGACCAGGATCACTCTATTACTTACTACATGGATCAGACATGCAAAAGAAAGTTGAATTATATTCAATTTTGAATGATTTACATGGAGATTGGGGATGCGAAAGGGTAAGGGTGCAAAAGGGTTTAGCAGTACTTAATCACTGACCATTTTAGTATTTATGAAGTGATTCTATAGGGTTTACTACAATTACAATGACAATTATAGATTCGAGATAGCAACGTTCATACCATAATCAATTCACATGCAGTCACACAAAGAGATGTATGCATACTTATGTGCAAAGGAACCTGTTAAAAATTCCCCTCAAGTTTAGTGAGATATGTGTTCTCAATGAGCAAGGGGTGTGAAATAAAGACAAGATAAAATACAATAAAAATTTAAGCTAAGTGTGACTTTGCAAAATTGTAACTGCTTGAAAGATGGTTGCTGCCCAAATTGTGGGCAATTAAGATAAAGTTAGCTTATGTAAACAAAAGGGACTGTGGGTGAAAGTGGGAAAGATTTCTAGCATGTAACAGCACAAAGGAGACCCCCTAGGGTTTTGGGAAGGGAACCATAAGTCGTACCCTGGTTTTGTAGGGCTCTGGCTTGCTAGCAACTAACAAGGGCAACCTCCTTCCAGTTGTGGGTTAGAGTCCCACTGGAAGGATGCATAGGCTTTGACTGTGATTTAGAGTCTCACCAAAGCTGTACCAGAGAAAGGGACAGATGTTTTTGGGTTTACCAATGTGGCTGGATTTTGGACTTAGACTTGAAATTGCAATCATTATAAGCATGGTAATTTATTGTCTTTGGGTTTGTTTTAAACCATCTGTAGGGATCCCTTCTGTGTGCTGATTATGTTGTTCACTTTGTTTGTGAGTATTGTCTTTTATGTTATAAAATTACTGTTGTATGTTAAGTGAATATTGGGAATTATATTTGTGTATATTTTGTTACCGTTTTACTTCCGACCACGGCAAAAGGACTACCTTCATGTGTTTATAGACGATATTGGTTTCATGGTTTACAAAACTAATTGGGTAGGAAACTGGTTCTAACACTTATTGTTTGCAGGAATTTGACTGGAAACTTTGCTGGCCGCTTGCAGACACCGCAAACTCCAGGCTTATCAATCTCTTTGCTAACAGCAAAGGAAAGTGCTAACCCTTATCTGTGCTCAACTTGTAATAATTGTTCACCTCGTATATTCGTAAATCTGCGTTAAATGTTGGCAATTTTGGCGTGTTAACCTGAAAATAGAGAAAGGATTGGTGCTGGGGGACTTAGAACTAGAAGACAAAAGCACATGTATTTGTGGAATGGTTTTACAAGTTTGGAGGGCATGGTGGCAAATGTTATAAATTGTACAGATGGAACTTTAGCACTAGAGTGGTTGAATTTAGATACTGTTCTTATACAGTGCCAGGAGAGATGACAAGATCTGTATATGAAACAAGACAAAAGAAATAGAGGTGGTTCTCCTTTTGTTAATGTTCTAGGGATTGCTACCCTGTGTTGGTGGATGTAGTTTGTAGGGTGTGGATATTTTAGGGCAGTAAGAACACCCTAGAAAGGAGCTTTTATTCTGTTCCCAATGTCAGGCTGAAAAATTCCTGAAACGTAAGAACAGGCAGTACTAAAACAGCTGACAGAACTGGTTCAAAGCTTCCCTGCTTTAAGGACTAATTGAGTTCGTAGACAGCTGAAATTGGTACTGTGTGTGGTGTGTGCTAGAAGTGTGTGACTGAAATGTGCAAGTAACCACAGAGTGAGTGGGAGCTTGAATTTGTGGCTCTATTATCTCGCAAAGGACATGACAGGTGCAGGCAAAGCAAAAGCTAGAAATGGGAAACCAGCACGTAAAACAAGAGGTTGACAGAAACCCTTTAGGGTGTATTTTAACACACTGGAGAAATAGGGGTACTCCAGGGTGGGAATACCAGTAAGAAAACCCTAACCAAATACTATTCCGAATGGAGGCCCCTGTATAAACTAGGGAAAGGAGCAAAGTGACCAAAGCATAGATCATTAGACTGTAATATCTTACTACAGTTAACATTATTTTTTGCAGAGGGAAGGAAAATGGGATGAAGTAATGCTTTAATAGAACACCTGAAATGGCAGAGAAAGTGTGGCATTAATTTGGCACTGTGAGATCTATTTGTTCTAACTTTAGAATGAGAGAATCTAAAAGAAGGAATAAGGAAGCTTAAATGATGTTGTTCAGCATGTTCTATGGGACAAAGGTGTTTGAAATATAAGAACAGTGGTGGAATATATAGAATATATTCTATATAAAAAATATATATTATATATATAATGTGTATGATATATATTTTATATATAAAATATATTATATATAAAATATATGAGATATTCTATATGGAATGTAGAATATATATAGTGTATATGATATATATAGATGGAATATATAAAGTATGTAAAATATATTTTATATATAAAATATAAGGTAGAATTGATGATTATGTAAGTCCCTTTGGAGAAATGGCAAATGAAGTAGTGACGGGGTAGTAGTAGATGGGGTTTCTGTCCCCTCTCAGGGCTGGTAAAAGATGAGGACAAAAAAAAATTGTCTTCATCCTCAGGACAGCAAGAGAGGGATGGAGAAAGAAGAAGAAGAAAAACTCTTTCCCCATTCTTATCTCCTCAGAGCAGGCGAACATGCAACAAGACGAGGGTAAAATCTGTTTTACCACACACAGGGGCCAGACAAGCCATACAAACACTTTAAAGAGAAGTTGCAGGATCACAAGGGCCTATAAGGTTTAAAATTAATTTCTCTGTGGGAGATCTAAAATAATAAAAAAAAAGGGGTAGAAAGGTAGAAATTAGGTAAAACTATCACAAAGGCAACTATCGCCACCCTGGATAGGAAAGACCCTCGCTCTGGAAGACCTGGACGACACCCTGGAAACAGTGATTATTAGAAATTAAGACCAAACCAATGTGCAATTTGTAAACAAAGTGGACACTGGAAAAGAGAATGTCCCCAAAATAGACAAAAATCTACTTTGGTGGACCAGGAGGGGGGTTGTACTCCAGAGACCCCCTGGTTATAATGAAACTGGGGAAAGATAAACATAAAACAGAGGTTTTGGTAGATACTGGAGCAAAATTTTCTGTATTAAATCAAGAACTAAATGTTATAGATAATGTATCTTTGAATGTTGTCAGGGCCACTGGTCAAATTGAAAATGTATTGTTTATGAAACCTTTAAGTTTTAAATTAGGTAAGGCTTTAGGTATACACAAGGTCCTTTGTATGCCTCACACCTAAATCACTTTTGGGATGGGATTTACTAGAAAAATTGAATGCTGCGACAGCTAATTTGGGGAGGGGGAACTCCAAGCCCTAGGTTTGTCCTATTACTTGGAGGGGGAATGCTTCCTCCCCCTTCCCTGCCTCGTGGTCCCCATGGAACCTGGCCAGGACCCACACAGAGACCACGGGGGAGAGATGAGCCATGAGAGAGAGAGAGCGAGTTTATTGTTAGGGGTACAGGTTTATATAGGTTTCGGGGGGATCAAAAAATTACCAATTACAAGTCTCAGAGGGTTTACAGAAACTACCAATAACATGAAGGGGTTAACCACCAATAGAAAGGGATAGATAAAGGCCAATGAGAAGACTTCCCGACATTTGGGTTGCTTTCTTCCTTTTCTTCATTAGTCCATCTTTGACATGACCTTTTCCATCCTACATATGATAAATCTATTGCCACAGAATGCAGAGATTAAATTTATAAATGGCGATATGCAAGTCAAAGTAAGAGAAAATGAACTAATTGAAATCTTGAGTCTTGCTTTAATTCAACCACAGATATTGGGAGAAGTGCCACCTTCAATCCTTGATCAAGTCTTCCCTGGGGTGTGGGCTGATGGGACCCCAGGAAGCGTTAAAAACACTCAACCTCTAGAACTAAGGCTAAAACCCAGAACACAGCTGGTAAGAATAAAACAGTATCCTCTCAAACTACAAACAGGGCTATTAATAACCAAACTAAAAATGAATATATCTGGTTTTCCGTCCTAGACTTAAAAGATACCTTTTTCTGCCTGCCTTTGGACCCTAAAAGTCAAAATTTATTTGCCTTTGAGTGGGAAAGTCCAGACACTGGTCACTGATCCCAGCTCACCTGGACTGTATTATCTCAGAGATTTAAAAATAGTCCTAAAATCTTCGGGAACCAGCTTGCAAAAGATCTTGAAAAATGGACTGCACCATCAGACATCAGAGTCCTCATGCAGTGTGTGGACAATTTGATAATTGCAACCAGAACTCAGGACAAATGTGGAGAACGGACTATAAGCTTATTAAACTTTCTGGGACTAAAGGGGTACGAGGTATCCAAAAATAAAGCTCAGATTGTCAAGAAGAAAATGAAATCTCAGGACAACATCAACTAGGACCAGAGAGGAAAGAAGCCATCTGTAAAATACCTTTGCCCCAGACACCAAAGGAACTTCACACATTTTGGGGAATGACTGACTGGTGTAGGCTTTGGATCTATAAATATGGACTGATAGTCAACCCTCTATGCCAGATTCTACAAGATGGGATTAAACAATTAGTGTGGACTGGGGAAGCTAAGCAAACTTTCCATCAACTTAAGAAGAACTGATGCAAGCACCTGCACTAGACCTTCCAGATGTGACTAAACCTGTTTTTCTTTTTTCACACAAAAGGCAAGGAATTGCATTGGGAGTTTTAGCCCAACAGATTGGACCCTATTGACAGGCAGTGGCAAACTTCTCTAAGCAATTAGATGAAATAAGTAAAGGATGGCCAGGATGCTTGAGGGCAGTAGCAGCAGTGGTGACAGAAAGGGAGTCACTGGCTCTCGCCCTCCATGTTTCTCAAATACCGAGTCATCCTAGTGCATCATAGTTGCATTGAAACAATTGAAGCAACATATTCCAACCAACCGGACTTAAAAGATACACCGCTGCCTGAGGCAGAAACGTGGTTTACTGATGGAAACAACTGAGTGAGAAACAAAATCCGCAAAGCTGGATATGCAATAACAACCACAGATCACATCACTGAAGCGCAGGCACTCTCTGTTGACACTTCTGCACAAAAGGTAGATAAATTGTACTCACCACAGCATTGCAATTAGGAAAGAGAAAAGACATTAATATTTGGACAGACTTGAAGTATGCCTTTGGTGTAGTGCATGCTCATGGAGCAGTGTGGAAAGAAAGAGGATTGCTCACATCACAAGGAAAACAAATAAAGCACATAGAAGAAATCCTAAAGCTACTCGAAGCTGTCCAGTTATAAAGAAAGCTTACCACTGTGCATTGCAGAGAACATCAAAAAGGTAATACAGACCAGGAAAAAGGCAATCAATTGGCAGATTGAGAGGTAAAAAAGGCAGCAGAAAAGTCAGGTAGGACTTGCCTCCCTAGTCCCTGGTGGCAAAATCATAGAGGTAAGTCCTAATATATCATATTCAAAGGAAGATTTAAAATTAATAAAAGATCAGCAAGTTCAACTCAGAGGTAACATGTGCCAGTTAAAAACAGGACAAGTAGTAATACCTGAAAAGAATACTATGGCAAGGTGTACAGGCAGAACATGACAAAATCCGTTAGGGAGCAGATGCGCTGCATAAATACCTAAAGAAACAAATTACAGGTACACAACCAATAAAATAGAGATAGAGACAATTGGCAAGGGTAACCTCCCAGGGCAACACCGGCAGATAGATTTCTCAGAGCTGCTTAGGAAAAGGGGTTACAGATACCTATTGGTCTTAACAGATACTTTCTCAAATTGGCCAGAGGCTTTCCCAACCCAAAGCAATAAGGCCTGAGAAGCTGTCAAGGTACTATTTAATAAAATTATCCCCAGGTTTGGAGTACCTGACATCATCTCCTCAGACCGAGGACCACATTTTGTAGCTAGTATTATACAAAAAATCAGCAATATTCTGCAAATTGATTGGCAGTTACACACTCCATATCGACCACAGGCAAGTGGTCAGGTGGAGAAAATGAAACATTTAATAGAACAACAATTGGCAAAAATCTGTCAAGAAGCAAACCTGCATTGGTACCAAGCCTTACCTCTAACCTTGTTGCGAATAAGAGTCAAACCTAAGACTAAAGAAGTGCTAAGCCCTTTTGAAATGTTATACGGGAGACCCTATGGGAATTATTATCAAGGAGAAGACCTCACACAAGTTGGAAGGATATATACAGGAATATCTGATCTCATTGAGTAAACAGTTGTGAGAAATTAACAAACAAATAATGAATACTCGCTCAAGGGGACCAGCCCCTACATAACATTTCCCCTGGAGAGTGGGTGTATGTTAAAACTCTTTCAGGCCAACCACTAGATGAGAAATGGAAAGGATCATACAAAGTACTTCTGATGACCTTCACTGCAATCAAAATCAAAGACTAGAGAACATCACTGGTGGAGCATATTTCTGGGAATAACCAGCATACTATCACCCACTACAGCCCAACTGTTTAACTTCCTGCTCCACCCTGTCTTGGTGTTGATGCTGGCAGCATTCCTTCTGACAATCATCAATCTCTGGATGTCGTGGAGGATTAAGACTATAGCGCAACAAGAACATGTACTCTGGACTGTACAAAGGGTGATGCAAAAGAATTTGCATTAGTTAAACGAAAAGGGGGGAATTGAAATAAAGACAAGATAAAATACAATAAAAATTTAAGCTATGTTAGTAAAATTTAGCTAAGTGTGACTTTGTAAAATTGTAACTGCTTGAAAGAAGGTTGCTGCCCAAATTGTGGGCAATTAAGATAAAGTTAGCTTACATAAACAAAAGGGACTG
>JAWWMA010000598.1:0-10161 GCA_035041425.1 Mionectes olivaceus | reverse complement strand
TCACCATATATATATATATATATACTTACCCGCCCCTGGGGTCTTCGTTTGGTCTTCGTGCACAAAACTTAAGGGGTCCTGCAGGTTCTTTTGCTCAATTATCATAATTTGGGATGGTTCGTGAATCCAGGATTTAGTGGTGGCACCCTCCAGAACAGGGTTATCCGGAGATAGGGTGCCTCCCTGCTTGCAGGGGTCCGCACCAAAGAGGCCTGGATCCGAGTCACAGCACCAAAATTGTTATAGATTTGGGAAGCTTATTATGGATGCTCGTGATAAATTGGAGGAGTCAATTTAAATTAATAATAAAAGAATTTATTAGCAAACGATGAAAGAGAAAAGTAGCACTGGGCAGCCAGGGGAGGTCAGAGTTCCACCAACGGTGCGCCCTCAAAGGTAGATATCTACCCTTTTTATACAGTCTCTGCTCCTGTATACATGATTTTTCTAAACTTCTGGCTGTGTGTTGTGCCTGTGTGACTTGTTGATTGGTGATCATTATCGACCGCCAAGTGGTCGTTATCTGCTTCTAGGTGGTCGTTAGGATGAAGGTCGGGAAGGGGGACCCACGCAGGGGGGGTCTTGGTCCGGGACTGGTCCGTGATCGGAGACAGGGTAATCTTCAGCCAACACCAGGGGCTGTGCCGCAGGGGGCCAAAGCAGGCGGAGCCGAATAAAAAAAGGGGGGGGAATGAAGGGGAGGGGGGTCCCTCACCAAAACAAGAGACAGGGCGGGGGTTGTCTTGTGCAAGAGAGATAAAGCAATACAGGGACATTAACAACCCACAGGCGATTTTACGAACAAAGTTTAACCCACTCATTACACTTTTGATCTTTGAGCAGCAAAGGTATTTATTAAGCGACATCAGGAGCAAAGGTGGTTCGTACCTCAAAGCTTTTGCTCGAAGGTATTGGTACAAAGCAGAATAATTTATACAACTTAACCTCTATGATTACATCATATTCATACATATTCATATGATTGCGACATCTAATCATACATACTGATTATAGGTGGAGTCCAGGCGGAGCTTGGGGTGGAGTTACATTTTGACTCTCAATTTCAGGGTTGCATCCGCTCTTCCTCCACAGTATGAGGGTCACAATTTCATCTTCCTCGATTTGACCCTCCTTCTATTCTACTGTTCTTGACTCACTCAGTGAAGCTTGGAGAGAGCCTTGGCTCCCGGTCTGTTTTTTCTGTTCAGATGTCTACCTTATCCTCTACATCTCTAATTTATTACCTCTAGACCTATTACATGTTCTCTTACTACTCCCCTTAAATTACAGCAAGTAGAACAGAACAGCACCTACCATCTTAGATGATATCTTGTTAACAGGCCCAAATATCTGAGTTAACTCTTTTGGACCTGGTCTCCTATTTCAGTTGAAGGGATTGAACTGTGAAGGGGAAGAAGAATAGGGTAGAAATATGATGAAAATGCTCAAACCCCAGATGTTTTAAGTGCATCTGTTCACTTACCCATGGCAGGGATCTATTCCATTCTTTCTCCAGATTTGGGTGCCCCAGTTTCCTGCCTGTCCGTGGTTCTCTGTGCCCCTCTCTTGTATGTGTGCCCATTTCCTCTATACCATCACCTACATTATTTGTCTGGGAGATAAATCTTTCAGTCAAACTCAACTGGCTGGGTGAACGATCATGGTGTTATGCTGGCAGGCATCAGTGGGAATCACCAGCCACTTGTCTGATCCACAGATGATTACAGAGGCATTTGAAACCATTGTTTTCTTCCCCACTGCTTTCTCTTCCCAATTTCTGCTTCCCTATTCCTGCAGTTAATTGAGTTTTGTTCACTGTGAGCTGAATTTCCTAAACCAACTCATCCTTAGTATCTAAATTACTGCATTACAGGTAGCAAACAGTTTTGCATGGCACTGAGAAACATTCACCTCTTGGTCCACATCCCAGTCTGACATTGCAGGAGCAGAGATGAGGTTGAATATTGTATCCCAGTGACACTGAGGGAGGACTGAACGGGCAGAGAAAAATAACTTGTGTTATAACCCTCCATCATATTGCACAAACTCTTATTATATGAAAAAGTCCCCCAATAACCTCCTTGGAAACTAAATAGTATTGCCTACTGAAATGAAAACATTCAATGAAAAGATAATTTTTATGAATGAAGCTTTGGAAATAGAAACATACTTTTCCGTCTTGAGTAAGGTGCACTGAAGAAAGCACACATGTGACTAAAAAAGCTAAAATAAATTCCTTTGCTATGTACTTGATAATAGTGTAGAGTAACATTTGCATTTCTGTATGTACATACAGGGAGCCCCTGGCGGTCTAGTGGTTAGGATACGGCGCTCTCACCACCGAGGCCTGGGTTCGATTCCTGGTCAGGGACCCTCCCTGGGCAGATGGTGCTCGTTAACCCTGTAAGGCAATCCATCTACATCCTGAGGACCTCGCTGCCACTGTCCAAGCTCACCTGGCCCCAGCAGATGAACCTTAGGATTAAAGGGTGGGCTCAGTTCCGCGCACACTGTGTCTCACATAAAAAATCCAATGTGCAGGTTCGAAGGCGTAAAGACCTTCCTCCGACCTTCGTTCACGAAAACTGGCCATTATTATTATTTATTATGTACGTACATCAGTGAGGAGTCCTTTCTTTGTAATTCCCCAATGTCTCTTCTTGAGTCAGTGTTTGTAAAATGATATTTCTACATTTATTTAAGCATCAATTTAAAGATGAATCCCTCATAACTACTCATCACACATATAGACAATACTGTTTGTCTGTGTTTAGTCAGTTTCTATTAGTGATTGGCAAAGAGTCTATTGTGGTTTCAAAGTGGATATAGATGAATGATCATAAAATAAAGTGTAGCAATGGACCTGCAGTATTTAGGATGGAAAAAGTCCTGTCAGAAATGGACATTTGAAGAAAATGCAGAAGTTAACCCAAATGTCTTAAAAACATAAGTTTTTAATGTTGTATAACTGCATGCTACAAAATGGTTTCTTTTACTTTCTTTTGCCAAGTTATAGTCTTCTTCCCAAAATTCCCTGAGACAATCATTATCTCTGCTCAGGAGTGTGTGTGATGTCCTTGAGAGGTTTCAGGAAGTTTTCTTATTGGTCTTTATTTACTCCTTTCTATTGGTTTTTAACCCTTGCTTTCTATGGATAATAGTCCAAAACCCCCCGACTTCTAATTGGTAGCATTCTGATTCCCCCAAGACCTTGATATACCCCTACCCATGAACAATAAACTCTCTTACTCATCTTCCATGGTCTCTGTGTGGCTCTTTTTGGGCTCCCTGGGGACCATGTGGTGGGGGACAGCAGGGAAGCACCTCCCCCCCAGGTAATACATTCTTCTTCTCCTTCTTCTTCTTCTTCTAGTTCTTGTTCTTCTTGTTCTTGTTCTTCTTTTTCTTCTCCTTGTTCTTCTTCTTCTTGATCTTCTTGTTATTCTTGTTCTTGTTCATCTCTTCTTGTTTTTTTTGTTCTTCTTCTTCTTTTCTTGTTCTTGTTTTTCTTCCTATTATTGTTCTTCTTCTTATTATTATTTTTCCTGTTCTTCTATTAGTTCTTCTTGTTGTTGTACTTCTTTTTGTTGTTCTTCTTGTTCTTCTTGTTCTACTTGTTCTTGTTCTTCTTCTAGTTCTTCTGTTGGAGATAGACTCAGAACTGTGGAAAGTTTCTGGGAGTGGAAGGAAACAGAAGATATCTGTCGCTGCCTGGGTGGTCGTGCGACGTGGAATCAGAAGGCAGGAACCTGGAATCCGTAGAACAGGAACTCTTTATTCCAGCTACCAGCGCTACATATATACAGATTCTGGCTACACATGTTGTGGTACAATTGGTCCAGCGGTCATATAAGCAATCCATCATTGGACACACACTATGCATGTTCTTAAACAGTGAGTCAGCACCGAGTCAGGAAGGAAGTATCCTGGCTACCGGAAATCCATACTTGGGCCAGGTCGGGGCCAATCTCGAGGCGGGGCCGCTCCGGGCAGTCCCACATCACATGGACTCACGCTGTTCGCTACCTCATGTGGTATGTTGACCCCGGACCGGCGGCGCTTGCCCCCCCTCCTCCACGTGGTTTGCGACCCGCACTGGGTATTGTAGGGAGGTGGAGGTCCTGCCGTATAGGTGTCTATGGAGTCTTTTCCCACAGGGGAGTTGACGTTTGCGGGGGGTGAAGATGGTAGTTTTGAAACCCATGGGGTTTGAGCTGTAGATTTCTGAAGATTTTTTCTGAACTATATGAAAACTAGTCTCCAAGCTACGAGAGAGTCTCTGGTTGTTTGGTCTCCAGTCCGACTCGCAGCCCAGATTTTATCTCCTAACATGTCCCAGTCTTCATAATTCAGTTTGTCTGAGACTGCAAGGACATTTGACTGGAACCATTTCGAGAGGGTTTTAAGTGAGATTTTATCATATTTATGTCCGTCAAGTTCTAGTACTGCACGGAGTCCTTTGTAAATGTCTTTCTCGGGCTTTGTAAGCTTGGTTCCCATGTTGTTATTAATAAATTTGGAGAATTTGGGAGGGAGGATGGGAAGGAGGGGATAGGAACGGGTTTCCCACAGAGTGCTCACCTATTCCAGAGGTAGGACAATCCTCTGTGATGTCCAAAAGCACTGTGACTAACTGGCAGAACATGCCCCTCCTAGGCACACCTGTTGCCCTGGTGCACTTGAGGAGTTCCTCTTGATGCGAGAAAAAGTACAACTCAAAGCTCCACGTGATGGGTGCCATTTGTCCCAGTTATGGGAGAAGATTAGAATCCAGACCAATGGGTTCTTGACTCTGAGTTGTAGTGACAACCTGTAAATCCCACAGGAACGAAACACAGGTACAATATGCAGGTTGAAAGGTCGAAGCTGATCCGGTTTATTGGGACAAGATGGTGGGTTTATATAAGGCAGAGAGGGGATACCTGTGACAGGGGGACTACCTGGACCTGGGATTGGTAGGGTAACATGAACCTCAGGAAAAGAGGAGGGAGTTACAAGGCAGGGACAATGGGCATTGGTCAGAGCAGCTGTCTCTGGGGGTTGACCCTGTAGGAACTGCTTGCATCTCTCCAGAGAGAGAGAGAGATGTCCTTGACCATAGGGAGAAGGTCACAACACAGTCTTTCTGGCTGAAGATTCAGTTAGGGAAGAAGAAGAAGCAGAAGAATAACAAAAAGAACAAGAACAAGGAGAAGAGCAAGAAGAAAAACAACAATAATAGGAAGAAGAAGAACAAGAAGAAGAAGAAAAAGAACAAGAAGAACATGAATAAGAAGAACAAGAAGAAAAAGAACAAGATGAAGAAGAAGGAGAAGAAGAAAAACAAGAGGAACAAGAAAAAGAAGAACAAGAAGAAGAAGAACAAGGAGAACAAGAAGATGAAGAACAAGAAGGAGAAGAAGAAAAAGAAGAACAAGAACAAGAAGAAGAAGAACAAGAGGAAGAATAAAAAGAAGAACAAGAAGAATAAGGAGAAGAAGAATAAGAAGAAGACGGAGAACAAGAATAATAATAATAAGAAGAAGAACAAGAACAACAAAAAGAAAAAGAAGAAGTAGAAGAACAAGTACAAAAACAAGAATAATAGGAAGCAGAACAAGAAGAACAAGAAGAAGAACAAGAAGAAGGAGAAGAAAAAGAATAAGAACATGAACAGAAACAAGAAGAACAAGAAAAAGAAGAAGAAGAAGAATAAAAAGAAGAAGAACAAGAACCAGAAGAAGAAAAAGAAGAAGAAGAACAAGACGAAGAGGAAGAACAAGAACAAGAAGAGGAAGAACCAAAAGACGAACAATAAGAAGAAGAACAAACAAAATAAGAAGAACACTAAGAAGAAGAAGAGCGAGAAGAGGAGGAAGAACAAAAAGAAGATCAAGAAGAAAAAGAAAAAGAAGAAGCAGGAGAAGAAGAACAAGAACAAGTAGAACAAGAAGAAGAAGAAGAACAAGAAGAACAAGAAGAAGAAGAAGAAAAAGAAGAACAAGAAGAAGAAAAAGAACAAGATCAAGAAGAAGAGAAAGAACAAGAAGAAGAACAAGAAAAAAAGAAAAACAAGAAGTAGAGGAACAAGAAGAAGAAGAACAAGAATAAGAAAAAAACAGGAAGAAGAAAAAGAACTATAAGAAGAAGAAGAAAAAAGAAGAAAACTAAGAACAGGAAGAACAACAAGAAGAAGAAGAGCAAGAAGGAAAATAAGAAGAACAAGAAGGAAAATAAGAAGAACAAGAAGAGGAAGAAGGAAAAAAAACAGGAAGAAGAACAAGAAGAGGAAGAAGAAGAACCACAAGAATAAGAAAAAGAAGAACAAAAACAAGAAGAACAATAATAATAATAAGAAAATAACGAGACGAAGAACAAGAAGAAGAACAAGAATGAGAAGAACGAGAAGAACAAGAAGAACAACAACAAGAAGAAAAGAATAAGAACAAGAATAAGAAGAACAAGAAGAGAAAGAAGAAGAAGAACAAGAAGAAAAAGAAATAGAAGAAGAACAAGAACAAGAACATCAAGAAGAAGAACTATAAGAAGAAGAAGAAGGACAAGAACAAGAAGAACAAAAACAAGAAAAACAACAAGAAGAAGAGGAACAATAACAATAATAAGATGAAAAAGAACAAGAACAAGAAGATGAAAAACAACAAGAAGACCAAGATGAAGTAAAAGAGCAAGAACAAGAAGAACAAAAAGAAGGAGAAGAACAAGATAAAGAACAATAACAAGAAAAACAAGAAGAATAAGAACAAGAACAAGAAGAACAAAAAGAAGAAGAACAAGAACAAGAACAAGAAGAACAAGAACAAGAAGAACAAGAATAAAAAGAAGAACAAGAAGAGCAACAAGAACTAGATGAACAAGAAGAACAGAGAGAAGAACAAAAAGAACAAGAAGAAGGAGAAGAACAAGATAAAGAACATGAACAGGAAAAACAAGAACAAGAAGAACATGAAGAAGAAGGAGAACAAGAAGAAGAAGTGGAAGAACAAGAACAAGAGGAAGGAGAAGAAGACGAAGAAAATGAACAAGAAGAACAAGAACAAGAAGAAGAAGAGAAACAAGAAGAAGAACAAAAATGAGACAAAGAAGAACAAGAACAAGGACAAGAACCACAAGAAGAACAAAAAGATAAAGAAGAACAATAACAAGAAAAACAAGAAGAAGAAGAGCACGAACAAGAAGAACAAAAAGAACAAGAAGAACAAGAAGAATAAAAGGGGAAAAGAGGAAGAAGAATAAGAAGAACAAGAAGAAGAAGAGGAACAAGAAGAAGAAGGTGAACAAGAACAAGAAGAAGAACAAGAAGAAAATCAAGAAGAAGAAGAAGAGCACGAACAAGAAGAGGAAGAAGAACTAGAAGAAGATGGAGAAGAAGAAAAAGAACACTAAGAACAAAAGGAATAAACAAGAGGAGAAGAAGAACAGGAAGGAGAAGAACAGGAAGAAGAATAAGAACTATAATAAGAAGAAGAACAAGAAGAAAAAGATGCACAAGAAGAAGAAAAAGAACCAGAAGAACAAGAACAAGAAGAAGAACCACAAGAAGAAACACGAGGAGAAGAAGAACAAGAAGGAGAAGAACAAGAAGAAGAAGAACAAGAACAAGAAGAGGAACAATAATAATAAGAAGAAGGAAAAGAACAAGAAGAACAAAAAGAAGAAGGAGAAGAACAAGAACAAGATAAAGAACAAGAAAAACAAGAACAAGAAGAACAAAAAGAAGATGTAAAAGTACAATAACAAGGAGAAGAACAATAAGAAGAACAACAAGAAGAGGAAGAACAGGAAGAAAAAAAGAACAAGAAGAACGAAAAAAAGAACAATAATAAGAGAACAATAAGAAAACGAAAAAAAAATGAAGAAGAAGAACCAGAACAAGAAGAAGAGGAGCAAGAAGAAGAAGAAAAAGAAGAAGAACAAGAAGAAGAAGAACAGGAAGAAGAATAAGAACAGGAAGAAGAATAAGAACTAGAAGAAGATCAAGAAGAAGAAGAACAGGAAGAAGAATAAGAACTAGAAGAAGATCAAGAAGAAGAAAAACAAGAAGAACAAGAACAAAAACAAGAAGAACAAGAAGACGAGCAAGAACAAGACGAAGAAGAAGAAGAACAACAACAACAAGAAAAACAAGAAAAAACAAGAAGGAGAAGAAGAACAAGGAGAGCAACAAGAAGAACAAGAAGAAGAAAAAGAAGAAGAACGAAAAAAAGAACAATAAGAAGAGAACAATAATAAGAAGAAAAACACGAAGAAGGAGAAGAACCAGAACAAGAAGACGAACAAGAAGAAGAAGAACAGGAAGAAGAATAAGAACTATAAGAAGAAGAATAACAAGAAGAAAAAGATGTACAAGAAGAAGAAAAAGAACCCGAAGAAGAACAAGAAGAAGACGAACAGGAAGAAGAATAAGAACTATAAGAAGAAGAAGAACAAGAAGAAAAAGATGTACAAGAAGAAGAAAAAGAACCAGAAGAAGAAGAAGAAGAAGAAAAAAACGAAGAAGAAGAACCAGAACAAGAGAAGAAGAACAAGAAGAAGACGAACAGGAAGAAGAAGAAGAACTAGAAGAACAAGATCAAGACCATGAGGAACAAGAACAAGAAGAAGAAGAAGAAGAAGAAGAACAAGAAGAACTAGAAGAAGAAGATCAAGAACATGAAGATCAAGAAGAACAAAAAGAACAAGAAGAAAAACAAGAACAAGAACAAGAAGAAGAACAAGAAGAACTAGATGAACAAGAAGAACAACAAGAAGAAGAACAAAAAGAACAAGAACAAGAAGAAGGAGAGGAACAAGATAAAGAACATGAACAAGAAAAACAAGAACAAGAAGATTTTGCAGTGTTTCTTTCTTCATGGGCAAACTGCAATCTCTCTAGCAGATAAATGTTTACAGCACATTCCTGTTAGCAATGCAAATTCAATTCACATTCAATCTCTCATGAACAGCTCTTTCAGCACTTTGCACATCCTTTCTCTCAGTTTATTATCCTTCTCCCTCTTCATTAACTCATTTACTCCAGCTACATTCCGGTTACCTTCCAACTTTCACAACACAACCTTAATACACACTTCAGTCTCCAACTTTCTCAGTTCTCACCTCTCACGAACCTTAAGCTGTTTCAATCACATTTCTTTTCTTTCCAACATACCGTACATTCTCCCCACATGTCCAACTGATTAAAATGATTTAACTTACTTCTTTAGGTTATAATGTAAATCTCTTTGATTGAATTCCACTGCCAACCCTGGAAGGGAACTTCCAGAGGAACCCCTGCTGTCAGCTGCTGGCAGTTTTCGAGTACAGCACCTTAGTTCAGTTATCTAAGTAAAACAGTTCAAGCTGAATACTGCAGTCAGCTTACTACAGACTGTGTTTGTAGCTGAGTAGGGTGGGGCAGTTGTACCGGGGGGCATTTACAGTCCTCGCTCTGCAATTTGCCTTGCAGTGCTTCCCGGGTCGCCTCAGCATTGGTCCCTGGGCTGACGGGCCTCGCCATGCCTGCACAGGGCCACCCTCGCCCCTTTATTCGGGCACAGCTCACACACCGCGGTCTGCAAACTTGCTTTTGGGTCTAGCCTTCCCTCAAGGTCCACACACTTTGTGGGTGTTAGCAAAAGACGTGCTGGCTTAGCCCCTGAAACTGGCAGCAACCCGTGGAAAGCCCCAACCACCACTGAAGTCCTTTGAAGAGTGCTGGCGGCTACCACAGGCCTCCGGAAACTCTGGATCAGCACCGAAACTCTCCAGTAACTGATACGCTCTAAAAATTCGCTCTAAAGCCTGCCCAAACAAATTCGGCGATTCTGTAAAACCCTGTGGTAACACAGTCCATCGAAGTTGCTGCTTCCTAAACGTATCAGGGTTTTCTTACTCAAAAGTAAAATAATCTCTACATTCTTTTTTTAAGGGGGTAATTCCAAAATGCATCTTTAAAATTAATCACACTGTACCAGGTGTGTTCAGGGTTCAATTGACTCAGCAATGTATGTGGATTAGCGACCACAGGATATCAGCTGACAGTCCGTTTATTAATTTCTCTCAAATCATGTACTAACCGATAACTCCCATCTGCTTCCTTTACTGACAAGCAATAATGGCCAGTCTTCGCGAGCGAAGATCCGGGGAAGGTTTTTACACCTTCCAGCCTGCGCATTGGATTTTTTA
>JAWWMA010000597.1:0-10168 GCA_035041425.1 Mionectes olivaceus | reverse complement strand
GGCGGAAGGTGCGGGAGTAAATTTAACCTGTCTGTTTTCTAACAACCAGAGAACTGGATTAAAAGAAGTAAATGCAGCCTGGAGACAAATCACCACAGACGAAGTATTTACAGAAGGGATCGTGACACTTTGGGATATGGAACAGCAAAGAGGTAGCACCACATTGATGATATCTCATATGCAAGCTGATCAGGTAGGACAATTCTCATGTGTTGTGTGGATTAGAGAAAGCTTTGACTCCGGAAAAATAAATGTAGATATTCTAAAAGGGAATAGGAGAGTACGACAGGTGACAGAAGATGGAAAAACACAACAAGAATTGGGACAAGAAAACTTAATAGTGGGATTAGTTAGAGATTTTGGGCAAGTACAAAATACTACGTCCATCACTGCATGTTTACCTTTACCTAAAGCGGCGGGAGATCCAATACCATGGGGCATCATTCCTGTTGGAGAAATGCCTCCAGTAACCATAAATGGGACAAAAAGATGTAATAAAGTAATGCAGAACCATACTAAAATGATAGAGGAAACCTATACAGTTCGAGGGCAATGGTCATCGCCGGGACGAAGGAGTGAATGCCTAAAATTGCCAAATGCAGTTTATTCAAAAATTGGGCGGTTCAAGGATGTAGGATGGTGCTCTTATGACATAAGGAAAAAAAGACAAAAACCAGTCACTGAATATTCTTATGAGATAATATGTCAAGAAGGGAGGGAAGAATGGGAACAGTGGAAAACTATTTGGGGTCCCAGCTTGTTAGAATCTTACAGCTACATAGGACCAGTACATTGGTGTATCGAATGGTCAGGCCAAAGGGAACAAGAATATTTAGGAATGTTAGGGACTGAAGTGGTAAGACGGGATCGAATGACCCCCACACCTAGCTGGAATTGTAGCAAAAGCATCACATGTGATACCCCTGAATCCCAAATTGGTTTAGTACCAGTCCGGATACTACTAAAATGGGGCTGTGAATGTAAAAGATATAATCATACAATACCATGTGAAATAAAGTGGTCTTGGAAAGATTGTCAGGCGACTACCGTCAGGAGTCCAGGGCATTCGGTGTGGGTAATGGGGCACGGACAATGGACTACCCATATGCCCATTAACGGCCCAGTCACGCAGATTACGTTAGGGGTCCCTACGCTCTGCCCTCTCTGGAAACAGTCTAAATTAACACAAAGAGAGATACAGTCACGAACAAAGAGAGAAACAAATGAGGTGGCAGAAGAACTAGGACTGAGAGATGAAGATGAATGGCATGAACCCTCATCAGGAGTTAAATTTGGATGGGTACTGGAATCCCTGTTTGCACAAATTTCTACATATAGAAACCAGGAGATACTGTACAAATTATTGGGACAAACAGAGAGGTTAGCCGCAGTTACAAAGAAAGGATTTAGGGATCTAAACATACAGTTGCAAGCAACAACAAGAATGACAGTCCAAAATAGAATGGCATTAGATTTACTCTTATTAAAAGAACACGGAGTCTGTGGATACCTCCAAGGAAAGGTTGATCATTGCTGTGTACATATCCCAAATGTCACAGAAGAAGTAGAAAAGGACATAAGTCAATTAGAACAAATTGAAACAAAAGTGCATGAAGTCCAGGAAGAAACTGAACATAATTGGGTAGGAGCACTATTTAGCTCCCTAGGAATCCAGGTCTCTGGTTGGATATCATCAATTGTACAATATGTAATAATGATTGTGTTGATTATTGTAGTCTGCATGATTATGTATAGATGTCTTTTAGGAATGATTGCCAGAGAAGGAACTCATACTCGACGTATCCTGAGAGCACTAACCCGAAAAGAAGTAGCCCAAAGAGGAGACCTACCATCCTATTTAGAAACCATTACTTGAAGAATTGAGCATCCTTGCAGAAAATCTGAAGAATGCTCAAAAGGGGGGAGTTGATACCGAAATAACGAGAAAAAGAACTAATGTAGATATAGTAATGGCAGTAGTTATGCTAAGGCTTAGAAAGCAGCAATAAGCAAGCAGGCCCTGGTTGGAATGTACTAAGAACTACAAATGAATAACTAGAGAATCTAGTGGAGCATGTAGAACACAATGAAATAATAAATGATGAGGGTTAATGTATAATCAATGATAAAGGGTTCTGGTGGTGGGAGAACGAGCAAGGGGGACTAAAGGGGGGTAACCTATAGTTTTGAGTAGACAAGCGTGTAGAATTTATGATTTTTAGAAACAATATCTATAAGGATTATGTAACTGTATTGTCTTGAAGAATGTGTACTCCTGTATGTGGACCATTCTGTAAAAGGATATAAAAACCTGATGAAAAAGGGGAACAGTGGGCTCTGACTTTGGACGCTAGTCCTCAGACCCCAGGGCCCTCAATAAAGCACCGCACTAAACAACCTAGTTGTTTCGTGTCTCTCTGTCGGGCAACAGTTTTCTGGCGACCGCGGCAGGACTCCGAGGGCTGCTGGGGCGGTTCGCGTCCTGATCCACTCCACGCCGGCACCGAGTGATTCTCGGGGAGTTATCGGTTCGTGCCCGACCCCGCACCTGTCGGACAACTGCAGGAGGTAAGCCCGAAGGTGCTTTATTTTTTTGGTATTGGGTGCCTGCCCGTAAGACGAAGCATCGACTCCGCTGGGTTGGGCTAAAGACGTCTTGGGTAAAGGTAAAGCCTAGGCGCCGGCTGTAAGACGCGGCGAAAGCCTCGCTGGTCCGGCACTTGTTCCCCCGCGGCGTCGGAGGGTGACAAGTTGGTTGGTTGGTTGGTCTATCCTTCTATTAGCATAGATTTTCTTTCTTTTCCTGTCTATTCTGTGTGGGAATGATGCCTTTGAAAATGTTTAAAACTCTAGCAAGTTCCGGGATAGAAATCCCGGATGATTCGCCTTTGGGCTGTTTATTACAACATTGGAATGCGGGGAATTTTGGTCAAGAACTAAGTAAAAGGAAATTGATTGATTTTTGTAATAATGTGTGGCCTTTGTATGAACCCGATGGTATGCAATGGCCTAGAAATGGTACACTGAATCCTGACATTATTACACCTTTGATGCATTTCCTACAAAGTAATGAAAAATGGGATGAAATGCCGTACTTAGACCTCTTCTATTATTTGAAAGATAAACCAGAGTGGCAAAAGGAGTGTGGAATCATGGTTTTGAAAACATTAAAGGTGAATTGTGAAGGATGTAAGGGATGGCAGAAAGAGAAGGAATGCTCGGTTAGGTTTTCGGAACCTGAGGAGGATGTTTCTTTGTTGGTAGCCCCTAGTGCCCCTCCAATGGAGGAACGTGACTTTGGAGAAAGTATGCCAGAGGTAGAAAGGGAGGATCGGGAAGTAAAAGTAGAAACCTCAGATATACCACGAACCCCCTTAAGTGAAAGAACTCGGAGAGGGCGGTTGGAGATAGAAAGAAAGAAAAAGGAAGGGGGTGCTCATTTAATGGTTCCGCTGCGTGAAGCAGTCGGGCCGCATGGGGAACGAGTCATAGTGAAAGTTCCCTTTTCTCCGAATGATTTGCTAATCTGGAAACAATCAGCAGGGGCGTATCGGGAGGATCCTGAACGAACTGCGCGGGTAGTAAAAATGGTAATTAAGACTCAGAACCCGGACTGGAATGATTTACAAGTTTTGTTAGACACAATAATGGATTCTACTGAAAAGGAAATGGTGTTTAAAGCTATGTCAGAGAAAGCACGAGAAATGATTAGGTTACGGCTTGTGGATGGTACAGTAAATGATTTAGTACCTAGGGAAGATCCGGAGTGGGATCCCAACTCGACGGGCGGGTTTCGGAGACTTAAAGCTTATCAGGAATTGTTAACGGAAGGAATACGGAATGGAATACCAAAAACTTTGAATTGGTCTAAGTTGTATTCAGTCAGACAGGAAAAGAATGAGTCTCCGTCAACCTTTTTAGAGCGGCTTAAGGAGACAGCTCGTAGATACACTAATTTAGAAGTTGAAGGAGAGTCGGGAAAATTACAGCTAGCATTAATTTTTATGGGGCAGTCCCAGGAAGATATTAGAAAGAAACTACAGAAATTGGAGGGAGAAGATACTCGGAATTTAGATAAACTATTGGAAGTTGCGTGGAAGGTATATAATAATAGGGAAAAAGAAACGGCCAGGAAACAACAGGCTACTATGTTAGCAGTGTTACAGCAAGCGGCTGGAAATAACATGAGGGGAGGGAGCCGAGGGCGTGGACTAAGAGGGGGAAAAGGGATAGCAAGGGAGGGGAGGCCGATGGGTATGGGAGGATTTACGGGTCAATCGAATATGGGAAGAGGAAGAATGCAGCTAGGGATAGATCAATGTGCTCTATGCAAAAATAGAGGGCATTGGAAAAATGAGTGTCCTCTCAACCAAGGAATGGGTTTTGGGGGAGGAATTATAGCTAGTGGGAATGGAAATCAGGGAATGACGAATAATACAGGTGCTTTCCCGGGAAATCCACAAGGTGTCGCCCAAGCCTTTATGATGGGGAATTATCAAAATTCAAGTTGACTAGATGAGGACCTGAAAGTAGTAATGGAAGTAGATGGGGAACCGTTAGAATTTAGAGTAGATACGGGGGCATCATACTCAGCTGTTAACACTAAGCTAGGACCTTTGAGTGATTCTACTATCCAAGTAGTGGGGGTTACGGGACAAGTTGAGGAACGAACATTTCTGCGACCATTAGATATAAAATTTGGGGGGAAAGAATTTGACCATCAATTTTTATATATGCCAAATAGCCCAGAATCGCTATTCGGGAGGGATCTATTGTCAATGTTAGAGGCAAAGATAATATTTGAAAAAGGTAGAGTAAGATTGGAATTTCCCGAGGAGAATATTGCTAAGTTGTTCGTAATAAAAGAAGTTGAGGCAGCAGAAATACCACAAGAAATAGAGCAAGCTGTAGTACCATGGGTATGGGAAACAGGAGTACCTGGAAAATCGAAAGCGGCACAACCGGTTGTAATAGAACTAAAGGAAGGAGCCTCCCCAGTAAGGGTAAGACAATATCCTTTGAAATTGGAAGCACGAATAGGAATAGCACCCATGATTAAACAATTTCTTAGTTTGGGAATTTTACAGGAATGTGAGTCAGAATTCAACACTCCAATATTCCCAGTCAGAAAGCCAAATGGTAAGTATAGGTTAGTTCAAGATTTAAGAGCAATTAATAACATCACTAAAGATATACACCCAGTTGTAGCTAATCCGTATACATTGTTGACAGCTGTGTCGGAAAAGTTTAAGTGGTTCACAGTAATTGATTTGAAAGATGCATTTTTCTGTATCCCCTTGGCACTTGAAAGTAGGAAATACTTTGCCTTCGAGTGGGAGAACCCAGACACGGGACGCAAGAAGCAGCTCACCTGGACGCGTCTACCACAAGGATTCAAAAACTCACCAACTATTTTTGGAAATCAATTGGCTCGAGAGTTAGAAGAATGGAAGACGACTCAGGTAAAAGAATCACCTTTCTTATTTGTTCTCCTACAATATGTTGATGACATCTTTATAGCTTCCACAGAAAAGGATGTTTGCCTCAGACTCACTATTGGATTACTTAATATGCTGGGACAAGCTGGATACCGAGTATCGAAAGAAAAAGCTCAGCTGGTAAGAGCCCAAGTAATTTACCTAGGCTGCGAAATTTCACAAGGGGTGCGAAAGTTAGGAGTTAATCGAATACAAGCAATTTGCACCATACCCACACCACGAAATCCGCAAGAGTTAAGATCCTTTTTGGGCATGGTAGGGTGGTGCCGCTTGTGGATCCCGGAATTTGGACTCAAAGCAAAACCCCTGTATGAGGCAGCCAAAAGCCCTGTGTTTCAGTGGGGACAAATGCAAGAAAAGGCATTCCAGAGTTTGAAACAAGCCTTAAAGGAAGCCCCAGCACTAGGATTGCCAGATCTTACAAAACCTTTTCAACTATACGTAAATGAGAGACAGAGACTGGCAATAGGGGTTCTCACCCAAAAACTGGGCTCATGGAAACGCCCGGTAGGGTACTTCTCAAAACAGCTAGACACTGTAAGCGCCGGATGGCCTGGTTGTCTTAGGGCTGTGGCAGCAACAGTGCTCTTAATTTGGGAAGCCAGAAAATTGACTCTGGGAAAAAGGATGGAAGTATTTGTTCCCCACATGGTCATTGCAGTTTTGGAACAAAAAGGGGGGGCATTGGCTCTCGTCAAGCCGCATGTTACAATACCAGGCACTTCTCCGAGAACAGGACGACATTGAATTAAAAACAACTAATCATCTTAATCCAGCAGAATTTCTTAGGAGCAGCAGCCAGGAAGAAGGAGGCGAACTGACGCACGATTGCGTGGAAGTCATCGAACAGGTGTATGCCAGCCGGAAGGACCTGAAAGATGAGCCTTTGGAAAATCCGGAATGGGAGCTGTTTACAGACGGATCCAGCTTTGTGGAAAACGGAACCAGGTATGCGGGATACGCAGTAGTGACTTTGACACAAATAATAGAAGCTCGAGCTTTAACCCCGGGAACTTCAGCCCAGAAGGCCGAGATACAAGCTCTGGTAAGAGCCTTAGAATTGAGCCAAGGGAAAAGAGTAAATATTTGGACTGATTCAAAATATGCCTTTGGAGTAATACATGTACATGGAGCTCTGTGGAAAGAAAGAGGACTGTTAAATTCTCAAGGATCAGAAATTAAGCACAAAGAACAAATATTAGCACTATTGGAAGCAGTGCATAAACCTCAGGCAGTAGCAGTGATGCATGTAAGAGGACATCAAAATGAAGAAGGAAAAGCGTTCCAAGGAAACCAGTTGGCTGACAGAGTTGCCAAACAGGTTGCCCGAGAGGTATGGACACAATTAGCTTTATTACCAGCGCGATTTAACCCTGCCACCTCTTTTCTTGAGCAGAAACCATGGTATACGTATGAAGATGAGAAACTTGCTCAATTTCTCCAGGCCCAGAAGAATGAAAAAGGATGGTATGTCACAGCTGTAGGTCAGGTTGTATTGCCAACAAAGGTAATGAAAACAGTTTTAGAAATCGAACATAACAAGTGCCATTGGGGGGCAGATGCATTAGTACAATTTTTAAAACATGAGGTGATTTCCAACCAGATGTTAACAATGGCAAAACGGATTAACGCCATGTGTCCAGTCTGTATTAAAAATAACCCAGTGACACGAAGGCAAATACAACTAGGAAAGTTACAAGTAGGGCCGCAACCAGGAGACTATTGGCAAATAGATTTCTCAGAGCTACCAAAAGCACAAGGGTACCGTTATTTACTGGTGTATGTGTGTACTTTTTCAGGGTGGCCGGAAGCTTTCCCATGCAGGACTAACCAGGCAAAGGAAGTAATTAAAACCTTACTACGAGAGATTATTCCTAGATTTGGGATCCCATTAGGAATGTCCTCAGATAGGGGACCTCACTTTGTAGCTGGAGTAGTCCAAGAGGTAGCCAGAGTATTAGGGATAGCTTGGGATCTCCATACGCCCTGGAGACCACAATCCAGTGGCCAGGTAGAACGGATGAATCAGACATTAAAAGGGCAGATTAAGAAAATTTGTCAGGAAGCGAAGATACAGTGGCCTCAGGCACTACCTCTAGCCTTGCTAAGAATCAGGATTAAACCCAGGGAAAAGATAGGAGTAAGTCCATACGAAATTTTGTATGGCAAGCCATATCATGCTGCAACCTACAAAGGGGACCCTCACTTAGTAGGAGATCAAGTGTTGTTAAGTTACATTTTGTCTCTAAATAAAGTCCTTACAGCACTGCGAGGAACATTGCAGTGGAACCGGCCTCTGCCCTTGGAAAATCCTGTCCATGACATCCAGCCAGGAGATCAAGTATATGTGAAGAACTGGAATACGGAACCCTTGAAAGAAGTATGGGGCGGTCCTCACCAGGTGATCATGACTACCTACACGGCAGTGAAAGTCGAAGGAATCGACGCATGGATCCACTACACTCGGGTCAAGAAGGTCCCAACCCAGTGGGAATCTCAGCTGGTGACACCCACTCGTATGATCTTGCGCGGAAAGTCGCCTTCTTAATTATTTTGCTGTTTGTAATAAGTGAACCAATAATGTCTCATGCTGTTCCAGTCATTGTTACAGGAACTAAACCTGTGGTGGGAGTGATGTATGGAATGGATGTCAATCTGACTTGTCTGGTGATAAACAACCAGAGTACCCAAGCTTCTAAAATGCAAACCACTTGGACAGGGCCAGCTAGATCAGGGAAGATAGTATCCTATTGGAATGTGAATGAGCAGCATGGTAATACTACCTTAAAATTGACTAAGGTAACACATGAAGACATGGGGAAATACTGGTGTAATGTGACCCTTAAAGGCCGGCAGGGTCAGGGTGGAATTAAATTACGAGCGGTTCCCTGGGGGTGGAAAGAAGTCCAAGATTCAGAATCCATAGAGGTGACTCCTTATAAAATAGTGTTAGATAAATGGAGAGGGTATCCAGGAAAAATGCATTGTACTGTCAAAGTAAAACCTACTTGTAAGGGAGAAAAACAAGTTATGTGGTGGAAAAAGATCAATAGGAATTGGAAGATAGTAAAGAGTGGAGTCTGGTGGGAAAATAAAGGACAAGCGACCGCTTGGTTGGATGTAGGAGCATTAAAGGCAGCTGAAGGGACATATTTGTGTCTATTTCTATGTGGAATCGATGCAAGTTATGGGATAAGAGTAATGTCTGGGCGAGTACGTAGATACACTCCGCTCTCTTTGGAAAATAAGAATCAAGAAAATTTGATTGTAGGATTAATCAGAGATTTTGGAAAGGTCCAGAATGTGTCCAAAATTACTGCTTGTCTTCCCTTACCAGAAGCAGCGGGAGAGCCCATCCCATGGGGAATTATACCGATACCCAACCCACCGAAGCCTGTGAACAAAAGTTATCAGGAGGAATGTATCTCTGTTAGGAGAACAGTACAGAGGAAGCAAATGGTGATTGTCGGAAGGGACACTTTGCCCTTAGCCATGACCTGGGAAAAGTGCAGAGGCAGGAGCGACTATGATGGCTGGACTCCATTACGAGGAGTTCTGGGTAACGTTTGGCCATTGAGAGGGAAAGGACGATGTCATGTGTCGAAGAAAGAGGAAAAATTAATAGATGTCCCTACACTAGAAATTACCTGCCAAAATGTGAGTAGAGGACAAAGTGTATTTTGGGATAGTTGGGAAACAATTTGGGGACCAGGACTGTTGGAACACTACAGTTATATAGGGCCAGTTAATTGGTGTGTACAATGGTCAGGTAGTAAAAATATGACATCATCAGAAGTATCCAAAAGAGAATCATCCTCCAGGATAGTTATGAAGCAAAAGGAGGGTTGGAATTGCTCTCGGGTAATCACATGTGATACCCCAGAGGACGAACTAGAGTTCGCCCCTGTACGAGTGGTATTAAAATGGGGCTGCGAATGCAGAAATCTTAATCATAGTATTTTAGGGAAAGCATTTCCAGAAGGGAGACGTACCCTGAGTTGCAAGACTACCGCAATAAAGAGTCCAGGGAATTTAGTGTGGGTAATGGGACACGGACAATGGACAACTCATTTACCTGTAGATGGACCAGTAACCCAAATCACTTTGGGGGTTCCAACTTTATGTCCTCTTTGGAATTCTGAAGGGCGTTCCGGAATACGTTATGAAAAACCAAAAACCCTAATCAGGAGGAAAAGGCAGTTAAACTCTGATGATCAGTGGCATGAACCAAGTGGTGGAGTTAAGTTCGGATGGGTGTTAGAATCACTTTTTGCACCAGTGGCTACCTATAGGAATAGAGAAATGCTGTACAAACTTTTGGGACAAACTGAGCGTTTAGCAGCAGCTACTAAGAAAGGATTTAAAGATATCAATTTACAATTACAAGCTGTTTCACGAATGACATTGCAGAATAGAATGGCATTGGATATGCTGCTGTTAAAAGAGCATGGAGTCTGTGGATACTTGAATGGTCAGATTAACCATTGCTGCATTCACATTCCAAATGTGACTAATGAGGTAGAGAAAGACATTTCGCAATTGCAAAATGTAGAATCAGGGACAAGGGAAATCGAGAAAGAAGCTCAACATAATTGGATTGGAGCAGTTTTTGATTCTTTGGGTCTTAATGTCTCTGGTTGGATATCATCAATTGTACAATATGTAATAAT
>JAWWMA010000596.1:0-10175 GCA_035041425.1 Mionectes olivaceus | reverse complement strand
CCCAAACCTTCCCAAACCTTCCCTTCCCAAACCTTCCCTTCCCAAACCTTCCCAAACCTTCCCTTCCCAAACCTTCCTTTTCCCTTCCTTTTCCCTTTCCTTCCCTAACCTTCCCAAACCTTCCCTTCCCAAACCTTCCTTTTCCCTTTCCTTCCCTAACCTTCCCAAACCTTCCCAAACCTTCCCTTCCCAAACCTTCCTTTTCCCTTCCCAAACCTTCCTTTTCCCTTCCTTTTCCCTTTCCTTTTCCCTTCCTTTTCCCTGCATTCCTTAGTCCAGGCTCAATCCCGTCTTTAATTCCACATGTAAATTTCCAGAGGAAAATCCCACAGGGATTAAACTCGGAGCCCGTTCTGCCAAGTTTGAAATCCCCAGCCACTCTTCCCCTCCCTCTTTTCCAAGTCTTTATGTATCCAGGATTCCCTAAGGAATATTCGGGTGCGGGTGTGGAATCTGTGGGAAGGGAGGGGCTTTTCCTTCCCTCTTTTTCCCGACTGACTACAGAAAAGCAGGATCTGAGCCCTGGCGTGGCGATTCCCTCTAGGGGGCACGATGCATCCACTGGTTTTCCAGAGAATGACTTTTTCTTTTCCATAGGGAACTGAGAGTTCCAAGAGGTAGCGAGATATCCGTGTGTTCAGCAGGAATTCCCAACTCCCTGGAGTCAGAGCTACCGGAATTCCACCCCCCCACCCCCAGCACTGCTGCTTTTCCTGAATTCTTGCCCTGTTTTTTAGGATATATTTGGGGTTTAATCCTGAGTTTTATTCCCAGTGGGAAAACCGGATCGTCTGATTTTCCCTGTGCATCCTGGATAACTGGGGATATCCCGGATAACCTGGAGATGCAGGAATGTCATTTCAACACCACATTGGGGTTTTTTTGAATTCCCTCATTCCCGGTATTCCCAATGTCAAACTTCAAGGGAATTATGCTCCGTAAAAAACCCCTTTGGGAGTAAATCCTGTTTTTCCATTGCTTTTCCATGTGGGATTCCTGGGATGGAACTGCTGTCGCTTTTCTGCTGCCTCTGGGATATTTCCCACCCAGAACTGATTCCATCCTTTAATTGATTCCCAGTTGCCCAGGAATTTTTATGGATCATGTTATTTTAGTAAAGCCAATCCTGTTTTCCCTAAACTTGTCACCACAGTTAATTCCTTTCATTGCTCTACAAGGACAGGGAATGACGTGGGATCAACTCCAGCCCCCGGAACACCAGGAATGGCTCCGTCCTTTCCTTAAATCCATCTTTGCCAGTCATTCCCTGCTGGAATTTTCTCGGGTCAGGATGGCAAACAGAGATATTTAGTGACCCTGCCCAACCTAAGGAATGCTGAGACCCATGTCAAAGGACAATTAGGGAAAGGGCAGGATGTCCACCCCTGTTTTTCCATGGACAAAAATGTGGGATTTAAAAAACTGTTCCCAAGCCAAACCATCCCAAAATGCCACCGGCAGCATCAACATTCCATATTTTTACTGTAAAAATCCTTCCACCACCTAAAAAAAGTGACTTCCAAACCCTCATTTTTCCATGAAACATCCTTTTACTGGGATTATTCCCCACCCCCCCTTATTTTTCCATGAAATATCTGTCAGCTGGGATTTTTTTCCCCCTGTTTTCCCCCCTCTTTTCTACATTCCTGGGAGGATTTTATTCCAGAGTGGCACAAACTCCTCTCCGACTGCATCTCCTTCTTCCTCCCTCACCCTTCTCCTGCTTTTTCTGTCGGTTCAGGTGTTTTTCCGACTCGGAATTGTTGTGGCAGATGGTGGGATAATGGGATGCTGACCAGGGAATTCCCTGGAAACCTGGAGCTGGCAACGCCTTTTTGTCACAAAGCTCCAAAAATCAGAGCTTGGATCATCCAAGGAGGGCATGGAATTATGGAAAAGGGTGGGAGAAACTCTCCAGGCTCTTTCCTGGGGTGGTTTTTTTTTTGGTAAAAAGGTTGTTTTTTGGGATTTCCAGCTGCTCTGTCGGGAATTTAAAAGGGGGGGTTGGGGTTGCACCACAAAGAAACTTCCATAGGGAAAATCCGGTGCTTCCTGTGGCTTCAGACTCCTGGAATTTGGTATGGGAGAGTGGGAGATTCCCAGAGGAACAGGACAGACCCTTTGGGATGTGTTGTCCGTTCTGGAAAACCAGATACTCCCGTGGCTTCCAACGCCTGGAATTTGATTTGGGAGAGTGGGATCTCCAGGAGACTCCTGGAGGAGCAAGGCAGACTCTTTGGAATGTGTGGTCCTACCAGGAAAACTGGGTGCTCCTGTGGCTTCAGCATCCTGGAGTTTGGGGTGAGAGAGTGGGATCTCCAGGAGATCCCTGGGAAAGCAGAGCAGACCCTTTGGGATGTGTTGTCCTTTTTGGAAAAACGGATGCTCCCGTGGTTTCCAGCACCTGGAATTTGATTTGGGGGTGTGGGATCTCCAGGAGATCCCTGGAAAAGCAAGGTTTCAATTCCCAGATCTTGGAGCTGGGCAGAGCTTTTCTCGGTTTCCCTGCTCTAAAACTCGGCTTTCCAAGGAAGGCTTTGGTGGCCCGAAGGGAACCATCCCTACGGAAGCGCCGAGGGGGTTTTCCACAGAACCAACCGCTCATCCGACCGGATCCTGAATGCCCGTTGCCCACGGAGACCAATTAAGGGAAGCTGCAGCTGTTTTGGGAAGCACTTTGTGGGAATTACACGCCTGGAGGAGCCCTCGGAGTGCGAAACGCTTGGAAAAGCGTTTTGTGCCGCTGAGGAACGAAGTGTGTGTGTGGGTGGATTTGGGGAGAACAGGATGGAGTTTTCCAAAGTGTTTTTGCTTGGAGATGGGGCTGGGAACGGTGGCGACCCGGATGGGTCACAGAACCTGAGCTTCCCCCTCAAATCCTGCAGCCTTTCCCGTGGGATTCGGCAGCTCCAGGTGGGAGTTGGGCAGTTTGGGGTGATTGGAGTCTGGAAAGAGTTCATGGGAAAGACCTTGGATTTGGTGGTGTCCAGGGAAGGGAAGGGAGCTGGGAAGGAGTTGGAGAAGTGGGAGCAGCTGGGGGAGGCTCGACCTGGAGAAAAGGGGGATCGGGGGGAATCCAGGGGGACAGGAGGGGGGAATCCAGGTGGGATCGGGATCGCTCCCAAGGAACAAGGGGCAGGGTGAGAGGAAACGACCTCAAGCTGTGCCAGGGGAGGTTTAAGTTGGATATCAGTGGGAATTTCTTCATGGAAAGGGTGGTCAGGCCTTGGAAGGGGCTGCCCAGGGAGGTTTGGGGTCTCCATCCCTGGAGGTGTCCAAGGAATACCTGGATGTGGCACTTGGTGCTCCGGGCTGGGGAACAAGGTGGGGATGGGGCACAGGCTGGACTGGGTTGTCTTGGAGGTCTTTTCCAACCTCAGTGATCCTGGGATTCTGTAAAACCAATTCCCAATGAGTTTAATCAGCCTGAAGGGACAAGAGTCATGGAATGGTTTGGGTGGGAAGGGACCTTCAAGGTCATCCAGTCCCACCCCCTCCCACTATCCCAGGTTGCTCCAAGCTTTCCTTGGACACTTGCAGGGATGGGGCAGCCACAGCTCCTCTGGGAATTCCATCCCAGCTCCTCCCCACCCTCCCAGGGAAGAACCACAACGCTGCTTTTGGCTCCTTGGGCACCGTTTTAATCCTTGCTGGTGCCACTTCCAGCAGCTCTGCCCGTGGAATGGGATGGTGGGTGGGACCTGGGTGCCACTCGGAGGCTGAGGATCCAGAGCCTGCCGGTGGAATTCCAGAGGGTCCTTCCTCCCGCAGCGCAGATGAAGCCGAAGGTCCCTGGGGAGGTGGGAGAGGTGGCCGAGTGCCAAACCCAACCGGCTGGATCATCCCGGTGGGACGATCTGAGCGCATCGACCACATGTCCCGCTGCTCCTGAGCGGCTCAGGCTGCGGAATTCCTTATTTACGGCCACTTAACGGATCCCATAACGGCTTCCCAGCAGATGGACATGTTCCATCAAAGCAGCAGCAACGTCCCTCCTGCTCCAGCGGGAAGGTTTTAATGGAAGAGGGAAGATTTAGGGTAGGAATAAGGAATTTTTCCCTGGGAGGGTGGGGAAGGGGCTGGGATGGAATTCCCAGAGGACCTGTGGCTGGCCCATCCCTGGAAACTTCCAAGGCCAGGTGGGATGGAGCTTGGAGCCGCAGCTTCTCTGTGCTAGGGCCTCACCAAACTCTCAGAGAAGAATTTCTTCCCAATATCCCATCTAACCCTTCCCTCTGGCAGTGGGAAACCATTCCCTGTGTCCTGTCCCTCCATCCCTTGTCCCAGTCTCTCTCCAGCTCTCCTGGAAACCTTCAGGCACTGGAAGGGGATCTCAGGTCTCCCTGGAGTTTCCCTTCTCCAGACTGGACATTCCCAGCTCTCCGAACCCGGCTCCAGAGCAGAGGGGCTCCAACCCTTGGAACAGGGATCCCACAGGGTAGGGAGAGAGGGAATAGAGGGAAATGAAGGGAACTCATTCAGGGATGGAGGGTTTTATGTTATCCATAAACCCGTGTGTCCAGAAACTTAGGGAAGCAAACCAGAGAAGGCCACGGAGATGCTCCAAGGGCTGGAGCCCCTCAACTCTGGAATCAGGTTGGGAGAGCCAGGAATGTTCACCTGGAGAAGGGATGGATCAAGGGAAGACCTGAGAGCCTCTTCCAGTGCCTGAAGGGACTCCAGGAGTGCTGGAGAGGGGCTTGGGATAAGGGATGGAGGGACAGGACACAGGGAATGGCTTCCCACTGCCAGAGAGTTAGATGGGATATTGGGAAGGAATTCTTTCCTGTGAGAGTGGTGAGGTGCTGGGATGGAATTCCCAGAGAAACTGTGGCTGCCCCATCCCTGGAAGTGTCCCGGGCCAGGTTGGAGAGCCCTGGGATAGTGGAAGGTGTCCCTGCCCAAGGCAGGGGGTTGGACTGGGTGGTCTCCAATCCCTTCTGACCAAACCCATTCCCTGATTGTACAAACGATTCCCTCGGAAGTGAACGAGTCGGACTGGAAGCAGCACCAAAGCCCTTCCTCCCCATCCATCCATCCTGAACTTCATCAAGCACCGGAAAAAACAGCTGGGGGGGTGGGAAGGAGGGGGAAAACCCTCCCCTCTTCCCCCCCCCGCCGAATAATCTATAGCGACTGTCAGCCGGCAAACTGCTCCCATTTCGCCGGGCTGGGCGGGCTGTCAGGGCGGGATCGATGGTTCCCGCGCCGGAATTAGAACAAACCGGCGGCTTCGTGTTGCCCGAGCGAGTTTTGGGAAGAGCGGGAGCTCAATCTTCCCTCTAATAGGCCTTTGGCAGGCGGGAGCGGCGGCGGCTCCGTCTTCGTCGCTGCCGAGCGTCGTCATTAAGCACCAGGTAGCGCGGAACGACAGGGAACGCGGCCTCGGAGCGCCGGGGAACACGAGGCTTTGACAGGAGCGATTTGTCACCGCCGGAGCCGCCCCGGCTCCCCGGCTCCGGAATCCGGGCGGCCGCTCCGAGTGACTTATTGCCCCTGTCGGCGGCTGCGCCGGTGATTTGATAATCGGTAAATGTTTGCCGAAGATGAATTCCCTCCCCGGTGCCGAGCGGCGCTGGAAAAGCGAATGAAAAAAGCGGGGAGAAGGGAAGGGAAGGGAAGGGGAGAGGGGGGGAAAAACACGGAGTGGATGGATTAAAGGCCAGGATGACGGGAAGAGCAGGATTCCCGTTCAAGTGACGGCTTTTCCGTCCTGGAGGCTCGGCATGGTGGGACGCAGGCTTGCGCTCAGCGCTGGGTTAATTCCGGTTCATCGGGAATTTCGTCGTGGAATGGGTTGTGGAGCATTGGAATGGGGTGACCAGGGAGGTTTGGAGTCCCCATCCCTGGAGGTGTCTGAGGAAGGGCGGGACGTGGCACTTGGTGTTGTGGGATGAGGGACAAGGTGGGGATGGATCACGGGTTGGGTTGGATGGATCTTGGGGGGCTTTTCCGACCTCAGTGATTTTGGGATTGTGGAATTCTGTTGAAACTACTGAGGCCACCACCGAGCCACGTCCCCAAGTGCCGCTTCCGCAGGGCTGTCAAATCCCTCCGGGAACGGTGACTCCCCCACTGCCCTGGGCCGCCTGTGCCAGGGCTTGACAGCCCTTCCCGTGAAGGAATCCGAGGTGTTTTCCAACCCAAATGATTCCGGGATCAGCAGGATGGGTTTTTTCCCCAGGATTCAAAACTCCTGGAGCTCTCATTCCCCTGTTTGATCCGGCGGGATCGCAGGCCGCTCGTGTCCCCCTCTGCTCAACCCCGTGGAGTCATGGAATGGTTTGGGTTGGAAGGGACCTTCAGGGCCCGTCTCATTCCAGGCCCCCTCCACGGGCAGGGAACCATCGCGGAGGCTCCGACCTGGACTCCGTTCTCCTCTGCCAGGCACAGACTGGGATGTTCCAGGAGTGGTTTTTTGGGAAGGAAATGGTGCTTTCCTGGTCCTTTGGCAGATGCTCCCCTCGGCAAAGCCCGAGGTGTGCGGTGCTTCCGATGGGAGGTTGAATCCTCGTGTTTCTCGGGGTGGATTTGGAGCTTGTCCATCTCCTGCTTTTTATAAAAGTTTGGAAAGGGGAATTAAAAGGTTCTGCTCCGAGTTTATCGGAGTTTTGAGTCAGGTCTGGGGGTTTTTTGAGTGGGTGAGTGAGGAAAGGGAAAAACGGGATGGCTTCCAGTTGGAAAAGTGGTTTTGAGGGGGGCAAATGACCTACAGGATTGGGATTTTTCCTGGTTAAATTTCAGTTGAAAAGATTTGAATGGAAAAAGTTAAATGGAAAAATAAAAATGTGAATAAAAAGCGAAATTAAATAGGAGCGGTAAATAAAAATAAATAGAAAAATTAAGTAAAAATCAGAGGGAAAAATTTAGAAACTAAATAAAAAATTGAAATAGAAAAAGTTAAATAAAAATTAAAGAGAAAAATGTAATTAGAAAAAATTAAATAATAAAATAAATGAAATAAAATTTCAATAAAAATTAAATAAAAATGAAATAAAATAAACACAAATTTAAACAAAAATTTAAAAAATCCTTCAAGTAAATAAATTATTTAAATAAAAAGAAAAAGGAAAATCAAATAACTTTAAATTAGATTTGAATAAAAATTCAATTAAAAATTAAAATAAAGTTGAATACAAAAATTAAAATGAAAAGGTAAATAAAAATAGAAATAAAATAATTTAAATAAAAGTTAAAATGTAAAATTAAATGAAAATTGAAATATAACATTAAACAAAAAATTAAATAAGAAATAAAATGTAAAATAAATTAGAAATTAAATAAAAATTAAAATATAACATGAAATAAAGTTGAAGTAAAACTTAAAATGCAAAATTAACTAAAAGTTTAAATTAAAAATTAGAATATAAAATAAATACAAAATCAAAACGAAATTTAAAAAAAAAAAGAAAAAGACAAACGAAAGAAAAATTACATAAGAAATAAAGAAACATTATATTAAAACCTTAAATTAAAAAAAAAATTAAATAGTAAAAATTGAAATGCGAAGGGTCAGACCGGTCCTGGAATGCCGATGGCTCTTCCAACCATTCCCGGGCAGAGCCGCCTCTCCCGGTGCCACCCCCGGAGCTCCTCGAACCCCCCTTTGATTAAAAGCTGGGGGGGGAGACACGGGGAGGGGGGGGGTGCGTGTGATTTTTTTTTTTCCCCTTTTCCTCGTGCCTGAAGTGCTGGGAACGCTCAGGAGCAGGAAAAGTGGAGTGATTTATTAGGCTCATAAAAATTCATCCTTTGTTATTCCATCTGCGCCTTGTTAGGACCAGAACCCCTGGCAGCTCCCGCCGCGAGGGCGTTTGTCAGCCCTCCCTCCTGCCTTCCCGCTCCCTCCTCCCGAGAAACTCCTGGAAACGCGTTAATAATCATTCCCTGAGGGAAGGGGGGGGAAGGAAACACCCCCCCCCCCTTTTGTTGTACCGATAACAAGGGTTGTGTTTGAACAAGGACCGGGGGGCTCCTGACTCGGAAAGGGGGGTGGGGTGACTTCAGGGTGGGCACCTCTGGATGATCCTGGTGGATCAGGTAGGAAGGGAGCTGGGAGTTTGGATGGAGAGGAGGCTGAACAGGAACCAGAGTGTGCCCAGGGGGCCAAGAGGGCTGATGGATCCTGACCAAGGTGGCAGCAGGAGCAGGGCAGGGATTCTGCCCCTGTGAGGCCACCCCTGGAGTGCTTGTCCGGCTCTGGGCCCTCAGGGCAGGAAGGACATGGAGGGGCTGGAGCAGGGCCAGGGAAGAGCAACGAGGCTGGGGAAGGGACTGGAGCACAAGTGCTGTGAGGAGAGGCTGAGGGAGCTGGGGAGGCTCAGCCTGGAGAGGAGGAGGCTCAGGGGAGACCTCAGCGCTCTCTGCAACCCCCTGACAGGAGGGGGAAGCTGAGGGGGGGGTCGGACTCTACTCCCAGGAGCAGCAGTAAGACAAGAGGGCTCGGTCTGGAGCTGTGCCAGGGGAGGTTTAGGTTGGATATTAGGAAGGAATTCTCTCCATGGACAGTAATCAGTCATTGGAATGGGCTGCCCAGGGAGGGGGTGGATTCTCGGTCCCTGGAGGTGTTTAAGGACAGACAGGATGTGGCATCAGTGCCATGGGCTGGGAACCACAGTGGGGTTGGATCAAGGGTTGAACTTGATGATCTCAGAGGTCTTTTCCAACCCAGCTGATTCTCTGATTCTTTGATTTATGATAACGTGGTGTCCCCTCATCCATGGGAGGCTCATTCTCCCCCAGGGGGTTTTTGGAAGGGCTTTTCTTCAGCAGGAATGGGGATGGGATGGAACTGGGGTTACTGGGGAGCTGCTGACAGGGAGCTGTCCCCACCGAGACCTGTTGGGCCGGTCCATCTCTGGCTCTGTCTGTAGTTTTGGATTAGAGGGCACAAACCGGGATATTTGCCAGCATTTCTGTCCCAGTTTGGATTTTGGTGTTGGAATTGTGGGGCTGAGTCAAAAATGTTGTCCGGGTATTCCCTGGGACAGTGGAAAGTACCCCTGCCCACGGCAGGGGGGTGAAATTCCATGATCTTTAAGGCCCCTTCCAACTCAAACCATTCAATGATTTCCTGCTACAGGGGGTATGTCCTCACAGTTGATTTTTAGGAACCACCAATCCAGCACCGCTCCTGGTGGGATCCGTGAACTTCCTCTTTTCCTGCAATCCCATCGGTGGAACGGGATTAACTATCAATTCCCTAAATATTCCCAGGCAGATTTGGTAGTAATTCCCTAAATATTCCCAACCTAAAGCACCTGCTATGCCAACCAACTATTACAGCGGGTTTGGAGCCCTCTGAATCCTGCTGGCTCCAAATCCTGCCCTTCTCTGGAATGTGACATCTGGAGTGGTCGCTGCTTCCCCAGCTCCCAGGGAAGGCGCTTCGATCCATGGGATTTATTCCCTGTTAAGCAGCAGTTCACATTCCGGCAGAAAGAGCTCCCAACTGAATGAATGCAGGAATTAAATTCCCAAGGATGGTCCTTCTGGGAATTAAATTCCCGAGGGTGGTCCTTCCGGACGTGACATCGTTCCCCTCTTGTGATGTTCTGTGGGAAGATCTGGAACACTCTCTGGGATAATCGTTCCCTAATGCCTCTCTCTGCTTCCACACTCAATTCCTAATGGTGTCATGGTAATTCCCAAAACCTCTTTGGAACTCCAGGGATTTGGCCAAGTTGGGAGCTGGGACAGAAAGCGCCGACTCGGGGGTGACGTTCTCCAGGTGCTTCTGGTGGGATGGGAAACACCAAAACGGTTTGGGTTTGGGTGGAGAAGCTCAGGTGGGATTTTGGTCAGGTTTCCCCATGGATTTATCCCATGTTCCAAATGCTTGGAGCACCCTGGTCTAGTGGAAGGTGTCCCTGCCCACAACAGGGTGGTCTTGAAGATCTCTTCCAACCCAGACCATTCCACAATTCCTATTTAAACCCAACTTCTCTTTGTCTTTCCCAGATTTTCCCCCCATCTGCTGTTCCGTTACCGTCCGCAGGTTTTCCCATCCAGGGGAGCACTTGGTGTCCAGGATGGGGATAATCCCCAGAGGGATTGGATTGTTTTCCGCCTCTGCACCCAGTGATGAGAAGGGAAGGATCCAGGGAGACCTGAGAGCCCCTTCCAGGGCCTAAAGGGGCTCCAAGAGAGCTGGAGAGGGACTGGGGACAAGGGAT
>JAWWMA010000595.1:0-10187 GCA_035041425.1 Mionectes olivaceus | reverse complement strand
TAATAAAAAATTCAGATCAAGAAATTTCTGCCAAGTCTTTCCTTTAAATGACATTTCCTATTGTACAGACAATGATGCACATAGATGAATCCTCTACTTAACAAGAAATGTCTAGGTACAATAGATGTCTTAAATTTAAAATAAATAATTAAAAAAAATTCTAAATATTATTTTAAAGTAATTTTAATTATTTTCTTCTTTAGTTAAGAATCAGTTATGTGCAGTATTTGCATTAAACTGTCATTATAGTAAGACTGTACTGAAACAAAGAGAGTAACATTTTTTGACTCTGCAGCACTTTTCAGGGGATAGTCCACTAAAGTTACATGGTCACAGAGGATAAAGAAATATCATCTCCAATATCACACAGAAAACAGCCCTGTACCTAACTTTTAGTTCAGTGAACACTTTGGTAGATTGTGTACGAAAAAAGTTCCCAGGTCTCACTTAGAAGCAAGAAATACTAGAGGTCATGGCCTACAGTGACAAAGGTTTTCAGTCATGTATAGCTCTATATGTCCCTTTAGCAGAGCGTGTATTTTTATTCTCAAGTTCCTCACTTCCAGTGTAAAGTGACCTGAGATATGTCTGCCCAACTGCAAAAACAAAAATGTTTTTGTGTGAAACGTACCAAGGGAAAAAACAGGCTTGTCACTTTGTCTCCTCTAGTTCTTCTATATTTCAGGATTGAGACAATTCAGGAAAAGCATATACAAATCAAGATTAGCAGCACACACAAAGCACATTCAGTAATTATTAGAAAGAAAATAAGCCTACAAAGGTATAAACCACACTAGGAATAAACTGCAGCAAATTCTTTAGAAAAGAGTAAATTTCCCTTAGAAACTAAAATTGTTTTAGCAAGAAGTAGAATCAGGGTAAGAGATCACTAAGAACCAAAATTATTATTGGAAACTTGCACTTGAGTTTACTGGTTTGTAAGTGTGAATTTAAAAATGTGTTTTCCACTAGATGATCACACACTCTAGATGGGATCTTTACAGACCCTTTTCTTGACATCTCTTCAATGCTAACAGCTCTATTTGGTCATTTAATAGAAACACTGGGACACAAACTTTTGTCTATACCTAAATAGACCATTTATATATAAAAAAACCTCTGCCAAAACCACAGAATGTGTAACTTCTTCTCTTGTAGAGGTAGAACTGAAGAGTCCTGCGTAGGTAGACGGTGGTCACCTAGCAACTGAAGTCCACATGACAGGGACCAGTAAATCTATCTCAGGAACAGCGAGACATCTCTTATACTCACCAGATATTCATCATGCATTACTTCTACAGAAAAAAAGCCCCACTGAAGCACAAAATGGAAATTTGCTTTAGGTTACTTGCAGCTCAAATGCAGAGACAAAATATTTAAAGCTATTTAGAACTTCATGAAAATTTTATACCACATATGAAAGTTCTCTAGCAGAAGTCTGTGGTCAGCTGAGACCTGTAAGTGGACTTGAGCACTACAGCATTACATGTAATATTTGGTTGAAAGAGTATCTTGGTCCACTATAATGGATGGTTTTGAATGCAATCTGAGTAGAAATGAAGAGTCCAGAAAAACAAAGTTCAAGATTTTTCCAAAGTCTACAACACATCATTGTTATTGCGATAGCTCATTTGCTTGAAGCACTTTTAGAAGAATGTATCCTTTTTTTATTTATTTACAAAATTTCTTCCTGAAAATTCTGACGTGAACAAGTATCCTTGTCTTGCCAGGATACTAGTATGAGCAGATGGAGAAACAACACACCAGATACGCTCATATCTACTCCATTTTGTGTTTTCAAGTGCTTTTTCCACCAAAAGGCTTTGCAGAATGCTGAAAAACACTGGCCACAGTTAGTTTTGGTTTTATTATGTCATACATTATTGCTCTAGTCTTGAATGAAGTCTCATGTGAGTTGTACTTGCCATTTTACTAAGGTTGATTAAAAAGAAAAAAAAAAAAAAAAGAGGCTAGGTAGGTATACTCCAAAAAGAGATGTCTAAATTATATCGTAAATTCTGTGCCTGGTGGTACACGATTATTCAAAAGTTCATAAGAAAATTATTTCTTTGGTGGAAAGAGGTCAGGATCTGAAAGTTAGCTTGATAACTAACTGAGAAAAAGAACAGTATCACTAGTAATAAAGATTCTGCGGGTCAAGAATTTCCTTGGGCAACTTCTATGGAAACTGACTATTCCCCAAATAGACTTTAAATTACATTTTTACAATTCTATTATCTTTAATACGGTAGAAACTGAGGATGCAATTCGATGAGAGATCAGTTTGATAAAGGACACTGCAGATAAAACTGACTTCTGATGACTATATAAAAAATATGTATTCTAATTTGATTTTAGATTGCTGTTGATTATAAAACATCAGAGACCAATTCATTAAAATTCTGCCAGTAATTTACATAGGAGCATGTAAACAAGTAAACATAAAAGCAAATTCAAAGCCTTTTTTTTAATTGTAGTCATTTCAGGACTGAACTACATATTGAGGGAAAAGAAGACTTCATTTTTTCCTTCTCGTTTGTCCTTTGCTCCAAGTACTGGGCAAGGATTGTTCAAAGATATTGTTACTCATCAGTGGCAGACAGTGTTCTGAACAAGAGCTGTAAGGTACAGACGGGTATTCACACAGGATGTTACAGTCTGTGATAGTTTTTAATCATCAGCATATTTTAATGATAACAGAAGAAGTCAAGTCTGGAAAAAGACTAATGAAAAAACAAAACCATGCAATTCTTAATGCCATTTTATGATTTCATGTACCTGTAGAGATAGATGAACATGAAGGAAGAATTGGTAGACAATCAAGGAACTAAGTCACAGCTAATTAAAAGGAAAACAGAATGAGGTGTGCAACAACTAAAGACTGCTGTCTAAAAACTGTAGACAAAATTTCTCCCCATTAACATAAAAAGAAAATGAGACCAATGACTAGAAAAAAAAAAAGGTAAGAAAATAAGATAACAATAAGAAAAATAATATTATGCATCTGGAACAAAACAGTAGTTAGTTGAAAATATTAATAACACAGTGGTGGAAAGTGTCAAAGACAAATTTTCTAGGGCAAGTGGTAATTCAGCAGCATTTGTTCTCTACCTTGGAATTCTCTTGCAGAAATGGCTATGTATCCTTTAATATTTTGTGCTATCTCTGGGTTCATTGGAAAAACAATCAGTATATTGTTTGTGCTATCTCTGTCTCAGCATGTTTTTCTGTTAAGCCATTCCCAATGAACTCTCAATGAAAATTATGACTTTAAAAATTGCAAAAGAAAAATTAATGTTAACTTATGAATTATTTTTCCATTTTTTTTTTTGTCTACCATGGGTATTTTTGGGGACTTGATTGACAGTATTATTCTAAAATTCTGAAGTTCCATAATAAATGCAAAGACTATTTTGATGATTTTACTAACTTATTATTTTGCTTGTAGAACTAAAACTATATAATCAAGTGAAATCACTGCTTCTCAGTACAAATTTGCTTATTCTGTCCAAGCTAAAAATCTATTTTATACATATATATATATATACGTGTGTGTGCATATATATATGTATCTCAAATCATACCAGTACATGGATAAAATGGATAAAGTTACTGCATACATTCAAATTTCTAGGTTGAGCAAAAGGCAGACCTTGACCATAAATATATATATATATATACTTTATTATCTGTCTAAATATAAAACATGAAACTATAACAAGCAAATCAACTAAAAAATAATTAAAAAAAAAAAAAAAGAGAGAGTTTGAGGAAACAATACTTGCAGTATTACCCTTACTACAAATTCAAATTGGAAACCTTAGTTTCTGTGGCAGTTTTACAAGTATCTTGTGTAGATCCATTTTTGTTCCACTACCTATCCCTCACCTCAAGAATTTGGCTGATATACAATTTCATAGGAATTGTTCATGAAATGGATGATACAACAGTTACGTTGCTTGTTGCAGCTACCTGAAATGATGTTGGAGCTGTGGTAAAATGGAGAAGCTATTGCCAATCAGACCAATAAACTGAAGGAACCAGCAACTGCAGGGTCTATAATTTGAACATGGTGCTATTTCTTATACAACCAGCTATTGGGATCACATCACTAAAAAAGAAAGCCTTCAGCATGTAGGTCACTATATGTTCAGAATTTCCAAGTAACAGAAGCCATTACAGAAAGCTTTACGAGGGTGTTTGTGTTTTTTTTTTTTTTAAGCAATATTGTGCATTAGGAAGTCTCAGAAGTAATGGCCAACATATTTATTAATAACCACCACATTCTGAGAGTGCTTTCCTCTCCTAAAACAAAGAAGAAAACACATTGTATTGTCACAAGAGGATATAAGCCAAGCATCACAAAAAACTTAGAAGTTATGTATATTGTTTATACCTCTATCACTACCTTTTACTGTGATTGACTGCTCATCTCTTTTACCAATGTTTACACATTTTAAAAACATTTCTATTGATCAAACTTTGTCTTCCTTTTCCCTCTTCTAATGAAATGTCAGACCTTTTTTCTCTTCGTTCAATTTCTCTCTTATCATCGTCTCCTGTCTCTGTCTTATTTCCCCCGTGTGCTTCTTGCATATTAAATAGATTGATATTTTAAGGTGTTTATACAGTGATGGTGCTGCTTTACTGGTATTAAATGCTTTACTGCATCTAGTCCTTGAACAAAAGTCCGTGTTTGCATTTCTTTCCACAAAGCTCATGGAGAGGTCAGGCATCAAAACCTGCTCTGAAAACTGATAAAATGTAATTGGTAGGATAACCAGAGTATACTGGTACTTTTGATTTACTGCTGCTGAAGGTGGACTCCATCTGCCAGATCAGAAGCTTGAAGTTCTTACCGAGAACTAGAAAGCGAGTAGCCAACATTACTGAGGACTCAAATCTTACTGATTAGTGTTAAGCTGTGAACACAAAACTCACTGCACCCAAGAGAGTACTTTTCCACTGTGTGATAAGGACCAGCCATGTAACACAGGAAAAAAAAAAAAAAGGAACTTAATATAGGGTTTTGATTGATTTGAAAAAGAAGTGGATCAAACCAAAAAAGCCTACACTGAAACACTTTTAAAGATGATCAGACATCTGATTCATGACTGGAGGACATACTTATATAAAACACAGCACAACTTTGATTTAATATGTTACTGCTATCTTCCAGTGGCCTGGCAACACAAGCTGTTTTCTCTTTTTTTTAAAGAAGATAGAAATGCTATAATTTCCTTCCCCAGCCTGTGTTCTGGATTGAACCTTTTCTCTTAGAACATTCACTTTGAGCATTGTGGAAGAAGGAAAGGAGACACAAACATTGTTTCTGGTTTGTTTTTCAGAGGAAGATGTCAGTTGTCTTATCCTATATGAAGGCTGCTTTTAATTACAATTGTATACCTGCATCAATAATGACTCTTTCTTTGTATTCTGAGACCTTAAATTTAAATCCCACTCTTCCTGGGACATTGTCTTGCTCTAAATAAAGAATCTCATACCTCTCCTGCCTCTAAGGAAGACCTGGAAATGATGAAGAGAGTGAAAATAATGGTCTGATAGTGAGAGCAAAGGATCAGAAGTCTTGACAGAGAAGAGCCTGATCCTGACAACGAATGGTTGATAAATTGCCTAATGTCTACCTCTGGGAATTATATCCTACCCTTCTGAAAGCAAGAAAAAAATTGTCTACATGTTTACATACAAAGTTTACCTAGATTTATAATAGGAGCAATGGTTAAGGAGAAATTTGATCATAAACAGTGAGATACGCAGCATAAAACAGTTGTTAAACTTACTTGTACAGTGAATAGCATTTTATACAGCACAGTAAAAGTCACCGTGACAAAAAACAAGCATGCACTTCCACTTTATTCTGGTTTTGAGATCAGATGCCCAGTGTGACTCTTCAACCTTCCTACTGAAAGCTGAAATAACTCCCTCAAACCACAGAGCTGCATTCTGCCCTTCAGTTTTAGCAATGGCTTAAGTCATGATGGCTGAAGTGACTGAGCTGATGCTTATTATACACCAAGTAAACTGGAAATACTGTAGAAGGCTTTTGCAGTATTACATTACAGAACAATAAAATGGTAAATGTAAGTCAGTGTAGATAACTGTGAAGTAGTGCTAGGCACTAGGAACATAGACACAAGGAAACAGAAAGGTCTCCTTAGGCTCGTGTACTAATGATGTTTCCTTACAATGAATACTGAGTGGTCTGGGCTCCCTATCTCATAGGTAGGCAGTGTAGAACTGGGGAAAACAACAGGGAAGGATGATCACCTTCTCACTAAGCAGAGTAGGAAGTATGTGGTATAAACTATACCACAACAGCCATTCAGCTTTCATGGGGACCTGCTCAAACTCAAATATGTTGTTCATATTTATGATGCTATTAGCATTGACTGGCATGTGCTTTGATCATGGATAAGTGCTGCACACTAGCTCGTTAAGCTCTGTGTGTGCATTCTATTGGGTTTCCTAACGCAAAAAAAAGGAAGATAAAACCACTAGGTTGGAAAAAGGGTAAAAGATGAGGTGATATGAATGCCACTGGCATTTTCTTCTCAAGAGAATGCAGCATAACAGCACCATCAGGATTTGTAGGAGGATGGAGATGAGAGTGACAGCAAAAGAACAAGGGAAACATACCACAACCATGCCTGTGCACACTACTGGTTCATGCTCAGCTTGCAGACCCCCAGGTTTTTCTCAGCAGAGCTTCAAACAAATCTGATAGTCCACCATATTTTCCTGTTAGAGATTCTAACAATAATTCAATTCCACTGTTCCTACTTCACATAAACCAGCCCATTAAATCCATAGGCAGCACTATTTTCTCCTAAGTTTGTGCTTGTTTTGACTTCCCCACAACCTTGTACTCCAACTCCCTCCTGACTAATCTACCTCTCTTTCAAACACAGCCAGCCTATTTTACACAGCTCTGTCTCCCTCTGTAACTTCACAGTGTTTATAGCAAAAACTTCTCAAGTTTAAGTCTTAATTTTGCATTACTTGTATGGTTATGAGTTTACTTCTCGCAGTTTTATTCTCTTTTCAAAGAAGAAGGATTTCCAGAAACCTCACTTCTAAAATCTTCCTGGACATGCTAGACCTTCCAGAACTCAAATATGATGCAGACTGAAGACACAATTTGCTACATTAATTTTTCTGTTTTTTAAGCTGTAACAACAGTTGTCAAAACCACATTTTCCACTCTGGCTACATATAATGCTATCACCTCACTTATGAAATGAGCAGAACTTAGCAGCCTGTTTTAATATAGCTTATGCCAGCCTTGTGCATCATATCCCACAGATGCTTGGACAGTTTATCCTCTGAGAGGGGTACCTCAGAGTTAACTAGTTAAATTCTCAATAAATATTCTTGCAGTCAGAATAATAGCCTTGACCCTGCCACAGGAGAGAGGCATAAGAACAATCTATGTATATCAATTTGGTTTCTACTATGGATATTTGCAACCAGAAAAATGTTGATCGAGCTACTACAATTTCAATTTTTCAGATGTTGTTCAGTATCATTATGAAACATCTTTCTATATGAATATTCTTCAAACTGTGATGTAGAAAGTATAAGGAAGTTGATTGCAACAGGGAATGCAAAACACTCAGGACAGTATGTGACATTTTCCTTCTGCCTGCATGGAACCATGTCTAATTTTCCAAAAGTAATGAAAGGTGCAGATTCCTCAGACTTCCCTGTTCACCTTACCTCTTCCTGTTCTTAAGCAGTAGCATGGCTATTCTCCAATACATTAAGCTTTAAAATATATTTTTAAAAATGTGACAGCATATACTCAGAAAAAGAATGGTGAACTGCAATGTATCAGTTGGATTAATAGAGTTGCTAAATGCATTATATGAAGCTGATTTTTAAAAAGTTTGAAAAATTCTCCTAAATAACTTCCTACTTGTATTCCTTTTCTAATAATGTTAGAAATAAGCACCCTGTTGCCACCCCTCCCCCCCTTTTTCTAAAAAACCTGTGCAATTACTGAAGTATAGAACAGGCCAGGTTTCAGAATTTTGGATCTACAAAACATTCTAATACAGGCATACTAACAAGCTTACTTACATTTGAAAATACTTTCCACATCATGTCACAACTTATCCCATATTCATTGGTGTCCGTTTAGACTGTAAAGATACTGAAATCTACTAGAGTGATGAATATCACCTCATAGAGATTAAAAGAGTAGACAGAACTAGAATTGCTTGAGTATTCCTTTTCTAATTCATTCTTCTAATATGAAAGGGGAAGAAAACCCCACTACTGTGTGCAATCAGAATTTCCACTTCAAGAAACCAAGAAATCACAGCATTCACAGAATGTGATCACAGAGTCACAGAATATGCCAAGTTGGAAGGAACCCACAAGGATCATCGAGTCTACCTCCTGACCCTGAACAGGACCATCCCCGACACAACTTCAGGCTATTCTCTTGGGTTCTTTCACTGATCACCACAGAGATCAGTGCCTGCCCCTCCACGTCCCCTCACAAGGAAGTTGTAGTCATTGTAGTAGCAATGAAGTCTCCCCTCAGCCTCCTCTTCTCCAGGCTGAACGCACCAAGTGACCTCAATTACTCCTCATACAGCTTCCTCTCAAGGCCTTCACCATCTTTGTTGCCATTCTTTGGACACTCTCTAATAGAATTAATATCTTTCTTATACTGTGGTACCCAAAACTGCCACAGTGTTCAAGGTGAGGCCACACCAGTGCAGAGCAAAGTGAGACAATCACCTCCCTCAACCAGCTGGTGATGCTTTGTCTGATGCCCTCCAGGACACGGTTGACCCTCCTGGCTGCCAGGGAACTGCTGACTCAGATTCAACTTGCCGTTGACAAGAACCCCCAGGTCTCTTTCCACAGCACTGCTTTCCAGCATCTCATTCCCCAGTCTGTATGTACATCTGGGGTCACCCCATCCCAGTTGGATCTATAAGAAGAGAAATTTGCTTCCCTCTTCCCTTGTAAGAAAAAAAAAGTTAAAAGCTGAGTCAACATATAAGGGTTTTCCCTGTTCTTTGTTTTCTGTTAAAAAGTAGATGCTGCCTACAAATTAGGTCAAGTCACAGTCACAAACAATAAAAAAAAACATTGTAACTTAATGTTCTTTTTATAGAATTTTACTGTGTTTGCCAAACAATATAATTCACTGCTAACTAAGATGGATATAATCTTAATTCTTTCTTATTCACTTACCATATTTCAACCAGTGACTTCAAAATATGAATAACTAAATCTCTTTTGAATATGTAAACAATGGAAATGGAAAACAAAAAATTAAACCTCATATCACTCACTACTCAGTGTAAAATAGGCATTGACAACTGGTTGGCTGAACACTTTCAAGCAATCCTGTTGTTTCTGTTCAAATTGAACATTATTCAAGTAGCACTCTCACAATATTATTTAAAAATTAATTAAATTGGGAACTGCTCTATTAAGGTTCAATCACCATGCTTTTTTAAAACAGCATGAATATGAGTGGATCTTTTCACTGTTTAGATGTTTGGACAAATGGCAGTTTGTACTTTAAACAAAATATACAAACAGAATCTGAATATTTATACAAATATGCTTCAATCATTTTCCACTATTATATCTACCGACTTTAACCAATCTGCTGACATAACATCAATGGATATTAACAAAACAAAATATGAAGATCCTTCCTCCTTGATCTCAAGGTTGCAGGATAGATATCAATATGTCATAGCTCTGAAACTAAGTGGTGCATAGGGGTTTTTTGTTTGTTTGTTTTGTTGGGTTTTGAAGTTTTTTGTTTGTTTTCATTTTGGTTCTTGGTTTCTGGTTTGGGCTTTTTTTTTTTTTTTTGATGAGTTTTTTTTTAAAGTTCGTGACATTAACATTTCAATTTCAGTTTTGTTTGGTACTTAACAAACAGTTACATTTTGAATTATTATTGCACAGAGAAAAGGATGGCATTCATTCAAGTCCTGATGCTAAAACAGACTTCAAAATGGAAGTCAGTTCAGCTGATTCTTGAAGGAAGATAACTTGTTTATTTGCAATAAGGGCATCATTTCATCAGCACAACAACACCTGGCGGATGAGGAGAAGGTTGTGGATGTGTCTACCTGGACTTCAGCAAAGCCTTTGACACCGTCTCCCATAATATACTCCTGGAAAAGCTG
>JAWWMA010000594.1:0-10191 GCA_035041425.1 Mionectes olivaceus | reverse complement strand
TTGGCACTGACCAGGCTCCCCAGGGCAGTGGGCACAGCCCCAAGGCTGCCAGAACTCCAGGAGGGTTTGGATGATCCTCTGGCGCAGGATGGGACTCTGCGGACGGTCCCGTGCAGTGCTGAGGGTTGGGCTGAGGATCCTTGGCACGCTCTGACCCTCCATCCACCCCTCCCGTTCTCCCGGTGTGGGATCATCTCCGGGTGTCTCATCCCGGCCTTGACTCCCCACGACTCCCCCGTTGGGAGCGGATCCATCGCTCGGCCTGTCAGGAGGCCTCAGATCAGTGGTGGGCGGGAAGGGCGTGAATAATTCATGGCAGATGCGCAGAGAGAGGCGACAGCGACAGCCCCGCGATCCCGCAGGGGGGTGGAGAGAGCACAGGCAGGGAAAGGCATAAACCTGGAATAAATTCACTGCAGTAATAATATCGATACCAGAGTATGGATGACAAAGGAGGCTCGGGGATAAATAAATAAATAAAAATATAGGAATAGGCAAAAGTACGTAATAAGCGAGTGTGTTTCATAAAAATGAATTTTATGGGCTAAGTAAATGGATAAAATAGTGAAAAGAGGAAATAATAAAAATTAATTATAAAAATAATAAGGTAGGAAAAATGGTGTGATAAATGGTGGAATAAAGTAGTGATAAAGTGACTAAAAGAATGATAAATAATTATACAATATAATGACATAAATAAGAATCTAATAAATAAAACCTAATAATATAACAATAAACAAAATATAATAATTATCAAAAAATTAAAAATCTTTAAAATCTTAGTATAAATATATCTTAGAGATATATAAAGATATAATAAATATAAATAAATATATAATTAATACACATCTATAAAATACATTGTATAAGTAAAACCAAGATAAAATAAATATATATAACAAACACATTAAATATATATAATGAGAAAGAGAATAGAGCAAATATATATAATGAAACCTATAAAATTAATATAAAATGAATTCATATAATAAACCAATAAATATCTATAATGAGGCAGGTTTGGGCCCAGGGAAGTTCTGGGTCACAGAGGGGGATCCTTGTGCTACTCACAACACTCCAGGAGAAGCAAAGTTTTGATTCCCATGAGGAAAACACTCCTATTTTTGTAGGATGAGGAGTAGCACGGGGGTGGTTTGGAAAAAAACAGCCCCAAAAACCCCAACCAGGGGCTGCTGCAGAGAGCAGAGACCCAGCACTCAATGGGGCAGCACAAACCTGTGACCAAACCCACGGCATTTCACCCCAAATGTTTCCTCTTTGAACCCCCCAGGGCAGAGCAGGGAATGCAAAGAACCTGAAAATCCCACCCACGGGAGAGGGCTGAAAAGGGCCTCGAACGGGGCGTTGTTTGTGCTCCTGAGCCTCCCAGTTCCATCTCAGATTTGTTTCTTCAGCACATCCAACCGGGAATGTTCCCTGTCAGGTGTCACTGATGACCTCAGCACAGCTCAGGAGTGGGGTCTGTCACATCCCACCGGTGTCCCAAGGGGCACTCCTGAGGCCTCCAACCCCAGCAGAGGGTTTATCTCCAAATCCTGGACATAATTTCACCCCTCCTTCCCTTCCCAGGTGCCAACTAAGAGGTTGAGCAGGAGAGGGAGACACCCAAGGTCACCCAGGAGCCTTTCCAAGGGCTGAACACCAAATCAGTGCTCTGGATCTTGGTTGCATAAAGATACTTTTGGGGATGCTGGGACATTGGGCGGAAAACAGGAGCTGGTAGATCATTGTGTTACCAACAGTGATGCAGTTGGGTACCTGGAATGCCATAAATAAGGTGATTTCTGCTCCTTGAGCACCAACAAACCTTTTTCTGCAGGAAAAACAAAGGGTAGGAGATGAAGTTTTATGGGAAAAATCTGGGTGGAAGAGGATGCCTTGTTGGCATGAGCAGAAATACCCCCAAACTGGGACATAAATAACAGGGCTGGGGGTTCAACCAGGAGCCTCTGGTTGTTTGTCCAGAGGCCTCTGGATGAGCCAGGATGTTCATCACTCCCACCAAGGGGCATCCAACGGCCATGGACACAGCACATGCACACACTTCAGGGTTGTGACAACCCCATTGCCACCTGAAACATCCCCACGGGGTTGTCCCGGACCCCCCAGGGGGTTGTCCCAGACCCCCCAGGCAAAGCTGGTGTCGCACTGAGGACCTGGCTGGGGGCTGGATTTCCACCAGCCCACGGCTCTGCAGCTCCCAGGCAGGTTCCTGCTCCTTCCCCGTCTCAATTTCCTCCCATCAGCAGCTCCGCTTTCCAAAGCAAATCATTTGCAACTACAAAGCTGCTCCATTTGGACAATTTCAGGACATAAAACCCCGCTGCAATCACCGTGAGACGCCTTCAAAGCAGCACTGCTGTCACTCAATCATCCCCCCCCGCCCTTCACAAAGGCACTCAGCACAAAATAAAGGTTCATCCGAAACCGCCGACAAAATTTAAGCTGCTCTTCTGTCTCCCCAAATCAAAAGAGCTTTTATGGAAACCGAACCACTGCAGAGACTGTGTCTGAAGGGGTTTTAGATCATGGGATCATTTGGCTCTGTAGCCAAACTTCTCCTGTGATCATAAAGACCAGAAAAAAAATCATATGCCTTAAAAACTCCATAAACCCTTTTTCCCCCCCCCCCTCCTCACCACGTGCCATGGCTTCCCAACTCTCTGCTCCCAGGCCAGTTGTGGAAAACCTTGGGAACAGAGAACCTTGGGCGATGGGAGGACCAGGCACACAGGTGCTGAACAAGCTGCGAGCAAAGTCAGTCACAATCTATTTAATCTCCTTTTTTTTTATGTATGAAAAATTATGTTAAGTTCAAATTTGCACAGAACTGGGAGCCCTCCACGCTTGTAATCACTTACTCTAACGTGCTGTTTGACAGCTCTCCTGATTACGGGAGGTTTGGGGCTCCTGGCGTCTCATCATCGCACCAGCATCTTTGGGAAGAGCAATTCCCGTTTCTCCCCCTTGTGATTGCACGGGAAAACCTGGGAATGCAACCCAAACCTGGGAGATAAACAGGGAGACCCTCCACGTGCTGGGAGTGCTGCTCGTTATCTCCCGGCCCCAATAATTCCCACCAAGCTGCCGCTAAACCTGTTATTCGGCAAAATGGCGCATCCAGAGGGAGGGTTTGGTTCTTCCCCTCTAACTGAATTAGGGAAAGCAGGAATCCATGCCAGGAATCCCAGCTGGGGTTCAGAAGGGTCAGCGACCTGTGGAGAAAGGATCCACTCCAGGCCTGGAAGGGGATATTTAAGGTTAAGGACCAAAATCACATCCCCTGAGCATGAAACCCAAGAGGAGCTTTGGGGGACATTCTTTAGGGCACCAAAACCCACTTCCAGAGCCTCCCCAGGTCTCAATCTCTCCATCCAGTTGGACAAAAGACCAAGACATGGTGTCCACACTTGGGTTCAAGCCCTCCAAACCCTTTAATCCCTTATTCCGTCTTTCCATCTGGATGGACACAAGACCAAAGCACTGTATCCACCACTTGGGTTCAACGCCCCCAAACCCTTTTTCCTTATTCTTTTTTCCCCATTCCTTATTCCTTTCTCTCCCGCTGGGGGGTTCCAGCGAGGTTCAGAACTATGGAAACACCCATCTTGTCCCAAACCTGATGATCTTGGAGGTCTTTTCCAACCTCAGTAACTCAATGATACGGCCCCAGCAGGGCCATCAACGACTTCATCTGCTGCAATTCCCATTTCCCAGTGCCAGGCACGTGCAAACTTCCAAATAAAGACATTTCCCTATTTCAAAGTCTCCTTGTCTGCACTTTCCCCACTGATAATGAAAATGTATTTACATGGGTGGATTTTAATTTAATGAAACGACGATTCCTCCCCCCCCCGCCTTAAAAGCCTGATTCGTGCATTTATTTCCTGCCATCGCCTGGAAACGAGCAATTCAACCCTGGGCTTGAGGACATTTATATAAAACACTTAAACTGGAGGTTGGGAGGGGGGAAAAACAACCCAAGAAAAGAGGTGGAAAATACTAGAGGATCAGAGGGATGTGGCAGGAGCAAGGGATGCTCACAGTCAAGGAGGAGATGGGAGAACCTGGCTGTAAATTCACCCCATCTGTGTCTAAATATACCTGTGCTGATCCAGCAGAGTTCCAGGGAAATGGGAGAGCAGGGAGGGGACAAAAGGGCAGAGGGTGGAAAGGAGATAAATAGGATGGAAATGGGCCCGGCAGCGATTCTGATGCCCCTTCCCGGCATCTACCAACCCCAGGGGTTGATACGAGGCTGAGAAATGAGGAAAAATAGGGGGCAAAAAAAAAATCATTCTGTAACTCAGATTTGCCTGAGGAGCTTCGGCTGGGGGGGTAGATGGAAAATGCTTTGGGCACCAGGGGTTGAAGGTGTCCCCGCGCAGTGAAATCCCGGCAATCCCTGCAGATCCACATCCCACCCATCCATCCCACCCATCCTCCTGCACAGCCGAAATCGGGGGGCTGCATCACCCCCGGGAAGGCAAATCCCCAGCCTCAGAGCTGGGAGGCTCCAACATGCCCATCCCAGGGCTCAGGGGAAGGGAAGTCGCACCCAAAAGCTGGGCTGGGACGGGAGGAGAAGGACGGGATCCAACAGGAAGGGTTGTCCTTCAGCAAACCAGGGCTGATCCCCGCACACATCCCCCCTGGGGCGGGAGTTGTGGTTTGGATGCACCTGCGGACAGGTCCCCAGTTCACCCAGTTCCTCCTGCTGTTCCATTCACCAGGTTCGCAGCTGTTTTAGGGGAAAAAGGGCCCAATTTCAGCTCAAGTGCTGAACGAGCCCATCAGGGTAACGCCTCCATTAGCGAGCTTCCAACTCCCTCCAAACGATCCCATTAATTACTCTTTCCTGCCCATTTAGAGAAGCCTTTTTGCCGCAAGCCCCGCACCATTATGTCCCTTCCCCTTTACCTCCGCGCTCATTAGCATAATGAATTAAGCTTTTAGCCACGGCTCTAAATGGCCCGACCGGTCCCTCTCCGTCTATTCCCCGGGATGTTTTGCCTTTAAGAGGGGCCTAAATCGGCAGAAAATGCAGCATTTTCCTCTTTCCCAGCTCGAGTCGAGCTTTTAGTTGAAAAATTGAAGCTTACATGGAATCTTTATTCGCTTGCTTAGGGGAAAATCCGGCTTTGCTCACCCAACACTGGTGTTTCTACCACAAGAAATGGGGGGGAAAGGCTGATTTTAGTTGTTTTCCCCCAAATCCGGGTGTTTTGCAACCATTGCTGGTGCAATGTAGCCCAAGGCTGAGTGCTGGGAGCAGCCTGGGATGTGATGCAGCCTCGGGGAACAGACACGTAGCAGCGTTTCCCACCTCCCAGATGAGCGTCCTAATTACTGGCTCTGCTAATTAAACTCCCTCTTGGGCCACAGGAAGGACAAAATGGAGCAGAGCCTGAAAACTGGGACATTGGTGTCATTCGGGGGGACCCCAAAAAACAGGTTGGGACGTCAGACGTGCCCTCAGAGACGTGTCCCCCGTCCCAGAGCTTGGAAAAGCTCCAAACCAGGCTGGGAAATGTGGAACGACTCAAGCAGACACTGCAGATGGCACATTGGTGGGACACACAGCCCGGCACAGCAAGGAAAACACGCGGGAGAAGGTCCAAAAACCCCTTCCTGAAGGCCAAGAAAACCCACCCCACAAAGCACAAACCCACCTTCATAAAAACGTCCTTGGGAAAAATCATCATTCCCAAGAATTTCAATGGCTCTGGGTGCGCTCTGGGATTCCTGAGGAGGGGAAGGTGAAGAGCTGCAGGATGAGTTCAAGGTGTCCTTGTCCCAAACCAGCCCCTCAGCTCCTCCAAGACTGAGCCCACAACAGGGTTAGGTCTGGAAAAACGACTCTTTTTTTCCTAATTTTGAAGGGAAAAAAAGACTGAAAAGGCCAGGAATAAGAGTCCACGCAGCCCCTCCATCCCAGGAACTACCACAGCTCCTACCATAGGCCACAGGTGATATCCCACCTGGAGCAAAGAATTCCTGTTTCCCAACTTCAGGTGGCTGCAAAATTTATGGGGAAACTGCAAAAAAAAGAAGGGGGGGGGGGTAGGAAGATGAAAAGGAAGCTCCAGAAATACTGGGGAAGCTGCAAAAATTAAAGGAGAAACTGCAAAAAGCAGCTGCTTTTGGCAGGAGAAATTCCCTTTTTTTGCCCCTTGGAGGAGGATTTTTGGCTCCTGTTGAGATCAAACCCAGGACTTAAACCCAGCCTAGGCTGAGCTTAACTCCTTGTCCCCCTTCCATGCCCTTCCCCTGCTGCAAAAGTCTTTCTCCTTTATGGTATTTTAAAAACATTTCAGTTTTAAAGGTTTTGGTGCCCATTGCAAGTCTGAGTATCAGAAGAACCTCAGTCTTCTAGAAAATCTCAGTATTACCAAAACCTCAGTGGGATAAACCCCTCGGTGTTATAAAAATGATGATAAAAATTCCATATGCTGAAGAAAAGCTGGAAAACAGGCTTTTCTTGCCATAAAAGGATTTTGCTCCTCATGTTTCAATCCTCTTCTTCCTTCCCCCCTCAGCAGTGGGATCCATCCCAAATTTAGGCCCTTACTCCCTGCTAATCGTGGAATCACCAGAGAGATCCTTAAGTGCTTTTCTGGCTGCGTTTGAGGGGGATTTTTGTGCATTTATGTGGCTTTTGGGAATCCATGGGGAGGTTTTTTTGGCCTCATCTGTGTAACGGGAACATTAAAGGTGGGGCAAATCTGGGGGGAATTTAAAGGGAGCCATTAAGAAGAGAAGTCCTTGAAAGAAAGAAATCCAGGGCCAAAAATACTTGAATTCTATGTTGATATAGAATTACAGACTGAAATAAATGACACTGGCAGTGGGTGAGGCTCAGAAGGAGGAAGGGAGAGAAAACCTACCTGTTTGGGGGGGGTTGCTGCTCAAAACCCCCCAAAATATATCCCATTGCATCATCCCAACCCCCTGGGGTTTGTGCTGCTCCATCTTGGGGTATAACTGGCTTAAAAAGAGAAAAACATGTTTTTATTTGCAGATTTTCTCTCTCCCCTTCTCTGCTCAAGTCCTCGTTCTAAATTTACTCAGGGAAGGGTGAGGGGAGAGAAAAAAAGGCACAGGAGCTGTTCCCAAACCAGAATCCTCCCCCAGGTTATTTTTGGGGGGGCTTGTGAGTGGAGCGAAGAACCTCAATATCTGAATTTTTTTACCCACAAAAGGGTTAATCTATGTCAGGAAGGGGAAAAAATATTCAAATAAAGCCATTACAGCCCATCCCCTCCGGAGGATAAATGGGGGGACCCCCGGGCATGTCCCTCAGCCTCCACTCCAGACCCATCCCCAGCTGCTTCCATGAACATCCTCGTTTATTTGACATCCCTTTACCAGGAGGAGAACCGGAGGCACCAGGTTTGAACCTTTCCTTGGAGAAACGGCTGGAAAATCCCAGCACGTCCAAGCCCATGGAGCAAAATGCTGGGAGAAGGCAGAGATGGGATGAGCAGGGAAATAAGGGAAGCCAGGAGAAACAAGGAATTTGGGAGCACCAACCCCTTCCCTGCTCCTGCTGGTGACACATTCCCCAAACCTCCCACGGGGGACACTAATTTTTATGGTGGAACACACTTGTCTCCCTGTTATCGGAATAATTTAATTAACTGGGAGAAATGTAATTAATTTTAATTCTCGGCGATAACTCATTGTTTAATGCCATCCCAATAATTATATTTTTAAAATCTTAATGCCCAGTAACTGTCCTATAATGTCCTAATTAAACTCTCATATAGGAAGTGTTTAATTTCCCAGCGTCAGGAAATTGTTTCTGGTCCCCAGAGCCGCAGTTGGTGATCCAAGGAGATGGAGGAGGTGAGAGGGGAGGCAGGACTGGGCCCAGCACTGCCCGGATCTCAAACCCACCTGCAGCCTTGGAGGCACACCTGGATATCCCTTTTGGCTGGGATTTCTGGCTCCCAGCCCCTCCAGGAACGATGCTCTGGTTAACTCTGCAGGCTGCAAAAGGCTCATTTCCGTGTTTTCTGCTGTTCTCATAACTATCTTAAGTACTCCAATATACAATTTCCATCAAGGAATTACATGCTGCTGGCAGCCTTTTAAAGCAGGGAAAGGACCCCCCGTGGAACTGTTTGCTTTCTTGGAGTGGGATCATCTTCAGCGAAGGATTTGTCCTCTAATTGCACCATCTGTGCCTTGGGAAGACGGGATTGCAGCCCTGCTTTGGCTCCAGTTTTCTCCTCTTTCTCCTCTATTTTTCTCCTGCCTTGGAGGAAAACTCTGCAGTTGCAGGTCTTGGAATCCCCCCAGCCCAGGATTTGGGGGTTCAGACTCTCCAGGTCCCAATGGCCCCCCCAGTCCTGGACATGGATGTTTGGACAAACCAGGTCCCAGTTCCCCTCCAGGCCAGGATTTGGATACTCAGATCCCACAGGTCCTGGTGTCCCCCCAAATCCTGGTGTGCCCCCCAAATCCCAGTGTCCCCCCTGCCCAGGCTCCCCAGGTCCCAGTGTCCCCCCAGCTCAGGATATGGATGCTCAGACCCCAATCCCAATATCCCTCCTACCCAGGGTGTGGATTCTTGGATCCCACAGGTTCCAATATCCTCCCATGTCCCAGTGTCCCCCCAGATCCCAATATCCCAGCCCAGGACATGGATGCTCAGACCCTGCAGTCCCAATATCCCTCCAGCCCAGCACTGGATGTTTGGACCCCCTAATCCCAACATCCTTCCAGGCCAGGATTTGGACTCTTGGACCCTCCAGGTCCTCCTGTCTCCCCAGCCCAGGACATGGATGCTCAGACTCCCCAGTCCCAATCTCTCCAGCCCAGGAACTGGGCGCTTGGACTTTCCAGTCCCAACACCCCTCCAGCTCAGAACTTGGATGGCTGGACCCCCCAGGTCCCACATTCCCCCAGATCCCAATATCCCCCCAGCCCAGGACACGAATGCCTGGACCCCCCAGGTCCCACATTCCCCCCAGTCCAGGGCTTGGATGTTTGGACAGAGCAGGTCCACAGGCCTCCCATTTTGGGATAGTTTAGTGGGAAACACACAATGAATACCCCCAAAACAGGGGGGCACCCTCCTGCACCAGCTTCCTGCATTCCTCATGCACACCCTTGGGTCATAATCCCCTTTGCCACAGCAGGACAGACCGCTGACACACAGAGATGCTGCTCAAAAGGGAGGACCACACTGTGGGGCCAAAATGAGGACAGGAGCAGCAAATTTGGGGTGAGGAGGCAATTCCTGATGCCAGAAAGCACCCGGCACATGATGGTGGTTTGGAAAAGGAGGCCTTGGGGGGCTTTGCAGCGCTTGGAAGAGCCGTTGCTCCCTAAAGCATCAATTAAAGCCTTGCTGGAGGTGGCAAAAAGCATCTCCAAAAGCACCTCCCTCCCCCACAGCGGCCAAACCGCCCCGTCCAGAACGAGACCTCGAATCCCTTCATTTTTCCCCCACTAAAGGCTCAATTTCTGAGCATCCCCCACAAAGAGAGCCTCGGGAAGGGGGAAGACACGAACATTTCTTGCTCCCCCAGTGCTGTTTGAGTCGTGAAGCCTCTGCTAAAAATACCTCAGCCCGCTTTGATGAGCAGAGCCGGCAGCTCCGTCATTATCCGCTCGCATCTGCCTGGCAGCAAACGGCTCCTGTTCCAGGCAGAGGTGCTAAAAAAAAAATAAATAAGGATAATAAAATAAATAAACTCACCTCATTTGTTTTCCTTGCCAGCCCTGGAGCGCTGGGAGATCTGCAAAGCACCTGTTTGCTGCTTCCCCTCCTCTCTCGCAGGTGGGTTTTCAGGTCTGGGGAGAGAAAAGGAGCGTGAGGAGAGAGGTGGCTCCGGGTGAAACAGCGGGGATGGAGTTGGGAAAGGGGGAAATGCTCCTTAAACCACGTGGGGTGCTGGGAAAGCAGGACCTTGGTGGCTCTGAGAGCTGGAAGAGGCTTGTGGACACCCCCCGAGCCCCATCTCTGCACACTCAGGGAGCTAAAAAACCAGATTTGATGTACTGGAGCAGCCTTTGTTGTCTCCCCTCATGATCCACTGTCCCACATTTCAAACTGGGGGTTATTTCAGAGAATCCCAGGATTCCTGAGGTTGGAAAAGCCCTCCCAGCCCATGGATCCCCCCTGTGCCCCATCCCCACCTTGTCCCCAGCCCAGAGCTC
>JAWWMA010000593.1:0-10202 GCA_035041425.1 Mionectes olivaceus | reverse complement strand
CCAGCTCCCTCAGCCCCTCCTGCTGCTCCAGCCCCTTCCCAGCTCCGTTCCCTTCCCTGCACACGCTCCAGCCCCTCTGTGTCCTGTCTGAGGGTCCCCCCTGTTTAAATCAGACACCACCCCCTCAGTCCAGTGACTTTCCTGCATCAAACAAAGGAAGAAACCTCCAACTCCAGATCTCCTCCCTCCCACTCAGAGCTGGTGGGCACTGCCTGTGGCACGGGCCGTACCTGTGGGAGCTCAGCTGAGCCCTGGCACGCGTGAAATCAGGCTGAAGAATCACTTCTAACAACAGATTGCTGCCAATTGTTGACATCCTGGCATTTTGCAGCCGAGATCCGGCAGCCTTTGGAGCACTTTGTTATGTTAGGGCACTATTTTGACGGGCATTAACAGCCCACACCCTCAGTGATGTGACATCCCGCGGCTCAGCACCACATCCCGGGCTGGCACTTTGGCTCCAGCCTTGCTGTCCAGCGGAGCGAGGAGAAAACAGCTTGTTTTGTTCCCCTATTCATTCCTCTAATTGCCTGAAAAGAGTGGTTTTAGAAAGTCACCAGCAGCTGGCAAAGTGAGAGCTGCCATCGATCCAACCCAGCGCTCCGAGAGGAGGCCGAAAATAATTTGTCCTGCTCTTAACCAAGCTCAGCAGGGTCGATATCCCGGCTTTGGGGAGCGAGCTGGGGTGCCAGAGGCAATCAGCTGGTGCTGGATGCGCTGCATGCCCAGCCAGGAGCGTTTTTCTTCATTTATTCTGCAGGGTTTTATGTCAAAATGCCAGATGAATTCTGGCAGAATTAATGCCCGGAATGTGGGAGAGTCGAAGGCATTGCCTGGCTCTGCTGTGGAGTCAGAGCTCACCCACCCTCATCTTTGCTGCCTGAACCATTCCAAGGAGCGCCAGGAAGGAGGTTTGGCCATGGAATGTGTGGGATCCCAGAATCCCGCCCTGGTTTGGGTTGGAAAGACCCTTCAAGCCCATCTCATCCCACTGCCCTGGGCAGGGACACCTCCCACTGCTGCAGCTACCTTAGAGCTGAGCAGTGGTCAACAGGATCCCTGGTCTGATTGTTCTACCTCAGAAAAAAAAAAAAAGAAAAAAGGGAAAAAGGCGTTTTGTTCCTCTCAAATCGAAAAGCAAACCCAAATTACCGAGTAGGAAGTACAAATGTCACGTACGGCTCCTGAAAAACCCTACGGTGAAAAACCCACAAAAACTGGAGCATCACCACGGAGTTTTGTTGCACCTCCCCTCTAATTCATGGTTTGTTTTCTTCTGGTGCATTTTTAGGGAAATGATTGATCGGGCAGAGACTGAAATCCAGCCCAGCAATGACTTAATGAGGCCACAAACCCGACAGACTGCTCTGCTCCAGCCACTTGCTGGGCTGGAGCACCGAGAACCTCCAACATATGCTGGAGGCACAGCTAATTTGGGAGTCCCTGAGTCCATCTGCCCTCATTCCCACCGTGAAATCCCAGCTCTGTGACCCCCTGGTTTTGTTGGGAACAGAAAGCCAAGTTGGGAAAATGGAAAAAGAGGAAAGGCAGTGGTAAAACAGCTCATCCAAGGGGGATGTTTGGTGGTGGAAAAGCAGCAGTAGGCTGAGCTAAAGGCGATGGATGGTCACACTTTATGTCCTGGGCACTCTTCCAAGGAACAGCAATCCTGGGAAGATTCCTTCTGGAGAGCAGGCACTGCCCTGGGTCTTTGCCATGAGTCCTGTCCCAGGGCAAGAGCAGATGTGGAAGGGTCTGATGAGTCTCCTTTAGTGCTCAGAGATCTGGAAGTGGCAGCCCTGGAGCAGGGAATGGAACGGTGGATGTGGGGGCTCCAGGGGGTGGGGAGTTCTGCCCTTTACAGCTCCCTGCTTTTAGCCCCTCATTTCCTCTGCAGCCACCAGCAGATCCCCCAGGAGAGGCCCTGTGGAATGGGAGCTGGACTCTGGGATAACAGGCAGCAGAGACAGGATCCACCTCTCGTCCCGATCCTGGGGCTCTGGGCACAGCAGCTCCTCCTGCTTGTCCTACAGACTCCAGACACCCCATTTCCCTCCCATTGTGCTGTCTAAGCCCTGCCCTGGAGAGCCACCCACTGGTGCTTCTGCTCTTTGGTGGGTATAAATAATAAATAGTAAAAATAATAAATAATAAAAGCTAGAAATAATTACAAAATCAAGCGACTACATACACATTTAAGACCCCCAAAATTATATGGCCACTGGGATACTCTGGGTTGTCCAGCCCTGGCACAGCTGCCCAGGGCACTGGAGTCCCCATCCCTGGGGGGATTTCCAAGCCCTGTGGATGTGGCACTTGGGGACACGTTTAGTGGTGGCCCTGGCAGTGCTGGGGAACTTCATGGCCTTAGAGGGCTTTTAATTCCATGATTTAAATACTTTATCCATCCCACAGCACAAGCAGAAAGCCCCCTGATGACCAAGAAGGGTCATTTTTAGGTGATGAGGGACCATTTCCCCTCAGGGGGAAGAGAAAGGTGCAAACCAGGGGGATATAACCAGGGAATGAGGGGGAGGAGGGAAAACAAATCAGTGAAATGTCCCTTTAGCTCTTCATTCTGAGCGCTGCAAAGTCTTACCAAGAAGCAACAAGCGCCATCAGCTCCTGCTAGGGCTTGGAGAGGCTGAGGGTTCATGGAAGGAAGAAATCTTGAGGTGTCACCTCCCTCAGTGAGTCTCCAAAGCCCCTTTCCCTGGGGAGGCATCGCAAGGAGAGAACAGCCCCTTCCAGCAGCTGCTGCTCCCCACGCCCTGGGCCTGCCCAAAGGGATGCTGTGGGTGACAGCCCAGCCAGCTGGGATATGTTGCTGTCCAAGGATGGGGATTGTGCCACAGAAACGGTTCCACCACCAGTTGTGTTCCCAGGGTGGGCTTTGCTGCTCTCCTCCAAATCCCAAGGCACGTCAGTGGGGGGAATTAATTTCCTTCATGGCTTTGTGCTTCCACTGACAAACATCTCTGCATTTCTTCTCCATTCCTTCGGATTCAGGAACAGTGGGGAGAGAACCACCAGGAGGAGCTGGTCCTTTCCAAAGGGGTCGTCAGCAGGGTGGGAGAACAAGGGGCAATTCACGGAGCCAAAGGAGCGATTCAACGGAACTGAGTTTTGTGGCTTTGTGAGAGCAAAGAAAAGCCCAACATTACATTCATTTGGAGAACAGGAGCTGGTTTGAACATTTAGGAGAGTCGGACAATCAGCCCACGAAACACCTCGGCAGGTGAAGCTGCTGCAGCCGATTCATAAGGTGGCAGATGAAGCTGCCACTGCAGCTGCCACTGCAAATGAGCCCCTGAATTCCCTGTGCAGCCCTCCTGGATCAGCTGCACTGAAAACAGCCTGGTGCACCTGGGGCCGAGAGAAACGGCTCAGGGTGCTGGGAAAGCTTCCCACCTACAAATCCTCTCCTCCACACCCAGCCCTGCTCTGCTTGGTCCAGGTTTTGTCCCCACGGCAGCATCTGGGTGACCCTGCGGGGTGTCCCTGGGCTCAGCAAAGCCAGAGCTGCCTGGCCTGATTGTGGAATCCTGGAATGGTTTAGGTTGGAAGGACCTGAAAGCTCATCCAGTGCCACGGGCAGGGACACTTTCCACTGGCCCAGGCTGCTCCAAGCGCATCCAGACTGGCCTTGGACAACTCCAGGGGTTGGAAGTCCACAAGAATGATGGTATTTTCTGTGCTTCAAATAGCCAATAAGTACTAAATAATATTCTCTGTATTTCATTCACATTCATGAATGCTCATCCTAGAGAAGAATAAAAATTCCATGGGCATGCTGAGAAGGAAAAAAGGAGCTTGGTGGGACTCGTGTGGATTGTGTCCCCACAAACCACAGTTTATCCTCACCCCATGGCAAAGGGGGCTCCTTGCATTCTTTTTCAAATAATTTTAATGTTCATTTATTTTAGTTTTGGAATTCCAGAGGCACCATTCCCAAGAAAAGGACCCTGGGGGTGCCAGGAGCCAAGGCCAGGTTCCTGAACACGCAAATTGGATTTCTGTGGTTACTGAGTGAATGAGTTAAAAGAGCAAAGAGAGGCAGACAAGGGTGTTCACGGCAGGCTGGAGGGTTTAGCCCTGTCTCATTTGAAACTGAAAAATAACCTCCTACTCCAGGCTCCAGAAAAGGATTAGAGACTGTCCAGGATATAGGAGAGAAAAATAAAAGATGAGGGATCTTGTGACAGAAGAAAAATGAACAATACAAAAATCCTCAATTGTCCATTCTCTGAGGGAGAGAAGGAGCCAATCTGTGCTTCCCGAGGCTTTTTGCGGAATATAATGTGATCTCTCAGGCATTTTGCTGTCTGATAACTGGGGATGAAGTGTTTGTTTCAGGAAAATTGAGCGTGGTCAGAAAGGTCTGGGCGAGAGAGGCTCATCCGAAGTGATTAGCAGGGAGAGAAGAATGGAGATGATATCTGGGCTGCCAGCAGAGCGCTCTGCAAACTTCCCTGCCATAATTAGCCTGAATTATATTCTCCCATACAAAGCCCCTCTGAAAGGCCATTACAGGCTGAATTAAAAATCACAGGTCAGGAGCTGATTCAAACCGCAGCTGATGAACACATGTCCAGATGATGGGGGAAAAAGGAGCGGTGTTTGAGGAGTGTTGCAATCCCAGATCCATCTGCCACGGGGCCCCCAAGCTCTGGCTCCTCGAGGAAGGGTCTGGCTGCCCCCCAAACGAGCACAGGGAGCAGCTGCCTCTTGGATCAGGGCTTTATTCTGGAGTCTCTGACTGAAGCACACCTGGAAGCCCCAGGAGACCCGAGCCAAAGCCAGCTCTGGGGGCAGAGAGGACAGCCTGTCCCCAGGGCTACCCTCAAGCTCAGGTTAGCTTTGGTTCACCTCCAGGTCGCTCAGTCTGCTCACTGGGTCTGCTCCCCAGGGAGGATTTCCCGTTAGGGGGGGGTTTCCCTGTTTCTCCTGGAGCCCCAAACCCAGCTGTGGTTCACCCCCAGAGCCCGTGGGGTGGTGCCATCCCTGCCTTCCTCCTCCTCCCTCCCAGGCACGGCACTGCCTCCAAGTCTCTTTTGGAAATGCTGGGCACCGAGACACTCTTCCCACAAAATGTTATGAGAATCCTCCAAATCACCAAAGGATTCACAGAATTGTAGAACTACCAAGGCTGGGAAAGCCCTCTCAGGTCACTGAGTCCAAACAATAACCCAACACCACCAACCCATATTCCCAGGGGACAGTGATGGACCCTGATCTTGACATACTCTTAAAAACTGCCCTGTGCTGGATAAGACCAGGATCCCCTCCATGACTCTGTGATTCTACTCGTTGTCTGACAGGGGAGAAAACTGTAACCCCCACTGGGAATTCCTAAAGCCATGGGAGGACTTCTCCAAGCGCTGGCAGAAGTGGGACAAGGAAAAGCAGAAATTTGTGCCAGTCTGGGGACATTTCAAACCCAGATTTGTAGGCACAGAAGAGGGAGGCAGAAAATTCAGTGGACCAGGTATTTCCAGTGTCAGGTTGTCCTACCAGGTCCCCAGCCCAACTCTGCCCTCCCTGCTGTGAAATGTAACCCCTTGAAATGATCAGAATGATCACTTGGGCTGCTCCTCACCCAAAAAGGTGCCTCTCACGCCCACAAAACTCACTTCGGTGCTAAAGCCTGTCAGCCAAACTCTTGGTCCCATTTTCTTTGCTTTGAATAGTGGTTGTATTTAATGCTCCATCAGTTTTCCTCAGCCTGTAAGCCTGGAAAATGTCAACAAAACACATTTTGGGATATTAAGGATGGCCAGAAATAAGATGTACCCAAGAAAATTCAGGCAACCTGAAGTTTACCAGGACAACTGGAAAGCTGCTGTTTATATTTTCGCATCACAACTCATTTAAACTTCCTGCCATACTCAGAAATCTGTTTTTCCACAATTAACACCGGGTTTTAAACAGAATCCCATGATTTTCCAAAATCTGCTCGATCTGGTAAAATCTTTCAAGCACTAGAAATCCTTCAGAGCGACCTTCAAATAAAGACTGTAAAAAAATCATCAGGGCAATCTACTTTAAAAGAAAGACTCGAAGAAAACAATGAGCTAGAAGGTGATTTTAGACAAGATCTGAGACGGCTGCAAAACATTCTGAATACAGGCAATTCTGTGATTTGGGGGCTTCCACCAAGTGTCACAGTTTTAGAAATGAAAAGCAGCAGCTCCAGCGAGGTCCAGAAGGGTGGCAGAAACTCGTGGATAAACTGATATAAAATGATGAAGACTTTGACAAGCAATACATGGAGACCGGGAGAGCTCCCGCTCCGTAATCAGACACTTCTCCAACAGCCACACAAAGATAAAAAATGAAATTCTGGCCGTGGAAACAGCGGAGTGGTTTCCTTGGCAATTGTAACCATGCAAAAGACTTCGGTTTCCTTCCTTCTGCCTAATGAAAGCAAATATTGGAGCCTGCCAACTGATCCATAAAGATTAATTCCAGTGAAATCAGAGCATCTGATTAATTTGGGATTGCAGGGACATACCCAGGGAAAAGAAGTTGCACCAAGGGAGGTTTGGGTTGGATGTTGGAAACATTTGCTCATGGAAAAGGTCGTCCAGGGAGTCCCAATCCCTGGGGGGATTTCAAAGCCCTGTGGATGTGGCTGTTGGGGACATGGATGAGGGGTGGCCTGGGCAGTGCTGGGGGATGGTTGGACTCCATGGTCTTGGAGGGCTTTTCCAGCCCAAACCATTCCCTGACCCCGTGATTTCCTCGACTCAGAAAGGCAAAAATGGCCAAGGGCAGAACCGGAAAGAATTCCATAGACCCGGAGTGGGAGAATCTCCCGGGGTCTGTGTTTGAGAGCTGAGCTCCCCCAGCACGGGGCACCAGATCAGTGGGCGCTGCCAGGACAGCAGAACATGCACAGGACACAGGGAGCCTTTGCTGGAAGGGGAGGGGGGATCTGTTCTCCTGCCTCGCTTTCCCAGCACTAAAACCCCAGCCTGGTGCCACAGTCCCCAGTGCTGGAGATTCCACATTCCTGGAGGGAAGGCTCAGGACAGATCAGTGCCCGAGTGCAAATGTGCTCTGCATGACCAAACACTCAGCTGAGGTTTATCAAGGACAGTTATCACACATAAATAAGCTGTACGGCCCAAGTCTGTCTTTTAAAGAACAGTAGGATGGTGGGAAATGATCCTGCTGAGAAATTGCTTTTCCCTATTTGGCCCTGCATCCACGGGAAAAACCAGGTGATGGACAAAGGGTAGTTCCTACAATTAAAGGACCTCACATTTCATTTTTGTGTCAGAAGAGGGGGGAGCCCCCCTGACGAGGGAGGTGGTGTGGGTGAACTCCCTGCGAGGTTGAGGGTTCCACTGATCCCATTCCCGGTGCTCTTTTGGCTCAGGCAGAGAGCTCCTGATCTCCTGTGGCACCTCAGCACTGGAAAAACGAGCCCTGGGGTTGGAGGGATGGAGCAGAACACCGTGGGGCACCACTCCAGCCTGGCATCCCGGTCCCACCAGGGAATAGGGCAGAGAGCAGGTTTATGGTGTCCAAACCGAATTAAGGAGTGAAATAACTCCTGCCTGTGGCAAACAGACGGATTAGTGGCAGCACACCCACAAAACTCCTCATTTCCAGGCCATTAGGATGGCCCAGCTAAGACTTCCAGCAGCTCCAAGGTCCCTTTTGACCCGCAGGGAAAGGGAAATGACAGGAATAGAGCAGGTTTGTGGGGGGGGAAGGCAGAGCTCATCCTGTCAGTGATGCCTCGGGGCAACCAACTCATGGCTTTCAACCCCAAGACAAGAGCTGCTAAAATGATTTCACGGAGATGGAAGTGCCTGAAAGCTGCTTTTATGGAAAACATACATCTCTTTATGCACAGAGAAGCAGAGCCAGGACAGGCAGCCCTGCTTTCCCAGCCCTGGAGCACACACTGCTCCCATTTATCCTGCAGGAACGTGGACACGGCTGGACGTGGCACCTGGGCTGGGGGACAAGGTGGGCATTGGGCACAGAGGGCACTCCACGGGCTGGGAGGGCTTTTCCAGCCTTAAGGATTCCGGGATTCTGTGCTATTGCCAAGCACACAAATAAGGCATCAGCAACAAGTCTGATTTTTGCCCTCGCCATGAGCAGCAATTACAAAATAACATCAAGGAACGTAATGCAAATGTTTGGCCCCATCCCTGTGGGCCGTGGGAAGCAGAGCCCGAGGTGGCTTCTCCTGGAGATCACTGGGGTTGATTAGTTCCCCAATTCCCACAGTAATTAGCATTAATGAAATCATGCCCTCTAATGACTGCAGAGCCACTGATTTTTAATTGGTCTGTTTGTGCCTTGAACTGATTAATCTCCACTCCGAGAGAAGGCCCAGTAGGGAGGGCCATTTGTCATCTACCAATTAACACGGAAGCAAAATGAACCCAAAGGGGCCTCTCCTGGTCCCAAAGAATCCCAGACTGGTTTGGGTGGGAAGGGACCTTAAAACTCACCCAGTGCCACCCCCTTGCCATGGGCAGGGACACCTTCCACCAGCCCAGGTTGCTCCAAACCCCATCCAACCTGGCCTTGGACACTTCCAGGGATCCAGGGGCAGCCACAGCTTCCCTGCCCAACCTGTGCCAGGGCCTGCCCACCCCGCGGTTTGCACTTTTCAAATAACGTCGTGACAATTCCAAAACCTCACTTTCCCATTAAAAATAAACTTCTGAGCTGGAAAATGAAGCGATCAAGCGGACAAAGGAAAGGAAATGTGTGGTCAGGGCGAGCACAAAAGAGAGCAGGTTCTGTTTCATCTTCACAGTGCCTGGAGAAGACCCATTCTCTGTCTTATTAAAGCGTGAAGAGCTCGCTACGGTTGTCAAGAGTTTGAAGTCACTGGTGTCTCTAGAAGGCATTCTGGAGTGGCTTCCTGCTATTACAGCACTTGCCTTTACAAAAGTTCTGGTTCACTGAGCTGCTTCTTCACAAAAAAAAAAACCCCAAACAAACCCCAAACCCAAACCAAACACACAAACCAAAACCAAACCTCCCAAACAAAAAAAACGCTACAACACTGCCCTGGGGCCGTCACACACTATTTCTGGTACAACCCCGGTGCAATTGGCCTTGTTGGCCACCCAGGAGCATTTCCAGCAGCATCCCAGTTATTTCCAGCCTGCCTCTGGCTTTAGGGAGGCGTTTGTGTCCCTGAGAGCTGTCCTGCTGCACCCCAGGGCTGGGGGTATTTTGGGGGCATTTCTGCAGCACACCCAGAGACAAAAGCAGAGCCCGCACGGGTCAGCCAGGGCTGACTCTGCACAGGCTCCTCATCCCCAAAGCTCCTGGCTCAGCTCCTCAGAGGCACTTCAGGGCCAGCTCTGGTGATGGCAGGAGATCCATTTAGGAGCTGGCACTGCCCTTCCCTGGGAGCTGCTGCCCTGGGCCGGCCTGGCGGGTTGATGTGGCTCCCCAAGAGGTCAGAGCTGCTCTCCCCACAGCCCCCCACCCAGGGCTTTTCACCTAATGCAGGTCTGGGCTCAGGCCAGGCTCAGCTTGCCCACGGTTTGACTGCAGAAAGCAGAAACCCAGAGCTACGGAACGGCCACGGGTTCGGGAAAGGTCCATCCCCACGTTCAACACAAACCTCCTCTTTCATTCCATCATTCACAACAGCACGCGAATAACTCTCGTTGAACCCGCTACTACAACGAAAGTCAGGTTTCAAATGACCCCTGGCTGTGACCTGGTCATTTGGACAGAAACAATTTTAAAGAAAAAACCCATCTCAGGGTGTGGGCTGGGTAAACAGTGCCCACAGTGCTGCTAGTGCTGGATTTGTGCTACCAACTGCAGATCCAGGAGATCTCACGCACCAAAAAAGGGGAGGAGAAGTCCAAAAACTTAACGCTGGATCTCAAAGCCTTTAGTAAAACTAACCTTTGCCCAAAAGGCCCGTTTTTCAACCATCCCACTGAACAGGGGGAGGTCAGTTTTAACCACAGAGCTCCTCTGTCATAAAAACAAATCAACAAAAAGCTCTCCCTGCCACAGACCTGGTGCCCTGGACACAGGGAGGAGAAGAGACTGGGTGGCTCATGTCACCTGTGCCAGGCAAGTCATGGAATCCTGGAATGGTTTGGGTTGGAAAGGACCTTTAATTCCCATTCCACCCCCTGCCATGGGCAGGGACACCTTCCACCAGCCCAGGTTGCTCCAAGCCCCATCCAACCTGGCCT
>JAWWMA010000591.1:0-10209 GCA_035041425.1 Mionectes olivaceus | reverse complement strand
TGCTCCAGGGGACCCTGCCTGGGCAGCTGGTTGGGCTGGGTGGTCTCCAGAGGTCCCTTCCAGCCCCAAATATCCTGAGATTCTGTTAACTTCAAGAAACATTTCAGATGTTAATTCCCCTCAGTTACTATATATCTGTGAATTAAATCTGTCTAAACACACATCTTCAATCTCCGAAAAAAGGCATTGCTAGCCCTTTACATTAATTTCTATTTAGATAGTTCGCTTTCAAGGTTCACTTCTTCCAAGCTCAACAAAATATCCCACTGCACAGAACATTAAGCAAAGGTGGGTGAAAGCCAGCATGGACATAAAGGCCAACAGGATGTGCACTTCAAAGGCACGTTTAATGACATACCTGTGTTACCAGGCACTTCTTTTGCATAGAAGTCAGTAATCAGCTGGAAAGCATGGATGTATTCAAAACTGAGGTTTTGCATCCTTTCTATCCTAATTCTGTCATCCTGTAACCTGCAAAGAAAAAATATGTGACTTTCAGTTTGTTATGCTCCCTTCACTGAAGGTTACAATGGTGCGTTTTCCTTTGTCTTTCCTTTGTTAAGAATTAAATGGGTAAAGAACGAAGAGATGAGCTATTAATTTAAGCGGGTTGAGAACATTTCTAAGGGTGTTGTTTTAAAATGATCCTTCCAACGATTGTAAAAGTGCAAATAACAAGAACACAAACAGCAGCAGTGAACAAGCCCAAAAGAGATTGCAGGAGGTTGTCTAGTATATCTGCAACACAGATACAAACACGATTTCACCAATCATAACAAGTATTTGCCTTACCTGTTTTTAGAAACTTATGTTGATCAAACAGTTAAGCAATTCTCCTGTGCTATTACCGTATTTAATTATCCTTTACATTTAAAGATTTTGTTCCATGTCGTAAAACTTGTCATGTGAATTTACTTGCATTTTTCCTGTATGCAGCTTAAATAAAGTATTCTGTCCTTTATTTCTTAACTATTTTAAGACTTTTCCTTATGCTAAAGGACTGGATTTCTCTCAGTCCTTTAGCCCTTTAGGGCTGTCAAGGATGATTTTACTGGCAACCCAGTCCAGCCAACATGTCAGCAGTTCCTCCCAGTTTAACAGTGCCAGCAAACTCTACAAGATGCAACTTTTCTACACTGGCTGCTCTTCCTACATGCTCACTGAAATTAAGCATGGATGCTGCATTATCAATTCACTTTGTACAGCTGTTAATACAAAATTAAACAGATGCAGTGATTAAAAAGAAAATAAAATAAAGGGGGTAGAGTGTCTCTGCCACCTGTGAGCACAATTACACAGCTACAGAATAAGCACTGAAGCAGCAGCCGGTAGAAAGCTGCCAGTAAAAGACATATATAAAACCTACTTGGTCTTAGAGCATCCACTCTCAAACCACTCCGTGGGACGTCAATTAACCAAGTACTTTGAGTAGACTGGAATCATGCCAATGAGAAGGATTGTGTAGGTATTATAGGATGGAAGTTAATCAATACCCTTTTTGCAGGGTTTTCTGACCTCATAGGAACAAACAAGCAGACAGGTTTTCTGCATTACATTCTGTATATTCTCACCTGAAAGGATTAATATATCCCTGAGGTTCAACTGATAAATAGGAGAGTTAATTTCCACCACATATGTCAACCTAAGTGAGTCTTAGAGGTCTGACTTTTCTCAGTGCATCCCAGATGATCCTTCCAGTGCCTTAGTTTTAACTGACTGATCCAATTTTTAGTCCTTATACCCTCTGGGATTCCCCTCTCCCCAGCCCTTCTCAGAAGGAGCAAGCATTTCAAATCAAGTGAAAAAAGAATTAGCCCATGAACCTCAACCTCCAGTAAAAATCAGTTGTTTTCTTGCTTGTGTTTCTTCACTTGCTTCAACATCCACCAATAATCTGCTCTAACATATTCCTCCCTTTTGCTAAATTAGCATGTGTCCTCACTACAGCCACTTGAAAAAAACACCACTTCAGCACTAAACTATTTATAATGTGCTGTATGGTACCTGGAGGTGAGCACAAACCTTTGGATCAGCCTTAAAAGACAGCAGGGCTTTTCTGTGGACCTACTCTGCTTGAGTAGGGACTTGGAGAAATCTTTCTAAAACAGGATTTTATTTTTCATTTCTACATCTTTATGTTTTAACAACACTGACTTCAGAAAAGCAAGGTTTAATAAGGTCTGTAGAACTTATTTTTAAAACCAAAGTCAAACAGAGGAGGATCTGGGGGAGCATCTCACGGGATGGTTCATGACACGCCAGTTGTTTACAAACTAATGCTTAAAAATTAATTGGTGTAATTTCTTTAATTCCTTTGTGGTTTCCTTCCATTTCATAACCAAATTTATCCTACTCCTTAGCATAAACTTTGGAAAAGGATAGTCACAACAATAAACAATATAACTTGATTGACCTCTTATAGTAATATTTTTGTCAGTTATATCAATGGGAAATAGCTGAAATTAGAATTAAACAACTCAGTGATCTGCAAAAACTTAATATATTTTCATACTTACATTCTATATATGTCAACATCAAAATAAATAGAACACTTCTTCTATCTGAAAGTTTGCATTTGATATTCTAAATAAAGTTAAAAGATAGGAATTATAGATCTAACATAAGGAAAAATCTGAATTTGTATCAAGATGTATGAAAATAAAATTTTCTGCAGAAGGTTTTCATGTCTGTCCTTTGTGTCACCAGATGATAACCCAAAGGCCATTTTCCTGATTATAGCCAGGATGAGATGTTGATGCTTATTTTATCTCTCCAGCTACCAATGCGTATTTAAATCAGAAGTCAATTTGCCATCAACTTTTGTAAACATCATTCTTGTCAGAACATCTACAATGAACTGCAGCTCAACTCATATTTTACTGATATCCTTTCCAGCACTCTGAGAACAAGCAAACCCCACAATCCCATGACACCAAGGTTGGTCAGGGAGGAAACACAGTTTCTCAAAGTTTTTCTACTTTCTTTGCCCAATTTCTCCTGCAACCACCCTTATCTGGATACTGAGTGAATAGAGAGGTTTCAGGGTTTCCAGCTCTCAGCTGATGGTACAAATGAACCCGCACAGCTCCTCATTAAAATTGGATTTGATGTAGAACTGTCACCCCTCACAAGGTGAGTTATGGAAGTTGCTCCAAAGGATTATTATCAGACATAGTTAAGAACATAAAAGCAGTGTGTCCATAAATAGATGCAAAAAGATCCTAAAACCCACACATTTACACACTTTTGTGTATATAATGTAACACGTACATTCTAACCTATAATATGCTGTTCTATGATTCTGTTACCGGAGGGACTAATTTATCTATCACCCTGCTGGGAAAGTGAAAAAGGACCAACATTGCTGGGTTTAATCCCTCTATTTATCTGATAACTTGATGTATCCAGTTACACACTCATTGCTTATGAAATGATGTAGGAAAGATATTTTAAAGAGATCACTCAATTTGGGGGAGGGAAGAGGAACCTCTTAAGAAAAGCATTTATAAGAAATGCTAGAAGGTAGAAGAAAACAACATAAATGAAACTAATTTACAGAAACTGACTCCAGATATTTAAAAAATAATACAATCTTTTATTAGGAATGAGCTGCATTAAGCACAAGAGCTAACTGCAGCATTCTAAATAAAACAGGAGTCACTGCATTACTGCTCTACAATTCACAATTAAACACGTATAAAGTTCAGGAAGTCTTCCTAGGGAATAAAAATAAATTCAGAATTCTACCTTTCAACTATTATCCTGCTGTGCCCATTCTGTTTTAGGACTACTCAAATGCAGGGGTGCAGGTATCATAACGTTACTACTCCGCCCTGTATCACATAAGGATACAAGGACATGATACAGAATTTGGGAAGCTCTCTGCTCCTAAAATTTAGTGTGACATTTTTACTTCTGATGCAAAGCACAGATCTGTGAAGCACAAATAATTTATTTAGTTTTCCTATACAATTTATTCCAAGTGCTCCTTTCTCTCTTGGGACGACCAGTCTGTCACTAGAGGGGGAAAAAAGCTTACACTGCCCAGCAGGGCAAGGCAACCCGAATGCATTCATCATTTCAGAAATACAGGCACATCGTGTCATTTTCTCTTATTAACCAGCTTAGCAGAAACTTCATTTCTTTAGTTGTCACCATTATGTTACCTTTGTTATACAACTGCTTCTAGCTCAGGTTTGAATTTGTCTGTGGGAACTGGAGAAGTATCATCCTTCCTTTTTTGGGACATCTTGGCATGAAACTCCAGTAGCTTCTCTGGCATAGCCTCAGTGACATTTCCAAGCAGTTGTTCTTTTGGCACTAAACACATATATTTTTATAAGCACAGCTTTTGTCTCCCGTCAAAGTAAAGTACTTTCCCACATTTGCTTTGGGCAACCTTCAGACACCAGAGATGGAGCCACTGTTGTTGCAAGAAAACAGCAGCAGTCACTCCCTCGGAGTATGTGATATAAATCTCTGCTGTCCACAAAAATAAAACAGCAATTACCACATAGATGTTATTAATATATCATATACAACACATTACCCAACAGGACCTATAGCTTTTCACATATCCCATCCTAAACCCTTTCTTGGGGTGAGAGTTGCTTCTAGGCTTTTCTGCAACACTGACATACTCTAACATATATACACACATACATATATGTTACATACAAATATACACACACAGAGAAAAAACTTGCTTTCCTTTTTCTATTCAAACTTCAAACATTTCTCAATATCTTGATTTTCTCAGGAAGAACTGCAGCTGGAAAGAACTCCAACCATATCAACAAGCCTAGAGTCTGGAACCAAGGAATTTGAAGAAAACATTCCTGTAGCTTTAGGAACTCAGAGAGAGGAGCTGCCAAGGAAATGGAGCAGAGGCTGTCAGAAAAGCAAAGGGCAGAGGGTTGTGTAGGCACTGTATGACACTGCATCCCTTCTGTGAGGACAGAATTAGGTAGTACAGGACAAAACACAGACAGTTGTGCTGCAGCAGCTTCTGCATCCATAAATAGACACAAATCTTCAGGCTCCTTCCACCCTGCCTGTCCAAAGAAAAGGATGAGACAAACTGCACTCGTGTCTTGGAAAACCTAGTAGAAAAGACCAAGAATTGCTAAGAAAATATTTCTAAGCACCAAGAAGAAAGCAAAATGCGCAATAGTCAGTGTGGAATTGTTAAAAAAAAGAAAATTCCATCAAATCAATTTCCCTCAATTGCAGAGGAACAGCTTCTGTGGACAGAGAGGAAGCAGAATTCCTACGTGCCTGATTTCAGTGAGGTTATTTTATACCTTTTCACATGTTCTCATAGCTGACCTGCAGATGCATGATTTACACGGAAGTGCTCATTTCAGAATGGGTTCAAAACGAGCTGGAGTATAATACTCAGAATGGTACCAGGGTGCGCTGCCAAAATGAAAGTATGTGTTTTGCAAAGTTCCATAAAGCTCAACTGTGCCTGGTACTCTCAGTTCTTCAGTGGCCACTCAGGCACTGCAAGAGGGCAAAACTCCAGTCCACTTGCACAGGGTATGAAGCTGAAGTGGCTGCAAAGAACTGTAGAAAACCAGAACTGAGCCCAAAACAGAGTAGAGAAATTACTTAAAAGCTACATGTTTTGTCTGTCATATGTGACTGTGAACAAACAACATGCGGGAATAAATGGAGCTCTAACCTCTAACACACTCTTTCCACTAAACACCTCTTCTTGCAGGGCTTCAAGCAAATTAAACAAGGAAAAACCAACACCATCACAGATGGAAAAAAAAATCCTCAAAAAACCAAACAAAACCCAAGAAAACCCAACCAAAAAACAACCAAACAAAACCCCCCCTCAAAATGCAGTAACACCCTGCCTAATATCTGCCATACTGCATAAACACCAACGAAATAATACTCCCTCAGTTACACTCCACCATGCAAAATAACTATTTCTTAATTAAAGTGTGAGTAAGGAGAGAGTGAGAACACAGATCCAGTCATTTGCTCATTGACAGCCTGGGATTACCCTTGTGGGTAAATGCAAGTATTTCCAAAATCCCAAACAGTTACAAAGATGAAAAATGCACACCTGACAGAAACAAATGAAACTCCAAATTTATGTTGCATATCCTAAAATCAGACATGGAACAACCCATGCCATTCCCTGCCACTGAGCTGGCAGGCTATGAAACAAATAAGCACCAAATTGTGCATTTAGGATCACTTTCTAATTCTGAACTACCCTCTCTTCCTTTTTTTTGCCCTCAAGGCTGGATCATTTCATACCACTGTGTTGCTCAAGCTTTTGCTAACTGCTAATTAAAATGTTAATTATCTGTGCTCTTTCCCACCAGACAGTGTCCTTTTCTGTATTTTCTTCTAACATGGGGTCTTAAACTTCATACAGCAATGTACAGTTGGACAAGTATATTTTATAAAAAGGGGATAAATACTCATTTAACTCAACACAAGCTCTTTACTATTTGTATGGTCTTGATTACTTTGCAGCTGCAGCTCTGTGCATGCCTATCTACAGCAATGCACCTACTGACTGTCAAGGTTACACTCTTATTCTCTCCCATTTCCACTCCTTCTGCTGCTTATTCCCACTCCTTTCTCTGCAATGTCTGCAAAGCCTTTCTGACCCTACACCAGGCAACTGAAGCATTTTAGGACAGCAAAAATTCATGGCTGGAAGAAAAAAATAAAAATTTTTGCTGACTTAACTTCAAATCATAGAATTGTAGAATGAACTAGGTTGGAAAAGACCTCTTAGATTACCATCCTTGATTCAACACCACCGTGTTTACTAGACCACAGCACTGAGTTCTCATCTTAAAAACCTCCAGCGATGGAAAAGCCATCACCTCCCTGGGCAGCCCATTCCAATGCCTGATTACTACCCCAGTAAGGAATTTCTTCCTAATATCCAACCTGAACCTCCTCTGGCAGAGCTTAAACCCATGCCCTCTTGTCCTACTGTTGATTGCCTGGGAAAAGAGACTGACATCCACTGGGCTACAGCCTCCTTTCAGGGAGTTGTAGAGGGTGATGAGGTCTCCCCTGAGCCTCCTCTTCTCCAGACTAAACAAGCCCAGCTTCTTCAGCCGCTCCTCACAAGACTTGTGCTCAAGTCCCTTCACCAGCCTCGTTGCTCTTCTCTGGACTTTCTCCAGTACCTCAATATCCTTCCTGAACTGAGGGGCCCAGAACTGGACACAGCATTCCAGGTGTGGCCTCACCAGTGCTGAGTACAGGGGAAGAATCACTTCCCTGCTCCTGCTGGCCATGCTGTTCCTGAACCAGGCCAGGATGCCATTGGCCTTCTTGGCTACCTGGGCACACTGCTGGATCATGCTCAGCTTTCTGTGCATCCAAACTCCCAGGTCCCTTTCAGCCTGGCTGCTCTCCAGCCACTCAGTGCCCAGCCTGTAGCACTGCAGGGGGTTGTTGTGGCCAAAGTGCAGGACCCGCCACTTGGCCTGGTTGAACCTCTTCTTGTTGGAATCAGCCCAACTCTCCAGTCTGTCCAGGTCCCTCTGCAGAGCCCTCCTGCCTTCCAGCTAATTGACACTCCCCGCCAGCTTGGTGTCATCTGCAAATTTGCTAATGGTGGACTCAATCCTCTCATCCAGATCATCAATAAAGACATTAAACAGAACTTTGCCCAACACTGATCCCTGGGGGACACCACCGATGACCAGCCACCAACTGGATGCAGCTCCGTTCACCAGCACTCTCTGGGCCCGGCCCTCGAGCCAGTTCCTGACCCAGCACAGAGTGCCCCTGCCCACGCCATGGGCTGCAGCTTTTCCAGGTGTGGGAGATGGTGCCAAAGGCTTTGCTGAAGTCCAGACAGACACATCCACAGCCTTCCTCTCATCCACCAGCCGGGTCACCTGATCATAAAAGGAGATCAGGTTGGTCAGACAGGACCAACTGGTTAAATGGCTCAGCAACAGTGAAGTGAGAAGACAGTGATGGTGACAGGACCAGAGAAGTCACTAAGGGGAAATATGGGAAATTGCCACCGGAAGGTTGTCTGAGCATGGGCTCTTATCTCAGGGTTGTATCACAGTCCTCTCCCAATATTCCACACAGTCAGAAGCTTTATTTCACTATTTGCAGCTGTTCAGCAGTAAGACTCATCTCTCAGAGACTCTCTGACTCTTCTGCACCCTCCAAGTTTTCCTATTTTCCTTGTTTAACAACTGGGCTTGGACTTTCAGCAAGAATGAGTGAGCAGAGCAGAACCACAGTCCCACAGGAACCACTGGCAGAGCTCCAGGGGTCAGGTTCTGCAGCCCCACTTGAGGTAGGGCCAGCACCAGAGAGATGATTCCACTAAACTGTACAAGTGCCTGTCACTGGTGTGACGAAGGCTGACAGAAATGGGAAGCAAGTTTAAAAGCAACTCCAGGGCCAGGTCAAAGTAAATCCTGAAGCTATGAACTTTGAATTTTGGCTGTGGGATGGAGCAGCCACAGCTGCAGGGAGCTGCACCCTGAACTCCCAGAGCACAGCACAGAACAATGGCACAGCTCTCTGCTCACACAGCCAGAGACACAAAATACAGCTGCTCCTCACGGAACCAGAAGCTGAGCCAGACCTTCCCAGGACAGGACATGCACACAGGGAACTGTTGTTCTCTAGGAAGTACAACAGGATTGATGCTTAGGGAAAAGTGAATTAACTCAGAGAAGCAACGTCAAGGTCAAAAATTAAGAGTCCCATCTACACAACTTTTTGGAAAAGAAAGCAGAAGTGTAATCCAGTAATCCAATTACATAATCATTTTAATCCAATTTTGATATATTTTCTCCGGAAGCCACTTATGCGCCATTCTGAAATATTTATTTCTACAAAAACTATGACCTACTGTAAAACACTATTGAGCCTGCTCATTAAAAATAAGTACATTAGATAATTTCATATTCAACCATAAGACATATACAGCAATCACTTAATACTATTTTAAATTCCTCTTGAACATATTGATAATCGGCTCTCAAAACTCCCCCCGAAATACAACGCTTATCAAAAGGGCCCTGTAAAAAAAGTCTACATGACCAAACAATAGGATGGCAGACAGAAAAGCTGAGCTCTGTATTACATATTATATAACTAAAAATATTACAACATTACCTTGCATCACTTAGGAAACAAACAAGCCTTCAAGTGCTTAAAAAATGTTAGCAGTAACTTAAATGAAGAGGGTGACTACTGCTAAACGAAACTAAAAAATTCTGGACAGGGAGAGTGAAAGAAAAAATGACAGAATAGCCTTGAAATACAATTAGTAACACAAAGGTGTGGACTATCACCTTGTCCTAAATAGCAGCATTTTTACCACCTCTTCACAACCCCACAGCTCCACAAGTGTTTCACATACCTTCCACTGCTCTTTGCTTCAGGAGGACACAAGTTGTCTGATCACGCTTGAGCTAACTGACAGGAATACAAAAAGTTCTCATTTTGAACAGTAGAAGCTTCAGAGCTCAAAGCACTTTTCTCTGTCTCTCTTATAATATTTTGCAAAGGCTTCCCACCTACCAGATCTTGCAGTGAAGTCATAACCATTGTGTTTCTGTCAATTCACTGCCTACTGTCATTAACACTCACCATTGCACCACCTCTCTAGGATCAAGCTGATGGAGAAAAAAATTTGGTAGAATACATTCTATTCAAAGAAACATCTTCCGAAGCAGCAGAAGTAGCAGCCTAAATTCAGCTTGAACACAGTCAAGTTCAGTGATTAACAATACTTCCCAACCATTTTAATCATCTCCCTTTCCCTTATGCTGTGCCTGAGCAAAAATCTATACGTCATTTTTAGTTCCATGTATTTGAAATACCACTGGCCCTCAAAACATTCAAAGTTATCTGGATCATAAACATACATACGCAAAAAATTTAATGCTTTGTCCAAGAAAGAAAAGCGTTTCCTAGGTGAGGTTGTTTAATTAAAAATTAAAAGCAGATGGTTGAAATACAACATAGTTCTGGAAAGAATCTTGGATTCAAGTTAATTACCTTTTTACAGGATTAAGAGAAACCAAAAACAAAGCTAAATGCTGCAGGATGTATCAACCACAGAAAACCCACCATGGTTAGAAAGAAAAGGAGCTTCTGGAGAGGATCCAGCAGAGGCCACAGAGGTGATGGGGGGTCTGGAGCATCTCCCTGAGGAGCAGAGATTGCAGGACCTGGGCCTGG
>JAWWMA010000590.1:0-10215 GCA_035041425.1 Mionectes olivaceus | reverse complement strand
CTAAAGGGGCTCCAGGAGAGCTGGAGAGGGACTGGGGACAAGGGATGGAGGGACAGGACACAGGGAATGGCTTCCCATTGACAGAGGGCAGGGAGAGATGGGATATTGGGAAGGAATCCTTGGCTGTGAGGGTGTTGAAGGGCTGGGCTGGAATTCCCAGAGCAGCTGTGGCTGCCCCTGGATCCCTGGAAGTGTCCAAGGCCAGATTGGATCATCCTGGTCTATGGAAGATGTCCCTGCCCAGGGCAGGGGGTGGCACTGGATGGGCTTTGATGTCCCTCCCCCCCCCAACCATTCTGGGCCCCTGGGATGGGTTTGAAATCACTGAGCTGTTTGTCCATCAGGGAATAGATTTTCAGAGCCTGGAATCTGAAATCCCAGAGGTTTTTCCCCCTCCCTTGTTCATTCCCTGAGCCAGCATAGATCGATACTGGCTGTTCAATCACTTGATCAATTGCAGGGCTGAGATTAAATCAGGGCCAGCGGAGTTTCTGCACAGGAGGTGGAGAGTGGCCAGAAAAGGCATCACTGGAAGAATTTCTGGTCCTGCAGGCTCAGCTCTGGCTCAGCCCCATCCTTGGGACTGCAGCCAGCAGCTCACCTAATTACGGAGAGGAGCTTAATGAGCTCTCATGAGGAAAAAAAAACCCACCGGTTTTTGGCTGAGGCTCCGCCGCTCCCTCAGGGGCTCCAGGTGGTGCTGGAGATCCACCACAGCTTTGGAACACCAGCAGCAGCCCCAGCAGAGCAAAGGAAACCTTCCACTGCCAGGAATGCCAGATAATTGAGGGCTTTCCTCCCTGATGACAGAGTCTGTCACCGCTTAGAGGCCTCCTGGCTGCACCCACCTTGTTCTCGAAGATGATTTCGATGAAGAGCAGCAGCAGCTCCGTGAGGAAAATCACCAGCAGGACCCAGAAGAACTGGAAGGGAGGAAAGGAAGGATCAGCCCAGCTCTGGGTCCAGGTGTGCCCGCTGGAGACCCTGAAACACTTGGAAATCAGGTCATTCCATCACCTGCTCTCCGGGGACCTGCAGGTCTCCTCCAAAGATCTCAGTCCTAACAAGGGAAGATGTTTGTTCCCTTCAGGAAAGGGAGGAAGGAGCCAGGTGACCAAATTCTGTGTGGGAAAACAGAAGCAGTGGGAGCAAATGTTACCCCTGGGCAGGTCCAGGGCTGTGGTGGGATGGTTGGACATGAAGCTTCCAAGCTGGACATGCAGCGGAGGATCCCACATCCCACAGAATCCAGGCAGTAATTCCCATGGTAACAAATTCAGGCTGGGAATCAACACCCTGGTGGAGCCAACGACTTAAACCAGGAGGTTTGGTGTTCTTGCAGCCCTCACCCATCACCCTCCTTTGGTCCCTCTCTGAGAGGTCCCATCCAGCTTCAAATCCCACTTTGGAAGAGTGGAAACAAAGCTCTGCTCAGCTCCCACTTGTCCCCCCAAGGTTTCCTCCCCCAGCTCTTCTTCACCCCAAAAAACCCCTGAATGGAGCATCCAAACCCTCCTGAACAGCACAAAGTTTCCTCCCACCTTTTTTTTTTTTTTTAAATTCCCTTCCCAAGGATTGCAGGAATTGCAACTTTGGAGCCTCACCAGGAAAAGGAAGGTGCATGGTTACTATGGTAACCAGCTTAAAAAAACCCAAAAACAAGTTAAAAAAAAAAGGGAGGGGTGTGGGGAGACAAAATTTATTCCCACGATATAAACTTGGGCTGTTGGTCCGTCAGAGTTTGCAAAGCCAGGGAAAGTTTGCAAAGTTTAACCTCCAAAGCTCAGCAAAACCAAAATGCTGCAGCAGCAAAGCACCATTTCGGGCCCCAAATCCCAAATTATTGGGGTTTTAATTACCTGAGGTGATTAAAGGACCACTGAGTCCTCAGAGCCACCGGAGGAGCAGCTGCCTCCATCCCCACTAAAATCAGCTCTTAACGGGCCAGGGGTAATTAGGCAAGGGAACCCCTAATTAAGGAGATAACAGGTGTTATCTGGTGATGATGCAAATCATCTGAACTCCTATTAACGCATCTGAACTCCTGTGAAATGGGGTTTTTGGAGCCAGCCCAAGGCTCTGGGGTTACACCAACCTCTGGATCCCCCCAGTGCTGCAGCAAGAGGGGCAACTTCAGTTTGGGAAATGTTTTTGTCCTTCAGTTCCTCTGAACCCAAGTGGAAAAAAAAATAAATCTGAGTGTTTTGTGCTGATTTTACCAGGAAAATTCCAGCTCTTCCCAACCCTGCTGTGACAGAGGCTGCAAACTCTGCTGTGTTTGGGGTCAGATTTGGATTTTAGGCTCTAAGAAAGGCCTAAAATCCAGCAGGATGGAGCCTTTGATCTCTTCAAAGGTCCTCTGAAAGCACCAGCCCTGCAACTTTTCAAAAGGAAAAAAGAAGGATTTGAACCCCAAAGGTGCCTTGTGGAGGTTCCTGGAGGGTTTTTCTCCCTTTGCCTGGTCAGGTTCTTTATTTCCCCCTTTAGGCTCAGTTTCTGCTGGGCAGCTTTGGCGAGTCAGGGCTAAAAGACCTGCAGGTTTATGATCCACTCTGTGGGTACTGAGATCAAGGGAATATTTAATATCCAGCTCTGAGAGCTGATTTAGCCACAGATGTGGCCAGAACTCCAGGGGGTGCTGGGTGGGATGGTCATGATTTATTGGGGCTTTCAGATGCTCCATCGTGGCAACCCCAGGCAGGAAAAACTCACCTTTTCCAAGAGAAAAAGCCCCAAAAAAGAGCTCAACTCCTGGTCCCTGTAAAACCTTAGAAAAGGCTGATGTTAATTGGGAGGAGGGACTGGGATTCCTGACAAATAGGGAGAGAGGAAATGTGGGATTGTCACAGAAATTATTCCCAGATTCCTCTTGGACACCCCCCAGTTTGTAACCTCACCTTCAGAAATCCACAGAATTATAATTAAACAGTCACATAATAATGTACAGTAATAATATATAATATAATAAAATAATATAATATAATATAACCATAATATAATATATAATATATCATCATCATGTATATATATGATAGATAATATATAATATAGTAATAATACATATTATAATAATAGATTATATATTAAAAACATTCTAATATTGCTAGAACAATATTATCATAGCGATATAGAATGTAATAAATAAACTATAATAAAGACTATGTTACAGGAAGATATATTATCACTATCTGTAATCTGTAATTTATTATTAATATATTTTATAATACATAAGAATAACAACATATATTTGTCTCACATTATATATAATATACATCATGTTATTCTCATATATAGGGTATATAAAATATATTATATTGGTCTCATATGTTATATATTATTGATAAATTACCATATTACACATACTAGAATAATATCTCTTAACATAACATGTTCTTTATTACATTTTATTTATTTATTTGCTATATTGTGTGTTATAATATAATATCCACATACTTATAACTCAGAGAGGAACTGCAAACAAAGCCCCAAATCCAGGTCTGCAACCTAAAAATGGTGAATCCTGAGCCAAATCCAGCTCTTCTTCCCCCAAAACTCCTCCAGGCGGAGCATCCAAACCCTCTCTGGCTGCACGGACAGAGTGGGAAGTGGATTATTTTTTTTTGGCATTGCCAAGGATTGCAGCAGCCACACTCCCTGCAGGGCACGTTTGGGAATGGAGCTCTTGGCCACATCCCTGATAACATTCCCTTCTCCCTGGACGCTGCAGCCCTCGGTGTTTGGCAGGGCCAAAAGAAAAAAAATCATCATTTTTTACCTTAAACAGCCTCCAGCAGGAAAAGAAAGAGCAGAACCCCCCATGAGACAGCATTTCATCCTGCCTGGAGCTGCCCAAAGCTTGTAGCCAGTCAGGAATCATAAATCAATGTTAAAAATAACAATCAGGAGGAAAGGTGGTGTTCCCCCATCCCTCCACTCCCAATTTTTTTGCAGGGAGAGAAACTCCCCCCCCCTCAAACCTTGATCTCACCCAAGGTGCTGGATCAGCAAAGAGCTGCTCTGATTAAAATTAAAGCTCAATTCTTATTAAATTAACAGTGGGCCCAGCCAGGTCTATCTGAAGAGCTCATCAATCCAGACATTCCTGATCAATTTTGCTGCTGGATTCCCACAAATCCCTTGGCAATGGCTCGATCCCCTCCACTCCCAGGAGCTGCAGAGCCCCGAGCTGCCCTTTCCCTCCTCTCCTGAGTCTCCAGCCAGGTTTGGATCAGCATCAATCCCTCCCAAAGCCCAGCTGAGCAAAGCTGGGCTCTGCCTCAGGCTCCAAGATGGGTCTCCTTCAAATTTTGGGAATAACCCCTCCCAGTCAGGGTCATTTTACATGAGAACTCTCCAGGTTGCCTGCAGTCACCCCTTCCCACGCTGTTCGGGTTCCCGCCACCTCCCCGCTCCAGGTAGGAAGGTTTTGATGGCAAATTCCATCCCAGGAGCTTAAAAACCACCTGGAATGCTGAGCTGGTCCCTTTGATGGCAAATTCCATCCCAGGAGCTTAAAAACCACCTGGAATGCTGAGCTGGTCCCTCAGGTTTCACCTCCCAGAGGACAAAACCCACCTGGAATGCTGAGGTGACCCCAAGGAAAGGTTTCCAGGTCTGGCTGACAGGGGGGAGAAGCTGCTGCTGCTTCATTCCCAGAGGAGGAGCAGCCCCCTCCAATTCCTGGTTGGAATGTGTCCTGTCCAGCAGGAAGGATGAGCAGGGAGCAGGGATGGATGGGAGCGATGAGGGGTGAACAAACCACGCTGGGATTTGTTCAGGAATCAGCCCAGGAGAGGAGATTTGAGCCTCAGTCCTGGAGACACCTCGTGCCGAGTGTGACTCCAACGGGACAGGGACAAGCTGTTTGATGGGAAACAGGCAGGCAAGGAGACTGAAGGTGAAAAAGGGCAGATTTCTTGGATATTGGGAAGGAATTCCTCCCTGTGGGGGTGGAGAGTGGCTGGGATGGAATTCCCAGAGAAGCTGTGGCTGCCCCTGGATCCCTGGGAGTGTCCAAGGCCAGCTTGGAGCACCCTGGGCTGGTGGAAGGTGTCCCTGCCCGTGGGATGAGAACCTTTAAAGTCCCTTCCAGCCCAAACCACTCCTTGTCTCTGTGTTTCTATGGGATGCAGGAAGGATGGAAAAGCTCCTGGAATAAAGAAAACCACCAGGGAAATTTGGGGATTATTTGATCAGAACAAACTCTGCCTGGGAAGAGCTGCTGTGACCCCACAGCCTGGCCAGGGAGAGCCCCTGGCTGCCATCCCTGCCAGGAAAACAGGCTGAAAAAATCAACAAAACATGAAAAATCTCCCCAAATCCTTCCTTTTTACCCACCCCCAAGCAGCACCTGGGGGGTCAGAAAGGAAAATATTTGCTTTTTGATGCTCCCCTTCCTCCTCCAGCTGGGCCACATCAAAGGAGGAGTTCAGGAGAGGGACAGTGAGGGTGGTGATTTCTAAAGAGCCCCAAAAACCATAAGAAAGGAACCCACAAACACAATCCTGGGCATTTTGCAGCAGGACATGGGGGAAGCTGAGGGAAAATCTCGACTTCCCATCTTCCAGCTGAAAAAGAAACCTGTTGAATTTAATTTCTCTCCCTCCAAAGTACAAATCCACCTGTTTTTTTGGGGGGGGAGGGGTTACAGGGCAGCAGCCCCCGGGTTTTGTCAGAGGTTTTTGGCAGGTCCAGAGGGAATTGGGTTCTGAAACAAAAAGGAACTGGATATTTTGATATCATTTAATGAGCCCCGGCCTGGGTGGGCAGGAGGGGCTTGGGGCATGTTCCCTACATAAAATAATGGGGGTTTTTATGGATAAAAGGGTGTCCTGGGCATGGGGAGCTGTTGCTGTGCTGCTCAAACAGGAGCTGCTCTGCCAAGTCTCTTCATCTGGGCTTTGTTGTCCTCGTTTTATCTGTGGAAGAGCCAGCCCTGGCAGATTTTAAGGTTGTTTTCTTTTCCTTGCTTCAAAGCAGCTCTGAGAGCTGGTTCTCTCTGGGAATAAACAACAATTTTGGGGGGTTTTCAGAGTTAAAAACAGCCTTTGAGCAGCAAAGCCAAGGCCGAGGAAGGGCCACATGACATCAGAGAGAGACGGTGCCTTAAAAACATCATTTTGGGGGGAAAAGGATCCGGGTTCACCTTTCTGGGAGGCAGAAAAGATGATTTAGAGGCCTCCCAGGTGGAGTGAAAGGTTTATTTATCACCCAGCTCAGCATTCAAAGGCTGTACATTCCCTGTGTTAAAACCATACCATTAATACCTGGTTTAACTCTTCCATTAATACCTGTTTTAATTCTTCCGTTAATTACTGTTTTAACCATTCCATGAATTTAACTCTTCCATGAATAACTGTTTTAACCCTTCCATGAATCCCTGTTTTAGCTCTTCCATTAATCCCTGTTTTAAGCTGTTTCACCAGTAACTCAAACTATTTCACAACAGTTTCCTCAGCGAGTCTTTTAAATTAGTTCCTAATTCCACTAAACCATTTCATTCTTTCAAACCCAAACGTAGAAATAAAAATGAGGGAATTTCCTCCTTTTTTTTTTTTTATTTGAAACCCCATTTCTAGTGGCTGCTCCTGGGGATGATCTGAGGCTGGCACAGGGATGTGTCACAACGTTTTCCACCTGGATTTTGGCCTTTTCCCCCCCACAAAAGCAGGGGGAAAAAAAACCCAGCTGTTTGGCCCAGCTCAGCTCCAAGAGCTGCTTGTGTGGCTCTGATTGCTTTGATTCAGGGCCCTCGACTCAGCAGGAGCTGAGGCTCCTCCAGGGGGGATTTATCTTCCCAGGAGAACAACTCCTGATCCACACAATGGCCCCGTGATTGGACACCTCGTGCTCCTCTTCAAACCCTGAAATCTGTGCTTTGTCATCATTTAAACCCTTCAAACCCTAAATCTGTCCTGTGTCGTCACCTAACTCTTTAACCCCCTCCCAAATCTGTGCTTTGCCATCATTTAACTCTATTTTGTATATATACACCCCTATAATAATTTAGTAATAACAATTTTGTTATAATTATAATTATTATAATATCTAATAATTTTATATCTATAACTCTGTAATTTTCTAGTCTTTCAATGTTGGTTTTTCTCTCTCCTCTGTCCAGCTGCAGAGGGAGAGGCAACAACTTTACACCTCCAGGGCTGAGTTTATCCTGGAGTGGAGAACATTTCACCTGCTTTTTTTGTTCTCCTCCTGTCCCAGCTCCCGAGTGTTCCTCCTTTTGGCTGATCCCAAGGGCAGGAGAAGCACTTCCAATTCCTGATAACACTTTGTTTCCTGTGCTAACACCCCTGAATCCCTGTTAATCCCGATTCCACGACTCACAGTGGATTTGCAAGTGGAAAATTGACGTATCAGAGGGCGGGAATTACCCCTGGTGACCGAAATCTGAGCTGGTTTGTGTTTCACGGGCTCGTTGGATGGCACAGCTCGAGGAAACCAAATAATCCTAATCCTGCCTCTGGGGGTTGGGATTTTCTCCCTGTGGATCTCAGCAGTTTCATTCCTGTCATAGGGAATACCCCAGAATACGAGTTTTGTCCCCAAAATTCCCCTGTCTGGAGGCAGAGGTGCCACCCCTGGAGGAGCTGCAGGGAAGGTGCTGAACACACCACCAAAACCCTGGAAAGCAGGTTGGAAGGGAACAGCTTTGCCCTGAAGTCCTGGATCTCTTCCAATTTGGACTTCCCAGGGAATTTTTCCCTCTTTACAACTCCTTTGTGGAAGGAAACGGAGCTGTTTTCTCTTGGCATCATCACAGGTGAAATCAGCTCAGCAGTGGAGATTTTGCTCCATCAGAGGTGGGATCTCAGCCCCCAAAATAATGCCCTTGTCATCCCAGGAGGAAGGCCCAGCACGCTGGGAAGGATTCAGCCATGGCAAACAGGGCAATTGGCTGTTTTAGCCACAATTTGAACAGGAAATGAGGGCATTTCACACCAGTTTAAATCCATCCTCTCCCTACTCCCTCTCCACCAATTCCTGGCTGAGCTGAGAGCACGGAGAAGAAACACTGGACAGGATTTCAGTCCAGAAGGGGCTTTAAATCCACACAAAGTCCTGGTGATGGCTCAGGATACCCCAATTTTCCTCCCTGAGACCCCCCCCCGCCCACCCCAAGGGTCTCACCGTCTTCAGCAGCGTCCGGTTGTCCCGGAGACTCCCCACCACTCCCACGAAGGACACCACGAACATGGTGACCCCCAGCAGGAGCAGGAGCACGGCTGGAGCCAGGAAAATCCCCTCCAGGGTCTTGTGCTTCTGCCTCTCCACCTCGGCATAAATCCCCACACACAGGATCACCAGGCCCAGGATCTGCAAGGGAGGCACGGAGGGGGATTCATTCCCAGGGGGAAAGAGAAGAGGTTTGGTGGGAGATGTCCAAGGACAGCACAGAGAGCTTTGGGATGTTCAGCATCCAATCCCAAACCCACTCGCCTTCTTCCCACCCTCCCACCGCCAATTAAAGCCGAGCTCAGAGCGCCATCACAAAGCGCTTTTGATCCCTGGATGAGAAGGGCCACAAAAATCCCGACGGATTCTTTCTGACAACCTCCCTCCCCCTCCAACGAACCAGCTCGAATTGACAAGGAGAGTCTTAACGACGCCGGGATAAACCCGGGCTCAAAAAGGGCTCTTTGCGTCCCTTCAGCCCGTTCGGCATCAAAGCCCGCGCCGTTATCCCGTTATCCCGAGGGATCGGCGCTGTCAGCAGCTGTTCCATCGCCCCGGGCGAGCGGCTGCTCAGCCGGCCCCGAGCTGGCACCTCACAGGGGCAGAGAGGAAAACGAGCAGCTTCCAGAGCCTTTTCCGTGCTCCTTTTCCAGCCCTTTCGCATCCCAAATCGCGGCGGGAGAATCCTGGGGGAAACCACCCCCCCCACCCCGGCCACAGACAAAACCCTGCATCTCCAAGCAGGAGAAAAACACCCCTTTTCTGCTCCTTTTTCACTCCTTTCCCCTTTATTCCCCCCTCCTTTTCCACTCATTTCCCCCCTTCTTTTCCATTCCCTTTTCCTTTCCTTTCTCACTACTTTCCCCATTGCTTTCCACTCCCTTCCCCCTCCTTTTCCACTCCTTTTTCACTCTTTCCCCTCTTTTTTTCCATTCCCTTTCCTTCTTCCTTTCTCCCTACTTTCCTCATTCCTTTTCCACTCCCTTCCCCCTCCTTTTCCCACACCTCTTCTACTTCCCCCTCCTTTTCCCACACCTCTTCTACTTCCCCCTCTTTTCCTGCTTCATTTTGCTCCTCTTTTTCCATTCCCTTTTCCCTTCCTTTTCCATCCCCTTTCCCTCTACCTTTCTCACTACTCTCACCACTCCTTTTTCACTCCCTTCCCCCTCCTTCTCCTGCTCTTTTTCACTTTTTTCCCCCTCCTTCTCCATTTTTTTCCCACTCCTTTTCTATCACTTTCACCTTCACTGCTCCTAACGAGTTTCCACAAACTCTTCCTGCCAATTCGCACCAACAATTCAATCCCTAATTTTCACGCACAATCCTTGGGGATTTTTTTGGGGGTTGAGTTTTTCCTTCTCTGCCAGGCCACTATTTCTGGTGTGTTTTTGTCGCTATTTCACATCTATCAATCACTGCTTGTACCAGGCTCCATCCCAGCTATAAAGGAACTAAAAATCTCTCCAAACCTGACATTTGGACTCGTGCTATTTTACAGACACTTGGATTATTTGAAACTAAACAGGCAGAAACCAAACAGGCAAGACCCATTAATGATAACAGGTTTTTAATCACAGTTTCATCTTTAGACTCTATTTTAAGCCTCGCTTTGTGGCGTGGGGATTAGGTTTGATTTCGTGTTTATCCCTTTTACCGTGTCCCAGGAAATACATTTGGCTCTGGAGGTGAGGGGGGGGAAATCCATTAACACTCACTAAGCATCCCCCATTAATCCCAAACATTCCCCCACGTGCCAATCAGAGCCACTTTCCCTGCTTTGATTAATCCATCTGTGATCAGAGGGAGGGAAGAGACGGTGGAAAGGGCACGGGGCAAAGCCAGGAGGGGGTTCAAGAGCTGGAGGCTCCAGGGGCTGAGGAAGGAGCCTCTTTGGAGGGAGGAGCCTCTTTGGGATGAGGAGGGAGCCTGTTTGGGATGAGGAAGGAGCCTGTTTGGGATGAGGAGGGAGCCTGTTTGGGATGAGGAAGGAGCCTGTTTGGGATGAGGAAGGAGCCTGTTTGGGAT
>JAWWMA010000589.1:0-10216 GCA_035041425.1 Mionectes olivaceus | reverse complement strand
CTGTTCCTGAAATACACACAGACCCTGATGATTTTGGCAGTCAAGCTTAAAGCTCTCACACCCGTTGTGGATTTTCTCACACACTGGATTTTTTACAGAAACCAATAATATAATATGTGATGTAAGAACATTAATTATTATTATAATTATTATCGTTGCTGCTATCACTGTTGGGATGACACTGGTGGTCCCTTCCAACCTTGATGTAGTTATGTGAGGGTCAATATTATCATTATATTGTTATTATTCTTAATTCTATTCCACTGACCTTAAATTCCTCTACACCCTTACAAAGTTTCTGCTGTTCTGTCTTTCCTCCACTCAGACACAACCTGATTATTTGTCTATTTGTCCATTCAAAAAGGCATTTTGCTGCTACCAAACTTCAAAAAGCGGAGGCAACAAACTAAAAATCCTCTTTGCTTTGCTTTGTCTCAGTTGCTGCTGCTTCCTATGAGGAAAACAATATTTAGAATGGGTTCAGCAAGACAAGCACCTTGTCTGGGCTCAGGGTGGTGAAGCAGAAGAGGATTTGGAGGAAAACTTTGAATAACCACGAGGCACAAGAGAACTTGTGCAGGTTCAAAGGGGGTAAATTCACACCCCCCCCTCAAAACCAGCCTGTGCATTCCCATCCACTGCCTGAAGAGTTACATGGGAATTTACAGAGTGCACAGGGAATCTGGACAGCCAAAACCACAAACAGGCACTTATTTACGAGCTCAGAGTCCAGCCCCATAAATTGCCTCCTCCCTCTGCCAAAAGAGCAGGTTCCATGTGGTTGTTACCCAGCTATTTTAAGGCACTTTTCTGCCTTTCACTGTGCTGTTGCATCCAAAGAACATTTGATTGGGAATTCAGCTGCCTGGTTCCGAATGCATGACACACCCCCACAAAGGAGGCAGTTCAATTACACGACAAGCCTTGTTCGGGTCGTTGTTTCATTCTGCAGCGGGCCTGGAGTGCCTGCTGCCCTCCCCAGGGAATATCTGAGCATAAATCTCCTCTCAAGCCCTATTTCCACGTGGATCTGGGCCATTGCAAGGCTCCAGAGGGCTCCTGAGAAGGGATCATGCCTGAGCACTCCAGATCCCAGCGCTCACCTCCTGGGGGGTGGGACACTTGTTTTGCTGGAAATGTGTCGTTAATCTGAGTAGAATCGAATCAGATTCGTTAGTATTGAGGTTAATTTTTGTTTAGGGGGAAAAAAATGGCTAAGCCTTTGTTTGACGTGGCCACATGTGCCTTTTATCCCAGCTATGTTACCCTAAGTGATGAATTAGAGGTATCATTTCCTTTCAGGTTTGGAAAATTAACATCTAATTATTCTTAACCTAAGGGATATCAGCACTTATGAAAGCAAGTGAGAGCCTAATCTAAATTTGGAAGGCAGAGCTTCTCTGTAAATGGCAGGGCTGGAATTATGCAAAGGCAGAAGAATCAAGCCACAGGGGGGAAAAAATAACATGCAGAAAAACAATCAGAATTCATTATTTAAGACACCCAAAGAAAAAAGAATCTGCCTCTTTTGGATCTGTATTGGCAACACAATCCATCACCTTCCAGCTTTGAGAACAGCTCAGGGACAAGCAGCACATGAGATTTCCGTTCTCTTTGGGACCACTTGGATTTCTCTGAAGAAACTGAGATTATTTTCAGCCTTTTGTTGGTTTCAAAAAGTCAGTGGCTGGAACGGTGAGAGCCAAACGCCCTCAAGGCAGAGTGAGAAGCACCATCACCAATCCTCCACTTCTGAAAGACTTTTAATGAGGCTAAAAGAGGGTGTAAAGACTGAGATAGTTCAGCCTCAGACTCTCGGGCCTGGACTTGGAACAAACCAGGGAATTAACCAAAGAATCACAGCGTACAATAAAAGACTTTGGGAACCCAAAGGTCTCTGACAGCGACAAACCTGCAGCTGCTTTTCTCCTTTCCGAGGGCACAAAGCACAGATCGTTTTTCTGGCAGATATTTCACTATTTGCGGCTTTTCCTCCCAACGAGAAGCAACATTTTGTTTCCCTCTTTATCTTCCAACCACAGATTATCCCGGAGAGAGCTGCAGCAACCAACAGCACCGGCTGTCACCCGACAGCTCCTCACTCCTAACGAATTAAATCCCCTTGGAGAAGGATGGCAGCACGGGGAAGGCACTTTCCTGGGAGGATCTCCTCATGATTTCAGACTGACACGTCCCCCCTGAAGGTTCTCCAGTGAAACGTCCTGTGTCTGTGTCACATCAGCTCATTAACTCTCTCCTCCAAGCCAGAAAGGAAGCCGTTGCCTTTGGATTGTTTTTTCTCCCCTCTGGATGTCAGGCTGGTCATTCCCACGGCTTTCCATCATGAGTGGCTGTCTCTGGGAATACTTTCACTCACCACAAGGCCAGGGGGTGATTGATTTCTCCCCCCAGGGCACACACAGAGCTGTGACTGTGGCACCTGCACTTTGTCTCCTTTCTGGCTGGAACTCACGGGCTTTGCTCAGAATAGGAGTTTCCACTCTCCCTTGCTGGGGGGGTACAAAACTGCTCTTCCAAACTGGGAGATGTGCTGATTTTGTCCCCTGGGACATCCCTGAGCTTTCTCCCGAGCTGTTTGGGTGCTCAAACAAAGTGGGTTTAGTGCTGGTGCAAGGCTGAAATCATCTCCAGCGGCCAGAGTAACCAGGGGGTTTCCAACCCTCTCCCTCTGGTGACCCCCACAGGGATGTTGTCCAGTGGGATTGGGCACTGGGAGGGCCCGCTGGGCCCACAGGATGCCCTTGTTGCAGCAATGGCTTTGACACAGATCTCTGTGTTACACTTTGGGCACATCCCTCATTCCTGATTCCCTGATAAACCGGCAGCGATTCCTCCTCCCCACCCCGAGGTTCCTCCTCACCTCTGCTGCAGCTTGGAGATGATTTTCCCTGTGGGAATAAGGTCTTGGTGGTGCCAAAGGCTTTTCTGCCCTGTCTTTACACCCAGCTATATCAACTTCAAGGCCCAGGGAATGAGGCAAGATGTTTCCGAGTCACTCTAATCTTCCCACGTTCGTTCCGGGTCCAATTTTTCCATGAGCAGTAAAGCTGAGGGAGGCAGTTTGTCTTCCCAGCCATGCTGAGGGAAGGCATAATTACAGTTTATCTCTTCACTCCACACCATATTATTCAAAAGGACAAGATATTTGCCTGGAAACTGTGCAGGAGGTGGGAGGGAAAACTTCCAGCCAACACTGGGCGCTTCAACAGCATCTCCCATCAGAGAACGTGGAAGGGCTTCATAAATATTGTTGAGGGGTTAAATTGATGGATTTTTGTCCGTTTTGCATTGGCCAGAGCTCTTCTCCTGAGGGAGGGAGTGCTGTGCTTCCCAGGGGAAGGTTTGAGGTGCTGCCTGAGCCCTGTCAGATATCTGTAATGGCCATTTCTCCAGGGGTAAAATTGGAAAATGTGGTTGAGTCCTGGATTATAGGGGGGTTGAGTTGTGGAAACAGTGAGGGGGGTAAGCTGTTGAAACCAGGAGTTCTGTATATTCACAGTTCTGGGAAACACAGGGGCAGGTGTGGCCAGGGTTGTGTCCATCCCTCCCTCCTGCAGGGTTTTGGGATGGTGACAGGAGTAACTGGGCTGGGAATTTTCCCAGAGCAGCTGAGGCTGCCCCATCCCTCCAAGTGTCCAAGGGCAGGCTGGGTGGAGCTTGGAACGTGCTCTAGTGCAGGTTGGGAGGGTTGGATCTAGATGGTCTTTAAGGTCCCTTCCAAGCCAAAGCATTCCATGATTCCACCATCAGGGGGGTGGCTTTTCCTCTGGGATTTCGAACCTCAGGCTCTATCCCTTCTCCCTGCAGTCAGGGAGCTGGTTCCATGCCTGGAGCCAAGCACATGCCAACACATCCCACTAAATTATGACCTGAGAGTGTCTTTGGGCACGAGCATTAATGAGCTCTGCCAGCCCCATTACAGCCTCGGGGCTGACACAGCTCTTCAAAAAAGATTGAAAACAAAAGATCCAAGGGTTTGGATCACACCCCCTCTGTTGCTGTGGCTTGTTCATAACATGGGCATTTAAAAAAATAAATTTATTATAAATAAAAAGGAGCCTTTAACATCCCAGTGACAGCAGAACCTAAAGCATATAAATGCCAGGGGCTTTTTGCAGTTTATAAAGCCTTGTTTCTAAGTTTATATAAAACATCTCACTGGCTTTGTCAGGTTTTTTTTTCTTCTTAAATGCTAAAAGAACTCTAGGACCTAATCCAAAGATCGCTGAAATGGATGGAAGTCCTCTCATTGATTTAAGTAGTTTGGAGCAGCGTGTTCCCAGTCCAGGACGGATGCACAGGGAGGTGTCTCCAGCTCACGATGCAGGATTCTTGCCCTCTGGTGGCCGTTGCTCATCTGAGAAATGAAATACCAGGAAAAACTGCTTTGGAGGTGGATTAGGGAATAAAAAAAAAAACCACACCAGCCAGGGTTGTAGCTGGGCTCTAATAGCACCTTTGGAGCCGTTTCCTTATTCTCTGAGGCACAGAGATGCCTCTGCCATGGCCGTGGGGTTTTCCCCTCCTGATTCTGGATCCTGGCATGCCTCAAAATCATCTGTGCCGATGCTAATCCTGGCTCACCTCCCCTCCGGGTCCAGTCCAGAGTTCCCTCTGTGTCAGCTGCTGCTCCTGCTGATCCCTGGAGCTGCCGGGAATGTGACTCCCTTACCTGGGCGAGTCACTGCTGTCCCCTGCGGCGGGGCACGTTCTGGGAGCTGCGGTGGAGACGAGTGACATCTGGAGGAGGCAAAGTGATCGTTTCAGAGGGAAAAAGTATCCATCGTTATTCACAGGGGTGTCTCTGTCTCTGTCTGCACCGTCTGACTGAGAGCACGGAGTGTTCAGAACTATTTCGGGTTGATTTGTCGTCGCTGAAGGTCCCCAGCACAATTGCTCAGCCGGAGGGGAGGGAGGAGATGCCCTAAGCCAGGAGCTGAGCCCAGTGGCCAGCCCGTGAAGTTCGTTCCTTTTCCGTGCCAAGGGTGGTTTGTGCCTTCAAATCTGAAAATCCAAACCTCCCACAGTCTGGTTTTTGTGTCCGTGGCTGCGTTTGCCCCGGACAACGCAGAGCTCAGTTTTGGCTGGATGCTCCTCTGCTGCCACCGCGCCCTATTCGCGACAGCACCAATTCGGAACAGCCAGGGCTGTGGTTCTTTTCCACGTCGGGAAAACGGGACAGTGACTCTCTCGTCCCGAATTGCCGCTGCCAGAGCAGCCAGCCCAGCCCTGAGGAGCTGCACAGGCACCTCGCAGCCTCCCCCTCCGGCTTTCCTTCCTGGCTTTTCCTCCCCCAGCCCTCCCCGCTGGAATTCCGAGCAGAGGCAGCAGAACAGAAGGTGCCACTTCCGTGGCTACGATGGGGAGAGGTGATGGAGAAGCTCTTTGGCCCAAATGCATCATCAACATTCCCCATAAACACCCCCCGCCCTGCCAGCACAGCCTGGGGCTGCAAATCCTTGGCCAGGCTTGTCCTCCACCACAGAGAACAAGAAATACCTTCTGGGGTGACATTTCTAATTGGAATGAACCAATTTTATCTGTGGCCAGGTTCACAGAGGAGCAGAGAGCACTCTAAGCCACACCTTGGTCACCTTGGCTCAGGCAGGGGGGGCCAAAATCACTCTTGCCATGGTATTGTGTGGCACATGACGTGCACAGCAGCCACCATCTGTGTCCTGCTCCCCTTTTATGCCCCTTGAAACAACACTCTGTCCCAAAGGCAGTCTCCCTGTACTTCTGGCTGTCCCACAGGGTTATTTTGGGATGCTGGGAAGGAACTTTCCCCTCCATTGTCACTGTTCAGCTCGTGTTGTGCTTGTCTTCGACCTTCTGTCTGTCCTCCTTTAAAACCTCAGCCAGGAATATCCCCTCCCTCCAGGATCCTCACCAAACTAATCCATCATTCCAGGGAGAAGAGGAAACCTTGGCATGCCAGGGACCTTCTTCACGGGGTGCAACTCAGGCCTGTGTTTGATCTCAGGTGCAGAGCACAGTCAGTGTGGGGCATCTTTGGGGACATATTCCAAGGGGACCAGCTCTGGAATTAGACTGGGAGCCTCTGGCTTGTGCCTGTTGTGGTGGGAATCTGCCCTGCAGAGCTCCAGCCTGGTCTGTGCAGAGGTTCCTTCCCAAGGTTCCCACAGAGCAGCTCAGGGAGAGGAACCGGATGAGCAAAATTGAGCTGGGACACGGGGCAGGGAGAACACAACCCTTGGAACAACTTATGAGGCACGTTTATAGCTGGTATTTATAGTTCTTGAGGGGGGATTCACATTGTTTTCCACCAGCTGACATTATTTGGCAGTGTAGCGGTGCCTGCAAAAGAAAAAACAACAAAAAACCCAAAACAATACCCAACTCTCCCCCAAAAAAACCTCCTCCAAGACCACATTTTTTTGGTTAATAATCTCCAAAGCTCAACAAGTCCTCAAAAAGACAAAGAGTGACCCTGCTGCCCTCTAATAACTTATGGCTTAAAGGTACAAGGCTCTGGTTAAAACTCTCATCACACTAAATCAGTGGTGGCTCAGGGAAAAAAAAGCTCCTTTCCCTCCCCCCCTTCCAGATAAACTTCAGCCACTTGAGCTTTCCTGGCATTTTGGGTTTGCACACAAAAATCCCCAGCAGCAAAGTGCTCACTGGGGGTGCTGAGCCCTGCCCAGGCCAGGCTGGAACAGCTTTTTTATCCCCGGGCCTTCAAACGTCATTTTGGGAGAGATTAATGAGCTCAGGTGCAGCAAAAATAGCCCACTGCAAACAAACAAATTCCTCCTGGGCACACTGGAAGGATGAGGAATGTCATCTGCGTGGACTCAGCCTCGGGAGGGTGGGGAGGGGCTGGGATGGAATTCCCAGAGCAGCTGTGGCTGCCCCTGGATCCCTGGAAGTGTCCAAGGCCAGGTTGGAGCAACCTGGGACAGTAGAAGGTGTCCCTGCCCGTGGCAGGGGGGTGGAATTAGATGGTGTTTGAGGTCCCTTCCAACCCAAACCATTCCATGATTTTGGGACAGGAGGAGGCAAAGCAATGGCACCATCGCTGTGGCTGTTTGGGGCAGGGGGTGTCTGGGATGATCTTGGCTGCTGGGAGCTCTTCATCCCGGAATTTACCTGGGGTGAGGCAGGAGATGAGCACAAGGAACCTTCCAGTCCCAGGTCTGTCTCTACCTGAGCCCAACCTGTGGATCTAATTACAGGAGGCTGGAAAATCCGTACTGGTTCCTCCAAGTGCCTGTGCCGGAACGGGGTTTCATTTCCGTGCCTGCCCTGAGCTGGGAGAGATTTTTCACTGTGTCTCCTAAAATATAAAATCTCAGGAGACTTTAAATGGGCTGCTGAGCCCTGGTCACAGTGGAGCCCCCTCAGCCTTCACAGGGTCCCCCCTCCCTGCACCCAGCACTGAGGCTTTTTTGGAGGAAAGGACAAAATGCAACCGGATTAAAGCAAAAATGTGGGATGGGAGCTCATTACAGAGCTGGCCCAGGGCCTGGGAAAGCTGATCCTGCCACCAGCCAGACTTTGGAGAGGGCAGGAGAGCAGAGGGGAGCAAAACCACGGGGGCTTCTGGAGAGCTTTGGTCAATCCACAGATGATTTGGGTGTTGAAGGGCCCAGCTGGGCTGGCCCTCTGGGAAGTGCCTTTTCTCTCTGACCAAAAAGCACCACGGAATGGCCCAGGAAGGAGGGACAAACCACATCCCACCACGTGCCATTCCTGGGAACTGCCAGGGATTTGGAGGCAGGAGCCTGAGTGTAGCTGGGGCAGGTGTGAGGTTGCAATGTGACCCAGCCCAGCTCCCAGTTTGACTTGGCTTGTCCTCCCCGTCCCACAAACACATTGTCCCACCAAGGTGACATCCACCTCCAAACCCCTCCCACAAGCTCTGTTTGTCTTCGTCCTACAAGAGGGAAAAGCCACTAGAGGGGTTTATAAATAAACCAGGACGTTTTCCTGCTTGGCTGATGCCTTTCAGGGAGAGGGATGCTGCAGTTTGCATCGTTCTGTGACAGAAACCTTGCAAGAAATCTGTAGAAAAACCCGTGGGGTTGACTCTGGTCGCAGAAAACCATCAGCAAAGCTACAGCTTTGGTGCTGAATTCCATGTGCAAGTTTTAAAAATGCAGAGAAACCCAGATGATTCCCTATTACACTTCCAGCCAATTTGGATTTTGGGGGGGAAACAAAGATTATTTCGGATGTGTGAGCACCAGCATCTGTCTAATGAAAGACAAAGTGAAATATGGCAGATTTTGGTGTTAAAAGCATAAGAGATGTACAAATGGCAAGGTCTGGGTTCTTCGGGGAGGAAGTGATGTGAGCAGGAGGGAGAAACAGCCGCAAGAAAGGAATAGGAATTCAATTTAAACGCGGGTGTTTGGTGCCCTCCTGTGGAAACGAGTTCGTTGGGAGGAGAGAAGCAAACACCCAGTGGATTTAAGGAGCAGAAAAGTCTTCGGGGCAGGGATGAACATTTGGACTTAGAGTGATAAAAAAGCAGAGCTCATCATTTTCCAAAAAACCATTGAGTGATTTTCTGGGCTTGTAACTGAGGCACTTTAACACATCACATGAGATTTATTATCACCCCCCCCAGCCCTGTGTCACCTCCCCAGTTCCCAGTTAGGAAAACCCCAGTCTGCACTGGGAGGGGCTGCTGTGCTGCTCCTGTTTTAGGGCCTGGGGAAGGACAAGGTGTGGCTGTTGCACAAACCAAGTTGAAACCCTTCTCTGTGATCATTCCCTCCTTGTTACTGCCTCTTCTGCCCCTCTTTCTGCCTGTGGGACTGCAGACCTTGCCAGTGGAGCGCTCCACAAATAAAGGAAATTATTTTTCTCCCCTCTCACACAGGCCAGAGGAATTGCCCTCTGCTGACTCCTGGGAGCTGGGACTGCCTCACAGCCCCTCCAGCTGTGGATTTACCACATGGGCTTGAGTGTTTGGTTCTTTCCACAAGCTTTTTTTATTTTTTTAGCCACTAAACCTTGGCAGCTGCTTTCCAGGGAGCCTTTCAGTGCTGAACTTGCAAAGCCTCAACCCCCCCTGGGTAATTTATTCCATGTAATCATCTTCATGGTGCTTTTTTCTTCCCCCCTTTCCTGCTCCTGAACGGGCCTTGAAGTTCCGGCCAGTTCTTGTTCTGCCTTCCCACAGTAGAAGAGGATCCCTCTGGGAATTCCATCCCAGCCCCTCACCACCCTCCCAGGGAGGAATTCCTTCCCAATATCCCATCTAACCCTGCTCTCTGGCACTTCAAATCCATTCCCCCTTATCCTGGCCCTCCAGCCCCCTGTCCAAAGTCCCTCTCTGGCTTTATTGAAAGTTTGGGGAAGTTTTTGATGTAATAAATCGATGGGTCAAGTTTATGGCTTGTTCTGTATCTTACTGGAGATAAGGGTCTTGTTAGGCTGGAACTAGAACAGGACATGGATGATTCATGTCTTTTTAACACCGAAATACCATCCAATCTATCAATGTAACAGAGGATGTGTGTGTGTGCCATCTCTCTGCCCCAGGAATCACAACCCCGGTGCGTGTTCGACGTTTATTACATCCCACACCGTTCCCAAGAAGATCCACGCGCCTCCAGGGATTTTGCTCTTTCCGTTTCTGCATGTCCTGCTGCCACCTAATGGCACGGAGCTGCACCGGCGCTTTTTGGGCTAAAAAAGGAGGAAAAACAGGGTCTGAAGCTTCCATACACGTAGCAGCTAAAAAGTACTAAATGCTTTAATTTTTTTGGAGTCATAAAAATCTTGGGGTGTTTAAAATAATTAGGCTTAGCATTAGTTAATAGGATTTTTGCCCTGTACAAGCTACTTAATAGTCAGGTACAGCACTTCACCCTGTTCCAAACTCTCAACTGGGAGCTCCCAGGATCACCTAACATATGTATTTTACATGGATATAGAATATAGGTATAAAATAGATATAGAATACAGATAGAAGTATAGAATATAGATATACAGAGATAAAGAATATAGATATAGAATATAGAGATATAAAGATATAGAATAGATACAGATGAGCCTCTCCTATGAGGACAGGCTGAAAGGGCTGGGGGTGTCCAGCCTGGAGAAGAGAAGGATCCAGGGAGAGCTGAGAGCCCCTTGCAGGGCCGAAAGGGGCTCCAGGAGAGCTGGAGAGGGACTGGGGACAAGGGATGGAGGGACAGGACACAGGGAATGGCTTCCCACT
>JAWWMA010000588.1:0-10222 GCA_035041425.1 Mionectes olivaceus | reverse complement strand
GCCAGTTGGGCTCCCCAAGAGCACAAGTGATTGAATGCAGCCCCTGCAGTTCTCTGGCATTGCTGGGGACAAATGCATGAACTCCGAGGAGCTCTGCAGAGCCCTGACAAGGCCACTGCAATCACAAGCTGCATTGCCCGGTTCAACACTCAGCACAGTCAAGGCCACAACACTTGCTGAAAGGTGTCCCTTCTGGACAGGGCCAGGGGTCAAACCCCTCCATGTGTCCCTGCACATTTGGTGTCCAGTTCTCATCCCCCACTTAGGGACAAAGTCAGGCTACATTGTGTGTTGAGCTTTGCATTTCCTTCACTGTTTTGTGCTTCCAACACACATCTCCCAGTCTGGGCAGAGTCTGGCCCTCCGAAGAACACAAGACCTTACTATTTGTGGCTCCTGCTGCAGTGGTTGGAACTTGGACCACAATCTGTGCCAGGAGCAGAGAGGTCCCTCCTCACAGAAACTTCTTGGCAATGGAATTATTAAGGAAATGGGACAGGATGTGGGGATCACTTGCAGGGCAGAGCCAGGGGCATGTCTTGACCAGCCTCCTGTTTAACACGACCAGCTTTTTCATCCTCTTTTCTCTCTGTTTTCCCATGCTTCTTCCTCCACTGTGATCCTACCCTTGCTTTGATTCTTTCCTAGATATCCCATGACAAGTCTTGCCCAGTCCCCAAATACCCTTTCTGGCTGCCCATCACGAGTCTCAGACCCCGAAGTTGAATCCCTCATCCTCAGCTGCAAGGTCACCCTGAGAGGTTCTGCCATTGACCCACCTGGTTAACGTTTCATACAGATACCTTGGAACTTCCTTTGAATTAATTTTCTACCCTTGCGAGAATTGGCAGCGACAGCCCCCACAGCTGAAGAGATAATTAACAAATCGCGCTGGGGGTTGAGAGCTGGTGGGCAACTGCCACCGTATGCCAGCAAGGCTGAGGGTTGGGCTCATCCTGTGGGTCTTTTGGGTCTTTGTGGTTCTAAAGTACAAATACCCTTGTGAGATATTATCAGTAATAGAGACAAGGACGTGCTACGTGCCATGCCAGTCATTGTTACACCAGGGCAGGTGCGTTGGCATGAAAATATCACTTATGATTTAATTAAGGACTTGTGGTGTACTGTTACTGATAATGATTTGCAGTCAGCTTACATGCAAAATTTGTTGGAAACAATCTCTGAGATGTACTTATTGGGACCACGTCATTGGAAAGTTATTTTCAAACTTATTCTTACTGATATTCAATACACTGTGTGGTCGCTGGAACATAAGGATTTGTGTTTGGCACAGGCTACTTTATTAATGCAAGGGGGAAATGCCATAAATCCTGATCAATTATTAGGTGAAGGGCAATTTGCTTCTGCAGATGTTCAGGTTCACTTCACTAAAGATTTATTACAAATAGTTGCTAAACTAGTACTTAAGGCGTTTCATAAAATACCCCTGTCATGGGTTTGAAAAGAGATGTTGGAATTTTTTCCCAATGTCACCTCCCCCCGCTCCCCCCACACCATCTGTCTCTTCCAGACTGGAGGTGGAGGTAGAGCAGACCCACATGTGCAGGGCAGCGCAGGAGCAGGAAGAGGGGTAGATCTTGTGGGAAAGCCCAGTGGTGGCAGGGATAGCTGGGAAGTGCTTTGTTCAGGGGCTTTTGGGGGTTTTGTCCGGGACTGGACAGAGCAGGAGCCTGTATTTTGGCCTCCTCATTCTCTTTTCCTGAGAGGAGGGGTTTTTTTCCCCGTGGGACACCTCAAGGAGGAAAACTGAGAGACAGACATGGACCCATCTCAGAATGAGGTATAGAGAGACACTGACCCATCTCATAGTGAGGTATTCTGCTTCCAAGAGTGCCTGTGGGGAAAGGACTTGGTTTTTTATATTGTTGCTGCAAACACACGTGGCTGCAGCAGCTTCTGAACTGCCAGGACAGTCGTGACTCTCCCCCACCCTTCCCCAGGTTGCCACAGGTTTCTCACCCCCTGACCTGGGGATTTGGGGCTTTGTTTTGTTTCTTCTGAGAGTTTTTGGTTGCACCATTTTTTGTTTATTCAGATTTGTGTTAATAAAAAGATGTCTCTTTTCCTTTTCCACACTTCCACCTGAAGTCTCTTAGTTTTTAAGTTGTAACCTTGTTAAACTAAGATATGCCAATGGATCCAACCCCAACTCCCAACAGATCCCAGTTCCAGTCTACCCCGGCTCTGGTAGATCCCAACCCCAGCAAATCCCTGTTTCAGGAGATCCTGATCCACTCGATCCCAATAGCCCTAAAATCCCCCAGCCCCATCAGGCCCCGGATCTCGTGTATTCTGGATCCAGGGGATTCTGGAGACAACAGAGATTGGATAGGGTGGATCCAGGAGAGCCAGTGGATCCCTGTCTCCAGGGATCCCAGACCCACAGTCCCACACCTCCCCAAAACCTAGATCCAGTGGATCCCAACCCCTGTCAGTCCCAGATCCCATGGATTCTTTCCCCCCCCCCCCCATTCTCCCCCCTGATCTCAAACCTATGACAAGCCCAGACCCAGCAGATCCCCACACACCCTCGCTCCTAGATCCAGCAGATCCACCAGTCCATACTACTGGCCCTGGTCAGTCCAAGATCCAGTGGATCCATCCCCGTCTCCACAGCCCCATCGATTCCAGATCTAGTGGATCCCAACCCCTGTCACTCCCAGACCCAGTGGATTCCAAACAGACACTGGATCAAGTGGGCATGGAAGTTCCAGTGGACCCTAGCCCTGATGGCAGATCCAAGCTCTGGGAATTCCCCTCTCCCTCCCCATGGATCCGGTGGACCCTGGACAGACCCACCTGAACAGATCCAGGAGGTCCTGCAGATCCCACCCTTCGGGTTCCCAACCTGGGAGATCCCGGATCCTCCCTCCCCCCCTCCCCAAGGACCAATTGCAGCACAGGGAGAGCCCAAAGTGAACCAATCAGGATGCAGCAGGGTCCAGTGTCAAGTTTATCAGCTTGACATTGGCCAGGCCCCCCAAGATGGCCACTAGGGGTGTGGGGAGCGTGGCCTTAATAGCGACCATCTTGGGGGTGTGGCCTCAATGTCAGACATCTTGGCATGTTGTCGGCCATCTTGGTGGGTGTGGCCCGGCTCAAGTGACATCACCCATGGGGAGGGTCCCGGCATCATCACCAGGGCTCAAACCCCGCCAGCGGGAACACCCTGGGGTTGGGGCAAAAAACAGCGGCTTTGGGCACAAAAGGGGTGTTCAGGGAGGGAAAGGGAGGATTTGGGGGTGAAAAGATCAATTTTGGAGGAAAAAGGGCAATTTTGAGGTGAAAAGCAGCAATTTTGAAGGAAAAGGGAGGATTTGGGGCTGAAAAGGCCACTTTGGGAGGAAATATGAGGATTTGGGGATTAAAATGACAATTTTGGGATTCAAAGATCAATTTTGGAGGAAAAAGGCCAGTTTTCAGGTGAAAAGTGGCAATTTTGGGGTGAAAAGCAGCAAGTTTGCAGGAAAATGGGAAGTTTTGGGGCAAAAAGGTGGATTTTGAAGAAAAAATGACAATTTTGGGGTGAAAAGGCCCATTTTAGAGGAAAATGAACGATATGGAGTGAAAATGTCAATTTTGGAGCAAAAGGGAGGATTTTTGGGTGAAAGGGGGAATTTTGGTGGAAAATGGGAAATTTTATGGTGAAAAGGACCAATTTTGGAGGTAAATTGGTGATTTGGGGGAAATGGGGTTTTTGGAGGAAATTGATGATTTTTTGGGGGTAAAAAGGAAAATTTTGGGGTAAAGGTCCATTTTGAGGGACAAAGGTCCATTTTGGAGGAAAAGGGATGATTTTGCAGTGAAAATGGGAAATCTGGGGGCGAATTGGCCCTGCCCCCTCCTCACCTCTCCTCCTCCGGCACATCCAAACAGCCAATGGGAGCATGAGGAGCGTCTCGACCCTGCCCACGGCGCAGCCAACAACCAGTGGGAGGAGCTTGAGCCGGTCTGGGGGTTAAGCCCCTCCCAGGGGCCCCCAGGTCAGAAATGGGCCCCAAATCCCCCCCAAATCCCTCCAGATCCTCCCAAATTTCCCCAAAAGCCCCTCTATCTTTCCCAAATCCCTTCAAAATCCTCCCCACATCCCCCCAAATGCTCTCCAAAATCCTCCCAGATCCCCCATAAATCTCCTCAACCCCCCCAGTTCTCCACAAATCCCTCCCAAAACCCATCCCAAAATCCTCCCACATCCTTCCCAAAACCCTCCCATAATCCACCCACCTCCCCCAATCTGTAATTCACCCAAGTCTGCCTCAAATCTTGTCCAATCCCTCCCAAATCCCTCCAAAATCCCCTTAAAACCCCTCCACCCCCCCAACATCTCAAAATCCCCCCCAAATCCTCCCCAAATCCTCCAACCCCCAACCCAAAATTCCCCCAAATGCCCCCCAAATCCCCTTGGACCACCACCTCCACAGCCACACCCACCACCTCTGTGATCACGCCCACCACCTCCATGGCCACGCCCACCACCTTCCTGACCTCACCCACCACCTCCAGGGTCACACCCACAACCTCCATGGCCACACCCTCCTTCCCCCCTGCCACTTTTGGGGGACTCACCAGGGGTCAGGGGAAGGGTCAGGGGGTCGCTGGGTGGGGACAGGACCCACCCCTCTCCCACCTGCTCCTCATACTGGCAAGTGAAGGCCCCCCAGGAGGGCGTGGCCTCAGTACCACTGGGGGGCGTGGCCAGGGAAAGGCTGAGCTGTGATTGGCTGCCCGTCGTATTGTCAACCAATCATTGGATGCCGCCGTGGAAGAAGTAGAAGCGTTGCTGGGTCGGGCTGGAGTGGGCATGGATGAAGTGGGCGTGGTCATTGTGGGTGGGTCTGGAGGGGGCAATGCAGGTGAGAAGCAACTGGGCATATCCAGGGGCTGTGACCAGATGCAAGGTAGACTGGGAAGGGCGAGCTTGAGGGAGGAGGGGAGAAAGGGGGTGTGGTCAGAGAGAGGGCATGGTCGGGGACTCTGTGTGTGGTCACAGAGAGGGGGTGTGGACATGGGGACAGAGAGTGTGTGGTAACTGGGGTGGTGGGTGCAGTCATGAGAGTGTAGTCATGGAGTAGGGACGTGGGCATGGGGAGGGGGCATGGTCATGGAGAGTTGGGGCCCGGTCAGGGGCTTGTGGGCATGGTCTGGGTGGGTGTGGTCATGGGGAAAAGGGGTGTGGTCAGGGGCTGGAGGGCATGGTTAGGGCGGGTATGGGCAGTGGAGGAGAAGGAGGACAATGAAGGTCCAAGGGGGATCAAGGCCATGGAGGAGGATGATGAAGGTGGGAGGGCAATGAAGGTCCCACCTACCCCTGACTGTGACCTGCAGGCCACGGCTGGGTGGTGACATCACCCAGGCCCCGCCCACCTCCTCCTCCACCTGGCAGCTGAAATTTCCAGAGTGTTCTGGCTGGGATTGTGGGAACAGCAGCTCTGAGACGTTCCCAGTGGGAATCTCTGTCCCATCCCGGAAGAAGCGGAAGTGGATCCCAAATTCCCGGCGGGAAAAGGAGCAGTGGAGGTGGAGCCGCTGACCCTCCCCCAGCACCCCTGAGGGAGGCTCTGCCCAAAGGGAAGGGGGAGGGGCTGGGTCTGGGCAGAGAAAAAATGGGAAAAGGCTGTTGGATCCCAGAATTTGGGGGAAAATACGGAGATCTTGGGGTGTTGGGTTTTTGTTCACTGGGATTTGGGGCTGGATCTCCAGTACCCCTTTGGTTCCCACCTCTGACTGTGACCGCCACCTTCTTGCTCAGCTCTGATGGGATCCACTTCCCCTCCTCCTCCTCCCACTCCTCATATCTGCAGCTGTAGTTCCCGATGTGGCTCTTGTTGCTCCTCTCCACCCTCAGTTCTGCCCCCTCCATCCTCGGGATCTGCTGGATCCCCAGGATTGCCCCCAGCACTGCCTGCCCGGCGTGGGAGAAGTGGAATCAGCGTCGCTAGGTGGGGCCGGAGGGGGCAGCACAGATGATGCTGAGGGGTTGCCCCACCACGGTGACACCGTCCGGGGGGGTTGGGGACAGCCAGGGGGCAGGGGGAGGGGCTGTAGAGGGGAGAGAGGGAGGGGGAAGAAGAGATCCCCAACAACTTGAGCTGGATCCAAGAATCACAACCAATACCCCAGCGGGATGGATCCTGGTCAGTCCCAGTTCTGTAGCTCTGAAGCTCAGTGAATCTGGGATCCAGGAGATCCCAAATACAGTCAATCCCAATCCACACATCTCCTGGCTCCAGTAGATCCCAGAGCCAGATGATCTCAGATCCTCTTTAACCCACCCCCACCTATCCCAAACCCAGTAGATCCCAGATCTGTTAGATCCCAGCCCCATACCTCCCAGAGCTGCCAGATCCCAGAGCCACCAGATCCCAGCCCCATTTCTCCCAGATCCAGTAGGCCCCAAACCCACCAACCCCCTACTCTGATAGATCCCAGACCCAGAAGATCCAGGATCCAGTGGATCCCAGACATGGCAGGTCACAGCCCCAGCAGATCCAGGAACCAATAGATCCCCAAACCCAGAGGGTGCCAAACCCACCTGGCCCCAACCCCAGCTTATTCCAACCCCAGTGGATCCCTGCCCCCACACTTCACAACCACAGTGGATCCCAATTCCAAATGATCCCACCCTGCCCCTGTCTCCCAGTCTCAGCAGACCTGAGATCCGCCAAATCCTGAGCCCAGTAGATCCCAGCCACACATCTTCCAGTTCCAGGTGATCCCAGATTCAACTCATTGCAGCTCCAAACCCTCCAGATCCCAGACTCAAGAACCAGTGGATCACCAAACCTGGTGGATCCCACCCACAGTGGATCACAACCCCAGCGGACCCCCACCACCCCACCCCACAACCCTAGTGGATCCCAGATCCAGATGATCCCAGATCCACTTTACCCCCATTCCAACACCTGCAGATCCCAGATCCAGAGGGATCCCAACCCCCAAAGTGTCATTATTTGGGGGAGAAAGCCCTGCCCCTTGAAGGCATGAGGTGGAGAATCCACCGGGGGAGGGTGGGGCCTGAGGAGGCTCCATCTACCTCTGACCTCAATGATGATTGGTTGTCCAGGGAGCGGGCAGGGCCTTGTGAGGGGCGTAAGAGGGTGTAGGAGCAGGTGTGGACCCCCCCGTCATGGATGCTGGTGATGTTGAAGGTGTGGGTGAAGGATCTCCGCGATGTGCGGACGTTGATGCTCCAACCACTCGTACCAGAGAACCGGAAGCCCTGGATTTTCCCCTCGTCCCCCCTGGGGGCAGTGCAGAGGATGGACACGGTGTCACCAATGAGGTACTGGGGCTTCTCCGGCGTCACTGAGATGCTGGGAGGAGGAGGAGGCAGCTCTGGGAGGGGTGGGGTGGGGTTGATTGTTTGGGTTGAGTGGTTGGTGGGTTGGGTTAGTTGGTTGGGTTGGTGGGTTTGGTTGGTTGGTTGTTAGTTGGGTTGGCTGACTGGGTTGGGTGGGTTGGTTGGATGGTTGGATTAGCTGGTTGAGTTGGTGGGTTTGGTTGGTTGGTTAGTTGGGTTGGCTCACGGGGCTGGGTGGGTTGGTTGAGTGGCTGGGTTGGTTGGTTAGTTGGGTTGGTGAGTTGGGTTGGTTGGTTAGCTGGGTTGGGTTCGTTGGTTAGTTGGTTGAGTTGGGTTGGTTGGCTGGACGGTTGGGTTGGTTTGGTTGGTTGGTGAGTTGGGTTGGTTGGTGAGTTGGGTTGGTTGGTTGGGTTGGTTAGTTGGGTTGATTGGGTTGGGTTGGTTGGTTGGATGGTTGGTTTGGTTGGTTGGGTTGGTGGGTGGGTTGTTTGGTTGGAATTGGAGGTTCTGCCCTAAAATGAGTTACCTGAAGGTGTCACCCAGGGCAGGAGGGTCTGGACAGAGGCTGTAAAAGAGGAAAACATGGAAATGGAAAAGACAAGGTGGAAAAGGGGTGGAAAATGAGAGCAAAAAGGAAAATTTGGGAAGGAAAAAAATGAAGTTTAAAAAACCCAAAATAGTAAGAAATAATAAATTAATAATTAAAAATAATAATTAAAAAAAAAGGAAAATGGAAATTAAAAGGAGAAAAGAAAAGGAAAAATGGGAAGACAAAGCCCAAGAATTATAAACAGCAGATGGAAAATAAAGAATAGGAAAAGTGATTAAAAGGAGAAATGGAAAGGGAAAAAAAAGGAAAAAAGGAAAAGGGGGCAAAAGGAGGAAATTGAAGAATAAAACAGGGAGAAAAGAAGAAGAAAAGGACAAAAAAGGAGGAATTTAAAAAAGAACAGAAAAAGGGGAGGGAAAGAGAAAGGGAGGAAAAAGATAAACAGGAGAAAAAAGGAAAATTGGAAAAATTAAAAATGAAAGAAAAAGGGAAGAAATAAGGGAAAAGGGAAAGAAATGAGGAAAAAGATGAAGAAAGGGGGGGAAAGGGATGAAATGGGGAAAAACAGAAGAAATGGAGAATAAAAGGGAAAAATGAGGACAAAGGGAAAAAACTGAGGAAAAAGGGAAACAGTGGGTGAAAAAGGGAAAGAAATGGCGGGGAAAGGGAAGAACTGGGGGGAAATAGGAAGAAATGGTGAAAAGGAGAAGAAATGGGGGGAAATGAAAGAAATGGGGGGAAGGGGAAAAAATGGGGGAAGGGAGGAAATGGGGTAAAGGGAGGAAATGGGGGGGAAGTGAAAGAAATGGGGGAAAGGGAAGAATTGGGGGAAAAGAAAAAAATGAGGGAAAAGGGAAGAAATAGGGGGGAAAGGGAAGAAATGAGAGGAAAAGAGAAGAAACGGAGGGAACACAATGAAATGGGGGAAAAGAGAAAAAGAAATTGGGGGAAAATGGAAGAAACTGAGGGGAAAAAGGGATGAAATTGGGGATAAGGGAAACGATATAGGAAATAGAAAGAAATGGGGGGAAAAAGGACAGAAATTGGGGAAAAGGGGAAGAAACATGGGAAAAAAAAGGAAAAAATGGAGGGGAAAAGTGTAAAAAAGTGACTTTTGATAGGAAAAAATCGATATTAAGGAAAAAAGGGGTGGAGGAAGGGGAGAGATGGAGGGAGGTGGAGGCGACCGTGGAGGAATTGGGATAAAGGGCAGGGAAATGGGTGGGAAAAGGGAAGGATTGGAAAAACAGGGGGGGATAGAAAGAGGAGGGGGAGGACTGACCGAGCACCGGGACAAGCAGCCACAGCTCCATCCTGCTCTGTGTCCTCCTTGCCCTGTGGCTCCTTCCCCTTCCCGAGTCCTCCCATGTGACCCTCCAAAACCCTCCAGAAAAAGGGGAAGAACCCCCGGAATCCAGCGAGAAGTTGTGACATCCCTGCCTGAGGCCTCTCCCTGGGATGTCACAGGCGGGCGGTGACCGGTGACTCAGATGGGGGTGATTGGGCAATTCCAGAGGGTTGGGGAGGGATTGATCCTAAATTTGGGAGGTTTTAGGAGCTGGAGGGTCTTGGAGGCTCCAAAACAGCTGTTTTTTTGGAATGGGGGGGGGGAAAAGAGGAGAAATCAGGTGGATCAGGGATTGGGGGAGAAGGTGGAGGGGGTTGGTGGCACCTTCTCCTTGGTGTCACCCTTGCAGCCCTGCGGCCTCATGGCCTCCTTGTCCCTGCTCAGCAGCCTAGGAAGTGACATCCCATTGTCCTGCCCTTGCCATTGCACATCCACCATCCCATTGCCCTAGGAAGAGCCCTGACCAATGAGGCAGGGACAGGATCTACCTTCCTAGGGGCTTGGGGTCAGGCCTTGGCCCTTTGGATAAAGAAAGCAAGTCAATGTTTATCCAGCATCAGAGCCACCTCTCCCTGGCTTGTCCATCCTTGTCATCGCTGTCTGCAGTTTTCTGCTCTAACTGGAACCTGTGGACACATTCTCAGTTGTGTCTCTCAGTGAGACTCACTAGCACTGCAAGAAACTTTAGTGTTTCAATTTCACTTCTTGAGAAGCTGTTTGCAACTGAGTCATGTAAACAACCCCAAAGCCCCGAGGGTGATGAAATGCCTGGGGCTGTTGCTGTGCTGCTGAGCTGGGCCGCGCTCCTGGCACACAGGGAGCTCCTGGCAAGCGGGCAGTGCTGCAGAGGAACAGCTCTGCCCAGGAGCAGTTCCTCTGCACAGCCCAGCAGGGCTGAAGGCACTGCCAGGGCAGCTCAGGGACATCAGCAGGGCACAGACAGAGCTGAAAGGGGCTCAGCACTGGCAGGATGGCTGAGAGCTCCCTGCAGGAGGAATCTGGG
>JAWWMA010000587.1:0-10225 GCA_035041425.1 Mionectes olivaceus | reverse complement strand
ATGGTGCCATCAACATCATTGTGGGTCAGTGCAGCGAGGAGGCCCAGAGGCTGCTGCGCTCTGGTGCAGTCAGGGATGAGAACAACAGCCCTGTAGCCAGAGCCAGTACCAGTTCCAGCAATTCCAGGAACTCCAGCTCCAGAAATTCCAGCTCCAACTCCAACAGCTCCAGGACCAGCAGCTCCTGTGATAAGACTCTCCCCAGTGGCCCCAAAGGCTATAACTTGGAGGAAGAAGTTAGCAGGTTGGAGGATGCTTCTCCCGGGGGTCCCAGGCATCCCCCACCTGTGCCTGTCCCAACAGAGAAGGACCAGCCCCAGGAGGAGCCAGGACAGGCAATGGCAGCAGCAGGTCTCTCTGCCCAGGGCAGCAGCCACAGCCGCTCCGCTCCCAGCCAGGGCAGGGAGTGATTGTGTGGGGGATCCCCAGCTACCAGGATTCTCCTCAGCCCTGCAAGAGGCTGCCCCACTGGCAGCATTAGCAGAGCTCTTGCAACTCTTTATTCAAGGAAAGGGAAATAAATTGTTATTTCGCTCACACAATCTCTCTTGCTGCTTTCTCTCCCTTCTTCTTCTTTTCCTCTTTCCCTTGCGCCCCATTGATGGTGTTTTAGATATAAGACCAGTCATTGTTGGGTTGGAAACACCCTGAAGGGAGTTCAGGGAGGCGTATGCAGAGGGGGAAGGGATGGGTTGAACCTCACAGAGCTGAGGTGGTGTTGTATCCCTCATGTCAGGGCCTGGAGCCCACATGGGGAAGCTCTGTCAGTCACAAACAGCCCTGGAAAACTTCAATACCCCACAGCTCCTGGAGCCTCTAACTCAGCCTCAAATTGGCAGGGACAGTGAGGACACTGCCCTTCACTCTGGCCTGGAGCCCCAGTGTCCAGTGGGTCAGATGCTCTGCCTGGCGGGGGTTGGCCGTAAGGACCAGAGCAGATAAAACCAAAGGCATACATTTGCCACACAGTTGTGGCCCTGCCATCTGGATGTGTGAGAGCTGGTAGGTATATAATCTGTCTCTTCCTTTTTCAAAGCTCCTCTATTTTCTTCCCTAAATTATCAATAAAAATGCCTCTTGGGAACAAGCGTATGGCTTATTCTCTTGACACTATCTCAACATGGGTTGAAGAACCCTCTCACTCTATATTTTAAGGTAAAACTCTAGGCTAAGCCCATGAGCTTGTGGCTTCCTGACTGCAGTGTTACAGGGTGGCACCCATGTGGTGAGGGACACAGCCATGGGCCCCTGGAGCTCCAGGGCCATATTGGATGTGCTTCGTCCCATAAGAATTCTTGCTGCAGCTGCACAGATTCCAAAGGCAGAGTAGGCAGTAGGGGCAGCTGGGCTCATCACAGGACCTGCCTTCGGTCCCGCTCTCTGCCCAGCCACCCACACTTCTGCTCTGGTTTCTCTCCATTGTCTGATGACAACTGGAGCAGCCTGCAGGGAGTGAATGTTCTGGCAAACAGGCAAGTTCTAGTGGAAACTTGATCCTGAGTCATAATATTATCTCTATGCCCCAAACAAATAAAATTGTTTCAGCAGAGATTTATGTTATTGCCAATATTATTGAAGGAGTCAGTAAAACCTTTGGTTCCAGCTCCTATTAATTCTTAGAAAAACACTTTTAAAGACAATACTCTTAATTTCCTATTAATACAAAGGCTGGAGTTACCCAATTTGAGGGAATTGACTTAAATAATATGTTAAGTAGATACATTATGTATCTACATGTGCATATGTCTCAGGATAGTAGAATAGCAAAAAGAAATACAGTAGTGTGTAATAAGAGTCATATATCTGGCAGAGGCACACACGACTGAGGTTAATGGGGACCCAGGACTTAAACAGCAGATGGGTTGGTTTGTTGTTCAGTTTATAAATGAGCAAATTTTATAAGTCACATTGCCTTGCAGTAAGAGATAAAAAAATACTCTTTCAGGAAAGAGAAATAATTTATTTAAAAATATTATTCTTTAAAAATATTTTAATACAGAAGGCAAAGAAGAGCAAGTATTTCGATTTTTAAAGAAGAATATTTTTAAAAAAAGGCAAAGAGAAGCAACTATTTTAATTTGGTAAAGAAATCCACCAGTAGAATGGATAACAGACAACTTCATTCTCAAATATTGCAAGTTATTTTTATTGAAAAAAAAAAAAAAGGGAAACAGTTATTTCTGAGTGTAGTGGTTTTGAGTCTAGGCCTTCCTTGGTAACCAGGTTGTAGCCAAGGAACCAAGGCCATGCTCCCAGTATTCCATATGATTTTTACGTAAGCAAGTGTATAAATAAGAAGGGAGAGGAAGCTCTTGCTCTCTTTCTTCTGGCGGACTGGAGGCGAAGGTTCTCTGCTGTCAGTCTGCCCGGGTGAAGGAGTGAGGCCTGGGGGGCCTGGTTGGCCTTGGGGAGCGGAGAGTGCCGGTGGTTGGTAACGAGGGTCCTGCTGTCTCAAGGAGAGTAGTAAGCTATTATTTTGATGCTTCTGTGTGTTGATGCGTTTTGGGGTTTGACTATGTGAAACCATATCTGACTTTTTTTGTCCCTTTTCCCTTTTCCTTCCCTCTTCCCTTATGGGGGTCCCTGTAAATAACATCCTAACTGTATATAATTCCAAAATATATATATTTCTTGCAATTCGGTAATTTGACTCTTTCAGTTTTGTCCGGGTTTTTTTTCGGTCTGTCCGAAGAGAGGAAGAGGGAGGGGGAAGGTTTTTCACTGTAGTCCAGGCACTTGGCTGGGACCCAAGTTCGACCTGAGACACTGTGTCACTATTTACTTTTCAGAATCAACCCTGCTCTGTTTCTCAAAGATCTAGAAGTGCATACTCTCTGCCTTTGAAGTACAAAAGAGACTGGCATTTCACCTGAGACACTGTTCCAATACTTTTTAAACAAGAACCTAAGCAAGTCTATGAGCTTTTTTATTTCCTTTAATTTCAGTATCAACCTTTTTATTTGCTTTTGCTGGTTTGAAAGCAGAGCCATTTCAAAGCCAAACTCAGCTCATCTCCAGATAGAAGGCATTATGTTAAGTCTTATTTAGAACCAAAATCCAATGCTTGTGCTGAAAGTGGATGTATTCAGGGTACAGAATAAGAAAGGCTTCCAGGAATAACATGGGGAGAGGTTCTCATGTGTCGGAATTCAGGATAGCAGTGCCATGAGGGGAAGGTTTGAAATGACTGAAGGATGGGGGACATGGACGAGGACACTTAGATGATATTCTGAGCTATTTGTGCTCTAATTGTGGAGTCAGACTGAACGAGCAGGGAGACATCAGTGCTAGTTCTAGGCCAGCTGGTGGTAGTTGTGCTATCCTTTTGTCATAGGTTTACTTGTTCTAAAAAAACCCAAGGGGGAATTTTTTTTTTCCTTTGCCCTGTATTGCTGTAAAAGAGAGATGTTGAACAGGGGAGGGGAGTGTTTGCCTAAAGTGATTGACACACACAGAGGAACTAGCTAGCAGACCCACATTTCAGGCTGGTAGCCTTCAGAAGACTGGGATGTGGAGGAGGAACGAGGGGACTTTTTCCCTCAGGAAACAGCAGGCACTTCATTTTTGCCCTTACTCAGGGAAGGTGTGTGTGTGGAAAGGCTCTGAGTTTGCTTTGTTTTCGGCTGTGTCAACAGGCTGCTTCTGGCCCTGGTTCACCTCCATTCGGCGTCCTGTTCTGCCCCCAGCCTGGACTCGTTCAGATTTCATCGGAGAGGCTTGGCCCTTCTGTGAACGAACCTTTGGTGGAGTCTCGGCTGGAGCCAGCTGCCGACAGCGTGAGTTCGTGGGAAGAACCCTTTTTTCCCCTTTCCCCCTTCCCCTTCTCAGTGTGTGGGAGAGATCTCCCGTTCCTGTTTCCCCCGCGCGCCGGGGCCAGAGCCCAACAGCGCCCCCTGCCGGCCACCGCCGAGCGCCTGCAGGCCCTGCTCCTGCAGAGACCCAACCGCGCCCCCTCCTGGCCGTGGTTAGATTGCCCCAAAAGGAGAAAAGTAGGGAACTGGGTTTTTGGAGGGAACTTCGGGCGCAGGATTATGGTTTAGTTGTTTTTGTGTTCTTTTGCTGTTCTGCCAATACACATATATCCTTTAATAAAGGGCTTGGTCTTTTCTTCATACTTCATCAATTGGAGCCTCTTGGTTTTGGATTTACAATTGCTTGGAGGAAGGAGCTTGGTTTTCCTTGTGGCTCATCCTCCTTAGTAAAACACTTCAGTCTCATTAAACTGAGACACCTTGTTATGTTTGCTAGAGCCATCATGTGGCTCTCAGGGAGCAAGTGATCATAGGCTGTGTGCTGGTGGAAGCATTTGAATGTGGGCTGATGCTCAGTTATTTCTGGCAAAGGACAGTAGCAGTGAAGAGGCACAGCCATGCAAATCATGTGTTACTTTTTTGCCTTTTGCCTAATGCTTTGAGGATCCTTGGCTTACCTGGCTTCATCCTGCATTTCTAAATGATGGTCAGAATTGCTGCTGTTCAGTTCATCCCCAATAGTCCAGGTCGTCCAACTTCAGCACAAAACTTTCTGAAAGTATGTACAAACACCTTTTAGCTTTTCCATGTCCAAACAATCATCCAAGATCACTATTTCTGCCTCTGAAGAACTGTTCACAGTTGTCTTTCCTGTGTATCAGCAGATCTATGCTGCATCAAGAACCATCACTTGAAAAGGCCGGATTATCCACCTACAATGTCAAATGACACATTTAAAGTTCTTCTAGTCACGGCAGGAGCTGCCTGGAGGGATTTCTTAGGACAGTTGGAGCTTCCCACCCGGAGAGCTCCTACATCTCTGAGCTGTGAAAGTGGACAGAAATCACTGAGCCACCCAGTACTGAGCAGTCGTGGGTTTGCCTTGGGACCAATTTCTCATATTCACGCTCCACACAATTGCTAGAAGTTGAGAGAACATTTATGCAGACAAAAGAGATTTGACTGGGGAGAATAATATTAGGATTTATTACTAGCAAGATAAAAACTAAAGAACTGCATCTACAACAATTGTAATTAAGCAAAAGTAGTATGTATTTACAAAAATACCCCTTCCCTGCTTTGTATCAGTCCAGGAAGAGAAGCAGTCTTTTTTCCACTTTCAAAGCTACAGGTCTTCCAAGCAATTCTGCAGCATTTGAAAGTTCCTCTTCCGCTATCTCTGGGACGACACTTCCAACTTGTTGCAGCTGGAACTGTCTCTCTCTGTCTCTTTCTCTTCTATGTCGACCTCAGGGCTGGCCGAAGGCTGGGGTTACCCAGGTCCTGTGGGGTCTTCCTTGGACTGCACGGGGACACTTGCTTTTCCATGGTCTTCACCACAGAGTCACAGGGAATAATAGCTTTTGAGTCCACCCCTGTTCCTCTGGGGTCCCTTTCCATGAAAGAACAGCCCTTGATAGACCTCTCTGATGTGGGTCCACCCCTAGGGCAACAGGTCTTCCATTTTCTGCTGTCCCTTAAGGTCACAAATTCAGCTGCACCAGCATCGATCCCTCTCTGGGGTCCAAAGATCTTACCCAGGCCGTCTCGCTCCAGTGTAAGGTCTCTTTCTCCATGGGCCACAGTCCAGCAAGACTCTGCTTCATCTCAGGCCTCCCACGGAGCCTCATCTACTTCATGCACTCTGCTTTGCTGTGGGCTTCTTCATGAGCTGCAGAGGGGGGTTTCTGCTCCCCAGCACTCTTCCACAGGTGGCAGGGATTTTTAATTTTCAGTGTTTTCCCTGCTGAAAGAAGAGAGAAAGAGAAAGGGGGAGAAGGAGCACCCCCCCAGCTTCGGACTTCTCTCTCCTCTGGCTGCTGCCAGCTTTGGCCTTGAAGGCTTCACTGTCTCTCTGGCTGGAATTCCTTTTGCAGCAGCCTTGTCCAAGTTCTCCAAATTATTCTTTAAAGTTTCTTTTTCTTCACTCTGTTACATGTCTTGGTCAGGGGCTTCAGTGCCACAACTGCACCCGGCCCAAGGCTGGGGGAAGAGGGAGGTCTGGCCCCCACCTGGGGCTTGCTGCATCCTCCCTGCATGACTTATAATTTCTTCTGCACAACAACCCTTCTCTTCCGTTTTCTTGAATATGTAATTAGCAAGGGAGTTACCAAAACTTTTGATTGGTTTTGATCCGTAAATTCGCTTGGAGAAACTACTTACAGCCCCCAGGGAGGGGGGGGCCTTTGCAAACCCATGACATGAGTTTTTCCATTTTTGACCCAATTCATTAATCCAATTAATTATCTGATTTATGAAAATAACTAGAAATTAACTTTCTGGACCACTTAAAGGACTAATGTCTGAAGCTCATCAGTTGTGCACAGAGGTGTATCTCTGGCACTTGGTAATAATACCACTATTTACAACTCTTTCACAGGTGTGGGGGAATTGGCTGAGGTGACTGTATCCAGGCAACGAAGTGTCCTAGAAGCAAAGAGCTAGTAAGGCTACACTACCATGGTAATTTCCTCACCTTGTCTCCAGGGAAAGGGGGGGGGAAAGGGGGGGGAGGAGTTGGAAGCCAGGAGGTGGGGTGAGACTTAATAAGAGCTGCAGGGCGGAGGTCCGGGGCTGTCTGTTAGGCTGCTGCTCCCCAGACAGATTCCCAGACTGCCGCCTGGACTGCTCGTGGCGGGATTACAGCTCGGAGTTTCTTTGTTACTTGGATTTCCATCGGACAGGGCCGGAACCCACACCAATCATGCATCTCAGACATCAGGAAAGGATGAGTTTTCCAGTGTTTGGGAGCCGTTTTTCCTCCCTTCGCCTCCCCTTCTCCCTTTCGGTGAGGGGGGAGAATGTCCATTGTCCAGCTTCATCCCCACACTTGGGAGGCCCCACACAGCGACTACCAGTGATCCAACAGCACTCCCTGCTGACTGACTCAAACAACTGCAGGCTCCACATCTCCAGCGGTTCAACAGTGCCTCCTGCTGACTGTGGCTGTAATTACCCCAAAGGGTGCAAATTGAGCTGTTTTCACTGTTGGGTTTATTAGTTTGTCTTGAAGGGGATTGTTTCTGGTATAGGATTTCTGTTTGGGTGTTTAACTTGTGTTCTTTAATTGTTTCTCTCAATATATATATACCTGTTATTCCTACCTTGCTGTAATTTAATTTTGCCTTTCCCATGCTATTCCTCAATTGGAGTCTCTTAATTTCAGATTTAAAATTGCTTAGACAGAGGAGTTTTGGGTCTTCCTCATAATTTATTCCTAGCAAAACACCTGTGTGTCATTTAAACTGAGACAACAGGTTAAGTCCCATCTCTCTTGCCGCACTGGAGGATAAATAAAAAGGCTTATCTTTTGCTGTGAGAAGTAGTTCATTAATCTCAGATGCTTGTAGTGACTCTACTCACTCCTCAACAGATGGAACTGTCAGCAAAGAAACCAGCTCTGAATTTGCAAAAGTAATTCAGGACCAACAGACTGGATTTTCATTATGAATCTGACCCTCAGACATGCCCCAGCAGCAATACTATATAATGGAAGGAAAGCAGAGACAGCAGATTGCACACCAAAGCTGTTTGCTTTCCTCATGGGCACAAATTAGCTGAACAAAACAAGGTTTACCCATTTCAATGTCTGTCTACGGCCTGCTGCAGGTTCAGGTCTCAGGCATGGTTCTGGTGCCTTCAAGGATGTCAAATGTCAGTGAAAGAAACAGAGGATGTGGCTGTTTTCTACCAGGTCAGGTGTTTCAGAAATGATTCTTTAGGTGGAAAATGATACTGTACAGAGTGATTGAAAACCTGTAGTTCTACCAAGGCAAACCTAATCAACTGCTAGCAATCAGGGGAATTGCCTGGCTGAGAAATGAATTGTTTTCAGATCTTTTTCCAGTTCTGAAATCTTTAACTCCTTTCTTTGCACCTTCTGTAGTTCTATCAAGAATTAAAAAACAAACAAACAAAAAACAAAGCCAAATGATCAGACCCCAATAAAAAACCCAACCAACACCCCCTAGAAAACTAGGTTTGCTGAAGGTAATTCCCTTCTCCTATCTGATGTAGCTAATCAACAATAATTTTATTATACCAGCAGTGCTGTTTCCCAACAGAGAATGGTTTGGGTTCAAAGGGACTTCAAAGACCATCTTGTTCCAATCCCCCTGCCATGGGCAGGGACACCTTCCACTAGACCAGGTTGCTCTAAGCCCTATCCAACCTGGCCTTGAATGCTTCCAGGGGTTGGGCATCCACAGTTTCTCTGGACAACCTATGGCAGGACCTCACCACCCTCACAATAAAGGCTTTCTCTCTGACATCTAATCTAAACCCATCCTCTTTCAGTTTAAAACCATTGAATCTTATCCTGTCACTGTCAGCTTGTAGAAAACCTTCCTCTCCTTAAGTCTGGTTTTAAAGCCCGCTCTGTTGTTGCTGTTGGATGAAAGGGTGGTAAAGGTGTTTTTGTGCTCGATAGTAATGTTTCATGTCTCTCATGCTAATGACGGCTCCGGTTTAAATGCTTAACACAGTCTTTGACATTTTTCTCAGCACCACAATGTCTCACCTGGAAACAGAGAGCTGTGATACAGTAAAAAGCACTTTTCAGCCATAGTTGGGCTGCACATAAAAGTGTCCCATGAGGATATAGAAGGAAGAGATATAGCAACCATTTGACCTGAAGTGTCTGTCAGTTGGCATGTTTTATCCCAGCTGTAGTAGCCTGTTTCTTGCTGGAGGTGAGCAACTGCTCTTAGGAAAACACAAATACTGGTAAACAGGTTGACACAAGGTAAGAGAACTTTGCTCACCAGGTGTTGAGAAGATTTACTGTCATATCCTGAGCCCCACAGAACCACTGTCTGTTCTTAGAGCCTGTACGCCCTTTAATCAGTTGTACCTGCCCCAGTAAAAACAAGGTTTTTTAAAGTATTTTTTCAATGATTAGTTTTAGCCTTTTCCCAGATTTCACTGAGGCTTTGGGGATAGTTTCTATGAATGAGGGACAATACTTCTCCTGAAACAAGTGGCAGTTTTTTCTAGAAAGTTACTCCATACACTTTGCACTGTGAAAATGTTCACATGGAGAAGTAATTTGTGAATTGAGAACTAGGTAAGAAGTCCCTAAGCTGGCAGAATACAGTGTGCCCACAAAAAAAATTGTTTGCTATAGCCTTGGGTGAGTGATTGCTCAGTCCTGATAGCTGTTTATTTTTGCATCAGATATTCACAGAAATGTTCATACAGTTAAGGAATGTAGTTCATTGCCTTGCTATAAATAAAATATTTTGTTCCACAGATGTGTTGCCACTCATAGGCGAAGTTATCAGTCATATATTTTGGTGATAACTGTAATTCCACTGGGATGGTAAGTTCCTACATTTGTTGTTTTATCATAAACTCCTTTTCTATAGACCAAAAGCGTCTTTGTGAACTTCATTCAGCCTGTTACAACTGTAAGATGGTTGTGGTGCTCATCAGCTAGTCATCCTCTGATTATTTAATTACTTTGCACACCAGTGTTCTGCAAATAGCTTCCTAAATCTTCCACCCTCCAAGATTAGTTCTTTTAGCATCATCTTCAAAATTGTCCCTGGTCATTTCCATTGGGCATGCTGCTTGAAGATGTGATATTTGCACAGAAAAGAGCCAGGTAAGTCAGTGTAATTGCTGTTTTTCAGTGTAATTTTCTATTGATTTCCTGGCTGATTCCTGATTCTCATTGTTTTTTTGGGGGATACAAGCATAGCACGTGCACTTTACAATTATTTTAAGATTTGGTAAGGACATTGATTGTGGTCAAAGTTGATAAATCAAGTTTGTACAAAATTTCAGGCCACCTGATGTCACCCAGACCTTATTGATGCACACAGAGTTTACTTTCACTCATGGGATAAAGCTCCTCCTCTTTTGAATACAAATGACAAAACCTACGGAGGGAAAGGCCCCAAGGAGTCACCTTCACTTTAAAAGATTTATCCTCACCAGGTTTGCTCCTGGCTTGAGTTCTACACTGAGTGGAGTCACATTCTCTTAGTGGGGTCTTGCAGTGAGTTTTTACCAAGCTTGTGGCTCCACTGTCTATCCAAAATCAACAGTTTAATTCCCCAGCTTTATTGGAACAGGGGGATCTGGTGCGCATGTCAGGATATTTTCCATCAGTCCCCCTCTCATGTTTCCAAAATCTTAAAAATTATGCTACTTGCTTCAAAAAAACGCAAACCAACATTTATTTCAGTTTAAACATTAAATTTATTGCACATTTCTATACCCACGCTGCCGATACAAAAACATACAAAAAT
>JAWWMA010000586.1:0-10226 GCA_035041425.1 Mionectes olivaceus | reverse complement strand
TAGAAACCTACTATTTGAGTTTTCAGGTATCAGTTCTGTCCCTATTGGAATATATTTGTTCAATTACTGTTTCTACTCGTTCCACTGCCTTCCATAAAAACACTTCTTGTTTTCACACAATTAAAAAACCCCTCATGACTTGCAGCAGCTAAAACCTGTGGGTTTGTTTTTTATTTATTTTATTTTTATTTTAACTGCCACTTTCAAGCGTAGTTCAGCCTTAATTCCTTCATTTTACCTGCTGCTGCCTTCTCCTCTCGATGTTCTAATGGGCAGGGAATCCCTGAGCCGCTCGGGGAGTCCTGCAATTCCCACCCCGGAGGTGGCAGGAGGTTCCTATGGCAACCTGCACATTGCTGGAGAGTTTTGATGTGTGTTAATGATGAGGAACTGTCAAGGTGGAGGTGCAAAAGCCCCTTGTTGGGATGTACCCTCATTAAAGATCATTTTTTTCCTTTCAAAACCACCGACCAGTGTTGTATCTGAGTGAAGAAAATGATGGTTGGTGAATTCTTTGATGTCGGGGGATTCCTGACCCCCACGCTCTTCCCCTCTTTTTGGCTTTTTGCTTTATTTTTTTGGTTTCTTGCCACAGATTCCTCCTTGTCAGGTGATGTCCCACGGATTGCTCTGAAGGAAAAGGGATTTCAAAACCCCTTGGAAAGGAAATCCTCGAAAATAACCTGCCGAGTGTCCTCACTCTGCTCAGCTCCCTGGGAATGTGCTCCACTGAATATCCACATGGCTCAACCCACCCCAGGGGCTTCAGCAAAAAAAATCAAGGGCCTTGGCAGGGAGCCAAGGGGGTGCCCAGGGGGTTTGGGCTCCTCCAGAGGGCTGGGAAGTTGCTGGGCACGGAATGAGGAGTGGAGGCTTCTCCAGGTTTTTGGGCCCTAGGTTTCCCAGCCATGTTTCCATGCTTGGTTGGTGTGTGTGGGCTGCTTCTCCTGCCCATCTGCAGGGATGCAGAGGAGGGAAGGGAGGAGATATTTGGGGTCTTTCGTGCTGCTGGTGGGGCCAAAATCACTCCCGAGCACCCAGGGCAGGGAAAGGGGCTCAGGCTCTGCGGGAACTGGGACACTGAACACAGATTGATTTGGTCAAGACTTTAAACAGAGGGAGATATTTCCCACACAGAGCCTTCCCTTCTTTAGGTGAGAAGTGAGAGCAGAGCAGTGAAGGGCAAATCCAGAGAAATACTGGCAGAATGACCCCACAGCGCTTGGATGTGGGGAATCCACACAAAGGAGGCTTCCAGGGGAGAAACCCCTTGGCTGCTTCCCCCTGGCTTTGGGGAGCTCAAAGGTAACTTTCCCTTCGTTAAAATATCCCTGATTTGAAAATCTCAACCGCTTTTAATTGGCAAAAACTCGGTGTCCTCCCCACCACCGCTGCACACACCGTTAATTAACCTCAGCATCCTCTGCCAACACATCGGGTGCAGCAGGGGGGGAAACATTCACTGCCGTGCCAGAGAAGTGTGAGCCCAGACCCACAGCTGCCACCACTCCTTGGGGTTTTTGTTTCCTCCTTTTGGAGTTCTGCTGAGCCCAAACCTGCAAAAAAAATACGGAAAAAAAGCCCCACCCAGACCAGCTGGGAATTTTCAAGCAAGACACTGGTGAGGGAGGTGATGCTGGGTGATCTAAAACACTCCAAACATGCTGCTCCTCTTCAACTTTTTTTTCCTGCAGTAATAATAGTAATAAAAGTAAATTCCCAGCGGTGTGGAAATGAAAATTCAATTGCTTTCCTCCTCACTGTCGGCATCAGCCACGCAGAAAGAGGGAAGAGGGTCTCAAAGCCAGGGGTTGTCAGACAAACGCACCAAACCTTTAAAGTCCAGAGGCTCTTGGAGTCAGCAAAGCTCTAAGCACGGGTTGCCACGCAACCTGTGCAACACCAGCCGATGAACAGCTCAGCAAAGTGCACCCAGGGTGGGAAACCCGGGGTTTATTTCCCACTGTTCATTGAGGCACTGCTTTATGCTGCTGACAGGCGCTGGTAAAACAAGGACAGGGCTGCTCCTAAGAAATCAGAGCTGCTCCTGCCGGCAGAGATCGATCGGGGCTGCACAGACGGTGACACAAGTGATGTGGCACCATAGACAGCCCCTCCAGGGTTTGCTTTTGCCAGGGAATGGGGAATTGTCCCTGCCAGGAGCCAAATTCCTGGGGGGGTTGGGGGGAGAAACGTATTTTTTCGTGGGGTAAATGATTCCAGTGAGATCCGTGGTTCCCGTCCCCACGTGCAGAGGGCAGGTCTGTGTCGTTTCACCCCAAAAAGCCAAAAACCCAGGTTCCTTGTCAGGTGAGTGGGTTTTGGGGTGGGTGGTGCTTGTTTCGCTTTTCTGCTTTTACTGAGGTCGCCTGGGGAGAGAAATAGGGCCCTTTTTGCCTCTCAAAGGCATCCCTGAAGACGGCACTGGCAGGATTGATGATTAGAGCACAATAAGGTAACGGGTTTTTCCTGCCAGACTTATTTTCCCCCCCATAGTCCCACTTTTAGAAAGGGTAATTTGCAGAAACTCAGCTTTGCAGGTGGATAATTCCCATTATTCTGCCGAGGAAAAGCCACCATTGCACTTTGCAAATGATGTAAAGTCCTATGAGATGGTGAAGGTTCTGGGGATCCTGCCACGGTGATGGGGCTTTTCTGCACAAACCACCCTCAGATGGTCTTGTCCGACCCCTTTGTGCTGGGAATTCCTTTTCCATCCTTGGGGTGAGGGGGGATGTGGGTGCAGGGGGGAGAAGGGAGGGATTCCAGGTGAGTAGTGACACAGGGAGGGGGGTCAAATTGGAGATGAATGACAGAGACACAGCGGGACCAGAGAGAGGGGGAGAGATGCCAGGGAGACTCTGATGAGGTCAGGCCGGGAATCCTCCTGCTGGAAGGAACAACCCGCTGGTTTCCATGGAAACCCCGAGCCGGGATTTAACACACGGAATGCACGAGCCTGAACGTCTGCATTTCCTAAAAAACACGGGGGAAACACGGAGGGGGAATCCTAATCAGGGAATCCTGGTCACATGGGCTTTCCCTCCGGTGCAGCAGCACTTGGTCCCAGCCCCCCAAAAATAAGCTGTGGCTGCCCCAGCCCTGGAAGTGTCCGGGTTGGACAGGGCTTGGAGCAACCTGGGATAGAGGAAGGTGTCCCTGCCCGTGGCAGGGGGTGGGATTGGGTGGGCTTTAAGGTGCTTTCCATCCCAAACCCTTCCATCCTGGGGACCGCAGGAGCTGCTTCTGCCACCCTCAATCCCACCACGATCCCGCAGGGTCCCTGGAGCAGCCCTGGCTCGGGTGCTGATGAGCCCCCCCAGGCTGGGCACCACCTCCCTCTGCTCCTCGGGGTGGGGGGGACACACAAAACCATCGCAGGCTCAACCACGTGAACAAACAAGATTGTTCCTTCCTTTCCACCACCTGAAAAAGGTGGAGAATTAAAACCAAACCCGTCCTGGAGAATCATCTGCCGCAGCAGAACCCCCCCGGGTACATCGTGGCAGGGAAACACAGGGGTGGGAAAGCTTTTCCAAGGAGGCTTCTCTTCCAGTGCAGATGATCATGAGAGGAAAATAAATCATCTTTCTTTGCCATAAAAGTGTTTTACACCATTCAATTAAAGCCTGTGAGATAAAATAATTTCTCCTGGGTGTTTGCCTTCGCTCCTCTCTCTCTGTCAGAAGTCATTTCAATATTTTACTATCTCAGTAATAAAAAATACATAACTGCTTGCCAGGCAATATTAATTCAGCAGCTTCCCTGCTCCACGAAGGAATTCAGAGCAGGCTTTGGCCTCACTTTACTGCAGCTAAAACTGTGTCACCGAGGGGCTGTGGCAGGAGGGGGGCACTTCCACGGGGTTGGCACGGGGGCTCTGGGCCAGCAGGGAGGGTCAAGCCAGGTTTCTGTCCCCAGAGTTAAGGCCACACATCCATTGCATCCGCTGCAAAAAGCCAAAGGGGGGGGTGGACCAACATTTTTCTGAATGTTAATTAATCTGTGCTCCCCAAGCACATCCTGTAAAACAATATCTCCTTAAGTGGTCCCAAGTGGAACGATGGCTCTTCCCCATGGTGTCAAGAGCAGCAATAAATCTGCAATTATTTCCTTACATTGCCCTGGTAAAAAATGCATTAAAGCCTTCCCAGCAAAGTCGAGTTTTATAGAACAGTTACTTGACTCTGACATCAGGAAGAGTGGGAGGCAAAGGAGGGGTCACTGGGTGAAACTGGTGCTCTGTCCTTGAGCTTTGGTGTCAGGGGAGAGAAATTCCTTCAGTTCGTAAGAGGAAGGGGTAAATATCAGGGAAAAGACTTCCAGGGAGTTGTTACGCACCAGACAGACTGGCCTGTGTTTCGGGAATGTGGATGGATCTGAACTTATTTATGGACACACCTGAATGGAAGGGCCGGATCCCTCTGCTCTGGAGCCAGGCTGAGAGAGCTGGGAGGTTTCCCTGGAGAAGAGAAGGTACCAGGGAGACCTGAGAGCCCCTTCTAGGGCTTAAAGTGGCTCCAGGAGAGCTGGAGAGGGACTGGGGACAAGAGATGGAGGGACAGGACACAGGGAGTGGCTTCCCACTGCCAGCGGGCCAGGATAGATGGGATATTGGGAAGGAATTCCCCCCTGTGAGGGTGGTGAGGCCCTGGCACAGGTTGCCCAGAGAAGCTGTGGCTGCCCCATCCCTGGAAGTGTCCAAGGCCAGGTTGGAGCAACCTGGGCTGGTGGAAGGTGCCCACTAGAACTGGAACTGGATGGGCTTTAAGGTCCCTTCCAACCCAAAGCATTCCATGATTCCACAGATGCGTTTCCACCAACCTCCCTTCATGTGATGGTGTTTTCCCCTCTTGTGGAAGAACAAAGGCATGAAAATCCCCACAGGGAACAACCATCCCGTTCTGTCAGGCAAAGGGCTCATTAATAAAGGATGAGCAAAGAGGGCAGAAGGTGCAGGAACAGCAGCAGAGCTGTGAGCAGCATCAGACAGAGCTCCAAAATCCCTCCCGAGGCCTTTGCTGAGGCTGAGCTGGTAAATATTTTATAAGGGGAGCTCCCATTCTCTCTGTGCTTCTCCTTGTGCCCTCTCCCAAAATAAGGACTTGCTTTGGAGAGGGAATCACTGCTAATTTCAGCCTTACATGTAGGAAGCAAAGGATGTTCCCTGGACAAGTGGGAATAGTATTTCGGGGCCCATCTGACAGCAAGGTCTGTGCAGTGACCTGGAAACAGCCTGTCCTGGGAATTTGGGGTGGTCCCCTTTCCTGGAGCCAAGGGTAGGGATGGGGTTGTTCCCAACAGCTGGAACAACCCAGCCTGGGCATTCCATGGAGTTCCTGCTTCCTCTCCCCTTCCCCTCAGCAGTACCATCTAAAATCAGCAATTGCACAGAGCACACAGCATTTCAGTGCACTGAAAAGTAATTTTTTCTTTTTTTTTTTTTTTTTTTTCCTTCCAAAATTACTAAGAAAAGAAGGAATTGGGCCAAGGAAATCGAGCCAGTCTACCTTTTGTTGGGGGATTTTTTGCGGCAGTTCTCTCCTCCTGAAGCCTGGCTGATCCAAAGGACTCCCTGGCTGAGATGGAACATTTCCCTGGGCTCAGAAAATCCTCACTGATCTTTTAACAGGATTTCTCAGGGGTTGGACTATAATGTGGATTAACCAAAATTAAAAAACCCCAACCACCCAGCTTTTCCCCTCAGCTCCGGGCACTCACTTGGCCAAGCGGCGCCGGGGAGGAGATTTGGAGCTCGTGAGGCTGCAAAGCAGGGGAAGGGTTTGATCTGCAAATGCCCAGTGAGTCCCTGGAAAGCCCTGGAAGTCACAGCCCAGCTTTATGTGCTGGCAGCAAAACCCTTCCCTGTCTTTGTGCCCCGATTGTGAGTTATAATCAGGGAACTCCAGAGTGGTTTGGGTTGGGAGGGACTAAAGCTCATCCCGTTCCACCCCCTGCCATGGGCAGGGACACCTTCCACTAGCCCAGGTTGTTCCAGCCTGGCCTTGGACACATCCAGGGATGGAGAATCCACAACTTCTCTGGACAATCTGTGCCATTAAGTACTAAGGGCTGGTGGAAGGTGGGTTTTCCCCTCCATCCTCATCAGGTCTCCTCACATGAGCAGACTGACACCTTCAAGAGTTCACAGCACACATGACCTCCTCCCTGAGCCCAGAACTGCGGGGTGGGGTGTGGATTTTGGGGTGGGAGCAGCCACAGTGCCCTGGATGGAGCCAGTCCTGGGGGATCCACACACTGGAGAGGGGCACAGACACCCTCCAAGGGACCACCCTGCCGTGCCACCTCCCTGGGGACTCCCTTGCTGTGACACCAGACACGGGCAGGGATTTGGGGGCTTTTCCCCTCTCACAGCCCCGGGGGCAGCAGTGCCCTGACGTGGAGCCGGTCCCAGAGCCAGCCCAGCACAGGGATCAAAGCCAGCAGCACAGCCTGATCCCTGGGATGCTAAAAATTCCCCCCCTCCTGCTCCAAATCCCGCCCCAGACCCCTCCACGGCACCGACATCCCCCCCAAATCACAGCACCGCTGATTTTGCCTCTTCCCCCCGAGCGTTCACAGCTAAAAACAGAAAGCAAAAAAGCCAAATCCCCCCCCCCCGAGCACGAATCCCCGTGTCACAACCACACTCCAGGCCACATGAAAAATTCATCACCGTGGCACAGCCACGCTCATTAATCCCCCCTCCTCTGTTTTCCCCCTCTCCCCGTCTCTGCCCCCCTCTCCTCTCCCTCCCCGGGGAGAGAGACAGAAAGGAAGGATGGGACTTCTGCAGGCATCTCCTGCTCCAGACAACTAACGAGCTGTGCGTGGGCGAGTGTCTCCTGCACGGGGCGAGCTCTGCTCTCACATGGACCGGCCGTGCGAGGGGGGCACCCGCGTGGGAAGGGACTCCCCGGGGGCCACGGGCTCCTCGCTCCTCCCCGGCAGGTTAAATCAGCACTTCAGCCCCTTGATTAGGCTCGGATGGCTGTGCAGAAGGGGAGGAAGGTGTCTTTTCCCCCCCTACAGGGTGGGGCAGACAGGAACTGCGGGTAAGGGTTGGGGAGAGGGGCTGTGACAAGGTCTGGGGGACAGGGACAGGGACATGGGGCAGGGTCTGTGAGCCGGGAACAAGGACTGGGGATGGTCTGGGGCAGGGCAGGCAAGGACTGGGGGCAGGGGCCAAGATCTGGGGACAGGGGGTTGTCTCTTCCCCTTCCCTGAGCTGAGTCAGGGGTGGATCGGTGGGGTTTGAGCTTTAACCCTCAGCCACCCTTTGCAGGTTGGTACCAACGTGCTGCCAGTCCTCTGTGTGTGTTCTCCCCCCCCTTCCCACAAAAGTCCTCTATCCCCCGCCTTTCCACCCTAAAAGGACCCTCACTATAAACCTTTCCCAGTCCTCGACCACTGGTGGTACCCAAGTTACCTTCCCATCACAGACCCCAGGAACCGGCACCAGGGAGGAGCCGCTGCCCCTGTGCTAATGCTGAATTTATCAGGGGCAGGAGGAGAGGAAAAGCTTTATCCCACCAAAACCAGGGGTACCTGGTCCCAACAGAAGAGAAGGACAGGCCAAACCCCCTGGCTGTTCATTTCCACTCATCCTTGAATCAACCACAGCCCCGAATTTCTGGAGACAAGCAAAGAGTTTGCTCAGGGCTGGTTGGTGTTTCTCTTGTCATCGTGATGTCAGTGTTGATTTTCAGGTTGGAAATGGAGGGTACAAAACACAGCATTTCCATGAGAATACTGGGACTTTTCCATCACTTTTTCAAGGTTCCATCTGAAAAAAAAAATCAAAAGAAGGCAAATCCCATGGGGTAAAAACCCAGGGTTTTTCTCTTTAGCCCAACGCTCATTTACTGCTTGGAAAACTCCTGGATATCTTAATTTCCCAGTCTCCAGGACTGTGGTTCGCACATCCTGCCCAGCCTTAGGGATTTACCTGGGTTTGAACTTCTCTGTGTTCACTCACATTCCCTCCAACGAGGATCTCTATTAAAAACCAGAGTGAAAATTTCATGCTCCATTACCCGAGGAACAGGACACCCAGCAGAAGAAAAAAAACACCATTTACACAAACCTCCAGCGAGTGCTTGGGCTAAAAATAAGCTCATTTCCTGCAGTTAAAGCTCAGACCTGCTGCCAGAAACCCCAATCCTGCTGCCAGCCAGGTACCAGCCTTCAAGCAGGAGCAGCACCTTTGGCTCCTGGAACCTGTTTGGGGATGGGGTAGATCCTAATGGATCCCTTAAACCACCCCGAAAAACTGCAGTGGAAACCTGAGTGGCAAAGCCAGAACGGGCTGGATTATCCAGCTGGGGGCAACCAGCAGGAACTCCATGGATTTCCACCGAGTCCTGTTGGCTGGTGGCAGCTGATGCCTTTAAAATTCCCCACATTCCTTTAATTTCAGGCAGTGGGAGAGCAGCAGGTGGGTTTTAACTCCAGCATGTCCTGCCCTCCACCAAGAGCCGGGTGGAGGGGAGACACCTCCTTGCTTGGGGAGTGATGGGGTTTCTCCCACATGGACTCTCCCTTTCCCTGTGCCTCTGATGGGCTCCTCATGGCAGCAAATTCCCCCTTTTCCCCAAATCAGCTGTTGTTTAGCTGGAAAATGTGAGCATGCCGCGTTTATGAGGCATGGTACCCACTGCCTTCCCTCAGATCCCAGCCCATCCCAAGCACTGCTGCTCCTTTCCCTTCCTTCACTTGGTTGTGGTTCTATCCCATAAAAGCCATCAAGAGCTCTTGGCATGATTGATTCCCTTTTTCCTGCTGGGTCTAACTTTTAACCCTCCCTGTGTGTATTTAGGGCTCCCTGTCCATCATTCCAGGCTCAGCTCCCTGAGGGAGTCACATCCACATCCCTTCCTGACACCTACCCCCAGCATCTCCTCCCAGGAGCAGTTGTGCCTCCCTGCAGGTAGGGAAGGTGTTGCTTTAGCAATTCCCAACAGCTGGGCAGGTCTGGCCCCGGGTGACCTTCCTTGTGTTGCTCCAACCTGGAATTCCCGTTGAAATGCAGATCCCAGAGACTCACAGAGCCTTCAGTGCAGGTCGTGCCCTCCCTCACACAGTGAAGCCACACCACAAATGAAACATTGGAGGAGCAATTTTGCCTTTTTTTTATTATTATTTGTTTAACCCAAACCGTCCTTTGCTTTGATCTTGGAGAGTGATTTCTCTCCTCATTTTCTGAGGAAGATCCACGTGCATTTAACAGGAGGGGAGGGGGGTTGTAGCACTGAGAAAGCCAAATAAGTGATGAAAGGAAAATAAAGAGGCCAGAGCACAGTGTTGGAAGGATTCCCTTTGAGGTGCCTTCACCTCACACTTGGCAGGCAGGGGAGGGATCTTGGGTTTTTCTCTCGCTGGGATTAATTACAGGGCAGGGAAAAATCAGGGTGTCAAAACCTGCAGCTTTAGCAAGACTTGCCCAGCTCAGCACAGCCCAGCTGAAGAGCTGCACAGAGTTCTATGGCACGTTCAGGGCTCTGCAGCAGGGCCAGTAATGGGCACGTTCCCCCCAGGGGTGGCACATCTTGGGCTCCCTCCCTGCAGAGGAACCTGCCCTGGCACTCCCTGTCTCATCCACTTCAGCCCAACAATGTGAGAGCTGTGGCTGGAGAGCAGTTGCAGGTGGAGGTTTTCTCCCCCAAGGCGTGAAACAGTTCCAGGAGAGTGGGTGGAGTGGCTCTGCCAATCCTGCTGCTTTTCCAGCTCTTGTTTTCTCACCGGTCCAAAGGCACTGGACTGTGTTTGCTGTGTCCCTTGGGTGACCTGCACACAGGACCAGTGGCAGCTACACAACCATGGGGAGCTCAGAGAATCCCGGAGTCACATAATCCCAGACTCCCAGAAGGATCACTTGGGTTGGAAAAGCCCTCCCAGACCATCAGTTCCACCCTGTGCCCCATCCCCACCTTGTCCCCCCAGCCCAGAGCACTGAGTGCCACGGCCAGGCCTGCCTTGGACACCCCCAGGGCTGGGGACTCCAAACCTCCCTGGACAGGCCCTGCCAGTGCCTGACCACCCTTTCCATGGAAAAATTGCTCCTGATGTCCAAGCTGACCCTCCCCTGGCACAGCCTGAGGCCGTTCCCTCTCCTCCTGTCCCTGTTCCCTGGGAGCAGAGCCCGACCCGCCCCAGCTCCCCTCTCCTGTCAGGGAGTTGCAGAGCCAGAAGGTCCCCCCTGAGCCTCCTTTTCTCCAGGCTGAGCC
>JAWWMA010000585.1:0-10247 GCA_035041425.1 Mionectes olivaceus | reverse complement strand
GACGGAGGGGGTGATCGCACGGGGGGCTGGTATCGAGGGGTCCGGCACGGGGGGCTGGGATGAAGAGGGCTGGTGGGGGGGGCATAGAATGGGGGGGCTGGTAGGGGGGCTCTGCAAGAAGGGTCTGGCGCCGGGGCGCTTCTGGTGTCGAGGGGCACCGCACGAGGGGCCGTGGTATTGCATGGGGGGTGGTTTATGGGGGGCGTAGCACAGGGGTCTGGTATAGGGGCATTGACGTGGGGGCTCCCAGGGGGGCACTATGGGGGGGCCTGAGATGGGGGGCATTGCCAAGGAGGGCACCGGGCACAGCAGTGGGCTGGCGGCACTGCAGGGACAAGGGGACACCAAAACCACGTGTCCCCTCTCTGGGCAGGGGGATGGTGGTCCCTCCCTCCCTCTCCACAGCAGAATTGGGGGTCGGGGGGGTTAGACCCTCTCTGGCACTGCTGTCCCGGACACAGCAGCCATGGGGGCCCAGCACCCTGCCGGGTGTTGCCCTCAGGTGACCCCGCACGCAGGATTTTGGCACCAGCCCTTCCCTTGCAGAGATTAAATCTTCCCCTCCAGGCCATGCTCTACCAAGTGGAAAAACCCCTAAACAAGCCAGCTTGAAGCACAAAACCACCTCCGCCCTACGGGGTTACAGTGGAGAGAACAGATTTTGCTGGGAAACAGGGCTGGCACACGTACCTCAATCCGTCACTGCTGGGGAATCTGCTTCACTTCATCCCAGTCGAAGCCGAGGAGCCGGATCTCACCCAGCACCAGCTCATGGTCCCCAGGGAGATCTGTCCTGCAGCACCCTGGAGGGATACGACAGGGATGGAGGGATAAAGCTACAGCCATGGAAATGCTGCAGTGGTCAGTTGCGGAGGAGATGGAGGGTGGGCATGGGGGCTTGGTGCAGGGGCATGTGGGACGAGGCCCCAGTTCTGCAGCCATGGCACCTCCATGGGATCATTTAGGTTCGAAAAGCCTTCAAAGACTATCAGGTCCAACTTCTCCCCCAGCACTACCAAGGCCACCACTAACCCATGTCCCCAGTTCCACATACAGACATCTGTTAAATCCCTCCAGGGTCATATTTGGGGTCTTTCCCAGTGTGAGGAGGGAAGGCAGCAGTGGAACATTCATTGCCTATGGCCATGGCGGTGTTTACAGAGGAAACAGCCCCTTTTGGAAAGCTTCATTGCCAATTATCTCCCTGCCACGACCTGCCTGGGCACAGCCAAACCCTGCAGCCTCCAGTGGAAAATGTGGTGTCTTGGCCCCACAGGCATGAGCTGTCACTTGTCCCGGCACACTCAGCTCACCCTCCCCTTGCAGTGAAAAGTAAACTCTTTGCCCAAACTTTCTTCTTCCTGGCTGATTCATGTCCCTGTTGCTGCCCTACTTGTGGGGAAAGAGCAGGAGCAGAAGCAGGAGCTGTTTTCTGGCATGGCTCACAGGAAGGACAAACTGACTTTAAAGTCCAGAAGCAACTTTTCCATATCTCGGCTGTCCTTTTACCCTGGCCAAAAATCACAGTCAAACCTTTTTTCTCATTGGCATCACCTTCCTTGTTCCTGCACTGAGTCCTATCTGTCCTTATCAACCTGCTGTGCAGACTTGGACTTGGGAATATTTATTCCTCCAGCAGCAGAGAGGAACCTAATCCTGCATGGACGCCATTGCCAGCGGGATTGACGCAGGCAGCACTGATTCCAAAGGCTGCCCTCCCTCTGGCACGGCCATGTCCCCCCAGGGAGCCCCACTGAGGGTGCAGGGAAGCTCCCATGAGTGCAGTGTCCACGGCACAGACGCCACTCTGGTGGTTTTAAGGTCAAATATTTGGATGTCGCTCCCGCAACGAAGCCAGCACGGCGAGAAGGGGACGAGCCTGCACTCCCAGGATGGCCATACCTGTGTCACCCCCATCCTTGGCGTCCCCTGTGTCCCCCGTGCCAAGCACAGCTCTGGGTATGACACAAGTGCTCCACTTTTGGCAGCAGAACAGGGTCTGTCCCGACCTTTCCTTCCTGCTGACCTCAGCCTGCAGGAATCCGAGCGTGCCCACCAAAAATAACAAATGTTAAATGAATCCAGTTTAATCTTAATCTCGTTTGACAACCAGCTCAGCCGGGGTTTGCTCTCCAGCGCCCAACTGACCAGGACTCCGGGGTGGGGGGAAAGGGAAAGGACTCCAGAGCCCGGCACCCCGCAGGGTCGGGGGCAGAGGGGAGTATGGGGGGCACGGGGGTGGTGGCAGGACCCAGCAGCTCCCGGTGACAGTGGCGATGGGGGTGGTACAGGGGCCAGGCAGGGCTGGTCCCGGCACAGTAAGGAAGTCACGGCGAGATCCCTATCGCCTGCGCGGGGGCGGCCGGGAAAGGCACAGTACAACGGGGGCGGGAGTGGGGCCGCCTCAATTCAGGGCTGACGGTGCCCCCAAAACCTGGGTGCTGCTGTGGAGGGGGAAGAGGTAACTAACCCCAGCCCTAACCGGTGCGCCAGACTGGGAAGCACCTGGACCCCAAGGAAAACAGGCACTAAATGCTGTAGGCACCGTCCTGGGTGTGCTGGGAGAAGCCTGCAGGGCTAAGCTGTGCTGTGCCAGCCCCTGGAGGGACTCTGTATGGCATTTCCACTTCTGGACATAGAATCACAGAATCCTGGAATGCTTTGGGTTGGAAGGACCCAAAAGTCCCACACCCTGCCATGAGCAGGGACACCTTCCACTATCCCAGGTTGCTCCAAGCCCTGTCCAACCTTGAACACTCCCAGGGATGGGGCAGCCACAGCTTCTCTGGGCAACTGTGCCAGGGCCTTACCACCTCACAGACAAAAATTTCTCCCTAAATCCAATCTAACTCTCCCCTCAGTCTAAAGACTTATATTTGACTATAAGGAGTATCTATAAAAATCACAAAGAACCCCAAATGAACAAGCATGATGGGGTTTGGAATGATGGAGCAGTGTAGCTGCCTCAGAGGAAGGCAACAGCAACTGAGAATCCTCAGCATGGGAGGGATAAATCCATGGGAAAGAGCCTGGCATGAGGGCTCACTCCACTCCCGCTCTGCCCACGAGGCACTGAGCTGCAGCTCGACATGACTGCTCAGGAAGAGATAAGGAGACATGAGTTTAACCAGCACCAGAAGATCAGTGGTATGGGAACCAGCAGGTCAGAGGGGCTGTGACACCTGTCCTGGGAAGGCACACTGCTCCACATGCTACTGCTCTGTGCTGGCTCCAGATATGCTTGTTCTTGGGACTGCCCCTGCCCCAGATGACATAAACGGGCTCCAGATGTGCACACTATCCATCCTGCTCCAGCTGTGCAGGCCTGGCCCCAGCTGTGTGTCTCACGCACCCAGAACATGCCAGTGAAAATTCCCTCTGAAACCCTCCCAGTCCTGCTCCAGGGCTGTACATTACTCTAGCCATACAAACACGTTACATACATTACTATAACCACATGTTATAGTTTCATCACCCAGTGAGGTTTTATTCCCACTGTGCTGCCAGCAGGCTCATGCTCTCACTTCCACTAAAAAGTCCCCATGGATCAGGCAAAATCCAGAGCAGTGGGACTTACCAGCAGAGGAAGGCCCTGCCTTGCCCCAGGGGAGATAAATTCTGTTCCCCAACATTTCCATCTTCGAGGCAGAGGTGGGAGCTGTGCGGTATTTCCTGTGGTTGCAGCCTGTAATGAGGTTAACACTGTTTTTGAGGTTTAACTCTTCAACCGACATGAGAAAGGAAGCCACAGGCTCTGTCGAGCCAGGGTTTGGGAGCAGCAGGGAGCCAGTGGGATGGAGGGCACTGGAGCACCCCTGGAGCCTTGAACCTCTCAACCCTGGGGGTCTGCAGCTTGGAGCATCCTTGGATGAGCTGGGGATCAGCACAAGCAGAGGGGGTGACACTCACAGCTGGTGAAAACAATCTCACTCCTTAAGGATTCTTTGTTGCATGCTACTGGGATTAGCAGGAGAATGTCCTTTACCTGATGGAGCTCAGCCCAGCACACTGTGCTGTGCTCCTCAAACACAGCAACACAACCATAAAAATCCATTTGGGATGGATTCAGTTTTGCTGAGGTGTCTCCAAATTCTGTAAGAACTTTCAGAAGACACCCCTTCCCTCGAGGCTGCTCCTTTAAGGGATGCTGGGTTTTCCCATGGACTGACTCAGACTGGAAACTCTCCATTTTTGGTGCTGTTATCTGGGTCAGCCCCACTGTTCACCTTGCTCACACTCACCGATGCCTCTCGCTGTGCTCGGCAGCTCCGGCCGCAGCTGGAGGAGGATCCCAGCACCACATGTCCTGAGGACAGCCAAGGTAAGGACCCTCCACTCTTCCCACTTTCCAAACCCCTGCATTTAAACCCAAAATATCCCAGCTCATTTTCCTCACCTGCTGCTGCCATGTGTTATTTCCTTCCTGGCACAGCTGCCGGTGAAGATTCCACCTGGTTTGGGCTTGAACAACAGGACAGCTTTTTCCTTGTTTATTTGCTTCCCATTTCTTTAGCATTAATGCACAAGAAGACTTTAACAGAGATGAGATCAAAGCCCAGCATCTGCCAGCAAGGAAAACAATCTTGTTCCTTTGGCTTTGGAGCTTGTGAACGCCTATAAATTGAAATAAAAATAAGAATGTAAGTGATTCCCAGGGGAGGCAGAGCCTGCAGTCCCTTGTAAAGCTGTCAGTGGGTAGATTTAGTGTGTTTTCAGCTCTTTTCATAGAACACAAGTTCTATTTTTTCATTTGCTCTGGTTGCAGAAGGTTCATCAGCTTCTCTTAGTAGGTCAGGTAATACAGAGGCACTTAAAATTTGACTCACTGGTGATGAGTATTTGAACAGCCCTTAAACCAAACAAGGCCAGCTCACACTGCAGGAGAAATACCGAAGCACTTGCTGCTGCTGGTGGCCTGGTTTGGGTTGAAAACCAGCATTTTGAAGCTTTTACTGCAGACTCTGCTGTCCCTCCAGGGAAAACTTGCCATTCCTGACGTCAGGTACTGCACGGGGTTATCTGAAAAGGAAATGAGGGAGTTGTGGGGCTTTTTCTGGATGTTTAACCCTAGGTAGGGCAATGGGGTATCAGGTCTGGTCAGGGTCTGCTCCCAGGACCAAGTTTTTCATGAAAAAGAGCAATTTGGCCCCAGGGAGCTGCGTTTCCTTGCCCTTCAGCCTGTGCCTTGGTTGTTTCAAAGCTGTCCCATCCCCACGCCCCAAGACCCACAGGGATGGTGAGGTTGGGCTTCCTGTCTGGAGAGGGTTTGTCCTAGTAGGATGCATCCAAAGAGGCTGGGGAGGAAGGCAAAGGGAACAGGGAAAAATTTAGGCAAGACTGTGGGATGCAGACACAAGAGTGGCTCCTTGGGGAGAGGTGGGAAGCCTTGGCCTGAGGTTTTGAGGCTCTCTCAAGGGGTTCACTGCTGGGAAGAGCCGCTGCTCATCTTGGGCAGGACCTGTGGGAAAGATCTTATGGAAATAGTTCTGTCCCACAAACCAATGTCAGAGCATCTCAAGGGATGGAGACTGTAGGGTGAGCCCTGGTGTGTGGTCACCATTAAAGAGCTTTTTCTTATATTTAGCTGGAATTTTCTGATTTCCAGTGTGAGCCCATTGCCTCCTGTCCTTTTCCTGGGCAGCGCTGGGAGGAGCTCGGCTCCCTCATCTTTACTTCCCCAGTTATTCCCAAGAATTTAACTCTCTTTGAGCCCCTCTTCTCCAGCAGCTTTCCCAATCCTTCCATATTTCCCAGGTGCTCCTGACCCTCAGGCACTTTTGCTGGACTCACTCCAACCTGTCCATGTCTCTCCTGTCCTGGGGGGAGCCAGCCCTGATTCCAGCATTTCAGATGTGCCTCCACAGTGCTGAGCAGAGGGGCACCATACCCCTGACCCACCAAAACCGTCTCTTTCAAGGAAGGCTTTCAGCCTTGACTTCCCTGCTGTAAATCCATGATTCCTGCTTGCATCACCTCCTGGTGCTCCCGCCTGTGCTGGAGGATTCCAGGAGGATTCCCTCCACCACCTTTCCTCCCACAGACTATGCCATGTGTGGGCAGTGGCTGCAGCCCAGGCCATGACAGGGTCCGGCAACGCTTTGGTGTTCCACGTCCTGCTCTGCTGCCTGTGCCAAGGTAAGTGGCCACCACATGGCTCAGCATGGCCACCACGGCCTCGCTGACCACCAGAGCATACGCCCTGGTCCTACAGGGGATTCAGGGTAGCAATAGGACAGTTGCAGAGCTACAGCTGTGGATTTTGGGAGGAGCACTTCACTAGCATTGTAGGGGGTCCCACACTCTGCAGCACTCTCTGCTTCCCACTCACATCCCTGGAGCAGGACTGTGTTCAGCCTCGTTGCAGCAGCTGTACTAAGCAGTGGGATGTGCCTCCACAGGCACAGCCGGAGCACAGCCTTGCCCTTTCCAGGAAGGCCAGATGGAGCCTGATAGCGGCTGTGAGCCTGGGCTGCTGGGGCTAGTGCAGAGCTCCATCTGATAGCAGAGGGCAGCGCATGCCTCCGAGCTCCATCTGATAGCAGAGGGCAGCACACGCCTCCGCTGCCCTAATCAGGGGATCAGAGCCCTCGAGGCTGTTGGTTATTTCCCTGCACTCATTTAAACATTAGAGCAAAACCTGAAATTGGTGAAACTGGCTGTTTCTGGTCTGCTGGGATGAGTCACCAGGTGCCAGAGCACTGCTGCAAGCAGGGGGCTCATCACAGAGTCACAGGCTGTTTTGGGTTGGGAGGGACCTTAAAGCTCATCTCATTCCACACCCTGCCATGGGCAGGACACCTTCCACTATCCCAGGTTACTCCAAGCCCCATCCAAACTGGCCTTGGACCCTCCCGGGGATGGGGCAACCACAACTTCTCTGAGCAACCTGTACCAGGGCCTCACACACTCACAGCCAAGAATTTCTTCCCAGTATCACTCATGACCCCTGGTTTCTCCCTGTCCCATGGGGTTTGAGGTGGCTGGGGGTGCTGGCATCCCTTCGCTGTGGGGTCCAGCCATGCTGCTGCTGCATCCTAGCAAAGCAGCCACCCCTGGGGAGTGGTGCAGCCCACAGGCATCCCCTCCTGTGGGACAGCCAGCTGGAGCCACCCTGACCCGGTGGGTGTTGGCACAGGTGCTGCAAACATCAAGTGCTCGGGGCACGTCTGGGTAGACCCTGCGCCAGTAGTGCAGATGGGCTCCAACATCTCCATCAACTGCCTCTCCACCCTCGGCTGCCCCTCAGCCAAGTTCATCATCCTCCTCAACTACAACCACACTGAGGGCCCCCTGCACCCCCTCAGCAGCAGCTCCGTCCAGCTCCGGCTGCGCGATTTCCGGCTGCCCTTCGGGGCCATCGTCTGCTTTGCCCGCTGCCCCAACAGCGCGTGGGACAAGCTGGTGTGTGGCACTGAGGTCCGGGCCGGCTGTGAGTACCCTGGGCGGGGGAGGAGGGGGCTCAGGGGCTTTTGCTGAGCACCAAGGAGTTGGGGGGTGCAGTGCCTGGGTTTTGGGGGGTGTCCAAACATTCACCCATCCTTGCCCCTGCAGACCCTCCAGATCCCCCCAGCAACCTGAGCTGTGCCATTGCCGAGGGCTCGGAGCACCTGGAGTGCAGGTGGGACGCGGGGAGGCCACCCCACCTGCTCACCCACCACACCCTCCACCTGCGCAGGTGAGGCCCGTGGGGATCAGGGGGGCTGCAAGGCTGGGAGGGGGTGCGGGACCGACACATGGCAGCCACCGAGCAGGGTGCCAGCAAGGCTGTCAGTGCCCTAGTTACACTTCCTACAGCTCACGTTTGCTCATCTCCTGCTCGAAAACCACACGTTCCACCACAGGTTAAGTTCTGCAGGAGGAACCTCCCTCACCCAGTGCTGTTGCTGTCTTGGCACACATTCCATTGTGCCGTGGCACATGGAAGCAGCACATTGTTTTCAGGTGCTTGGATTGTCTCTGAGCTAAAGAGAGGGTGAACACAATGCTGCCCAAACCCCAAAACTAAAGCCACAGCTTGAAGCTGAAGCAGAGGTGCTGGCTGCTGCATGGTGTGCCACAGCCCATCCCAGGACACTCCCTGCCACTGAAGTCCCCATGGCACCAGCCTGACAGGCTTTCAGTTACTCTGACTCAATTACTAAAGACATTAAATTCCATCATACTTGGCTTTGTGAAGAGAAGGGATAAACCTCCTGTCCAAATTTGCTTGGGTTCAAACTGAACCATGCAGCCAGAAAGGAACATTCCCTTCCTGTAGTGAAAATGCAAATTTCCAGCAGAAGTGTCAGGAATTGAAGGGAATAACTTTCCAGTTTGCTTTAGGAGTGACAAACTCCAGTTTTGGGGATGGCATTGCCCTGGTCACGAGCTGCGATGCCTCGGGAGTGTCACCATCCCAGTGGGTGTGTGGTGCTGGGATGGGCACTGACAGGCTGCCTTCTGCTTCCCAGGGTGGTGGCAGAAGATGAGGAGGGTGCTGAGGAGGAGGAAGAAGAAGAGAAGGTGTTCCCTGCAGATTCACCAGTGCCCCTGAGTGTGCTGTGCAACAGGAGCCACTATTCGGTGTGGGTACAGGCCAGGAACGCGCTGGGCACTGCCCACTCAGCCCCTCAGCTTCTCAGCCTGCAGGACATTGGTATGTCTGCCCACCCATCCATCTGCCCACCTGCCCATCAGCAGCACGGAGTGCTGTGCCTGTGCATGGCCACACCCCCTGCCCTGAGCTGTCACTTTAGGGACCCTCCTGAGGTACACAGTGACATGCACGAGGGTAGCCCCCCACCCCACCCGTTTCCTGTCTCTCTCCACAGTAATCCCCACTCTGCCCCTGGTTACTGGTGCTGAGACAACAGAGACGTCCCCTCCTACCACCACGATCCACTGGAGCCGTCAGACACAGTTGGAGAATGTGCACTGCGAAGAGCGACACCGAGCCAAGGGCACCCCAGCATGGCATGTGAGACCCCCGGGACTCCCCAAACCTCCCCCCACGTGCAGCATCAAGCCCTGTTAGCAGAGGTGCAAGTCCTGGTCCTGCTGGAGACCCTCTTAACAACGGCAGCATTTGCGGTCTTTCAAAACCCACCCCTTTGCTCTGGTGCCAGTCAGGAAGGTGCACCCCTGCCATAGGCAGCCCCCACCTTTGGAGGGCAGGAAAGCTAGTGCCATCTAAGAGAACAGATGGCTGTGTGGGAAGGGTTATCTCAGATTTTTGAGCAAAAGGGCAAAATTCAGAATGTTTCCAAACATTATCTGTTCTGCAAGGACAAGACAAAATCCTCTGGGATGCTCAGTGCAGACTCACAGACACAACTACACTGGGGCAGCTCCACCCTTTGGAAACATCCCAGGGGGCTGGTAGGGGCTGAGCTGGATCCCAGTCCCCACAGGAGCCCCTAAAGTCCCTGTGGTGTCAGAAACCCAGCACAGCAGTGGGATGGGAGTTCTCTCTGTGGTCCCATAGCTTGCCCCATGCATTCACAGAGGGGACAGTGTGGACACTGCCCATCCCCATCCATGCAGATGAGGAAGGCAGTGACCACCACTGTGTCTGGGGGCTGGTGGTGGCAGGGGGGCCCCAGCTGGGTCCCACTTCCCCCCAGGACCCTACTTCCCTTGCAGGTGGAGGTGTGGGACAGTGCAGCACAGGATCAGACCCACCGGCAGCACAACCTGCAGAGTGACACCCAGTACCTGTTCCAGGCCAGGTGCAGGCTCAGCTCCCCTGACAGCCCCTGGAGTGCCTGGAGCCCCCCCTACCTCTACACCACCCCCGAGGCAGGTAGGCTCAGCCTCAGGGACACCCACGTACGTGACATGTCCAGAGTGCCCCGGGCAGTGGTGGAGTCCCGATCCCTTCAGGGATTTAAAAGTCATGTGGATGTGGCTCTTAGGGACATAAGTTAGTTGTGGCCCTGGCATTGCTGGGGGAATAGTTGGACTTGGTGATTTAGAGGACTTTTGCAACTTAAACAATTCCATGATTCCATAGTCTTTGGTGGTCTCTTGCCCTGGGTGGAAAAAATTACACCAGTCATGGTGTAGCACCAGCCACAGATATCTGCCACCTCGTGGCAGCTTCCCCGCTTTCATCCTGGCTGCTAACACCAGGATGAGGCTGGAAAGGGCCGGCTCAGTCATCCCGACCGGCAGCGGGACGGGATGCCCGAAGAGCATCGCCCTCGCATCCCGGCTGTAGTGAGGAAGCCGGGGATGTGCTCGCCTCTAAAAGCAGCGCCCGCTGCTGT
>JAWWMA010000584.1:0-10264 GCA_035041425.1 Mionectes olivaceus | reverse complement strand
TCCAATGCGCAGGCTGGAAGGTGGAAAGACCTTCCCCGGATCTTCGCTCGCGAAGACTGGCCATTATTATTATTACATTGCCTAATCACATTGGTTGTTTGTGATGTATTCGTGCTCCTGCCGTCGTTACATCTCCATGAGGAAGGCAGCCTTAGAGAACATGGTGCTGGTTATACGCTCTACTGGTCAGAACTGAACCCAGAACTGAAAGGCATCTTTCAGGAGTTGACTTCATGATCAAGAACTCAATTGTCTCTAAACTCAAAAATTTGCTGACAGGTCATTCTGATTGTATTAGCTCCTTATGCCTTCCACTTCACAACAAGCAACATGTTGTTCTATTCAGTATATATGCCCCAATCCTCCAAACTGACCCTGCCAAAAAAGAGCCCTTCCTAAATCTTCATTCGTGAAGCCTAGCCATGATGGTGGGTCAATTACCCAAGGCTAACCACCCTCCGCCATTCAACATCTTTCTTTTACAAAGACGCAGGGGAAATTAAAAAAGAATTCCCCTTTTTTTTTTTTTTTAGAACAAGTAAACCTATGACATTCACATAAGTGTGGAAGGTGTAGTATTCATTGTGGCTAATCTCAATGTTTTTTAAAACTACCGACTTGCTTCTGGAAAAACACCTGAATGTTTTGGCACCAGGATGTGCTGGTTCATTATGATCCCAGTAAGCAAAGTACTCAGGCTCTATAAAGTATCACTTAAAATGACATTTATTGTAGCTAACACTGTAATAAAAAAGAGGATAGTGCAGACAATTTCACGTCCCCTGTTTTGTGGATCACTAACTCCTCGATGTACAATGATCTTCCGGTCAGGATAACTAACTTCCAATGCTTGATCCACACACAGGTGACCTTTCCAACAGATACAATAAATTGCAGATTATATCAGTAAATATTTTTGGCTACTAGAAACATTACTTTACAAAAAACAATTACTAAAATTAAAAATACAAGAGTGTTGTATAAAACAAATACTGATTATGAAAACAAATGTAGGGTAATGGTCACCCTGAAGCTAGGACCATCAGAGGTCCTGCCTTCCAGTTCCACCCCTAGTCCCACATCTCCTAAGACACAGTAGTGCAAATTTCACCAAACAGTCCAAATAGGTGATGTAGGATATGCAGAGGAGCTTTGGTGCTGCCGGAGGGCAGAGACGTCCAGCACTTCATTGTCACTGATACACAGCAAGCAGAGATCAAGAGCAATATTGTGAGGCTCCACATAACAGTTCTGTGTGTGAGAGAAACAAAGACCTTTTGTTATATACAGCATAAATTCAGACATGTAATGAGGGATATCTGCTTGCTTCTTTAGGATTAAGTATGTGGCTCCTGGTCCATGTGTCCCGGTTACACCCTTGTCTAGAAGCTCCAAGGTCTTACTGGGTGTACACTTTACTTTTAGACTTCAAGAGATTTTACCCATGTGAACCCATGCAAAGTCTTTGATTCTTTGATACCCTGCCTTCATGTCCGGAGAAAAACTACACATGTTTCTGTAAGAGATTTCTGTTCATTTGGTGAGAAAATGGACATTTTGACAAGAAATAACATGCAACTTCCCCAAAGCATTACAACAGATTACTGAGACTAGCGAGCATTGCTATGGTGAGGGAACATCTTCGTGGATGAGTTTTCCTTGAGTAGCCTGGTGTTTGCACTTGCTTCTGACTCTTAAGGGCTCGCTGGGCTCTGTCATCATAGAAACATCCTGGACTGTACCTCATAGTGCTGATGTCCCAGCAGAAGACTCCAGGACAAAGGTAAAGCCTTGAAAATATGCTTTACTATTCAAATTCTTTACAACCCCGTAGCACTGTTGGCCAGTTGTGGAAAGTGAGAGAGGGGAGCTGTGCATGCACTTCTTATAAGGCATTGGTTCATCCCATTGGATCAACTCCTCTAGGGTGATAGGTATATGATATACCCTGTGCCCTTCATGCCTAGCTACCCACTGTCATGCCATTTGGACTCTAAAATTAGATCCATTGTCTGACTGGATGCAGGCAGGTGAGCCTATCCACTGGCTAAGGAACCACAGGCCTTTCAGAGTTCCTCTCAGGTCAGGAGGTGCAACTGGGGACACAGCAACATAGCTGGTGTATGTACTTACCATCAGCAGCATGTTCTGTAATCCCTGTGCTTTTCATAAAGATCCTGTATAATCTGTCAGTCTGAGACAGAGCATCAGGAGATAAAATAACACTCGTAATCTGAGTGGACAGATCTGCTGCTGCACTATACTCCTTCTCTTCCCCAACACCTGGAGTGATGTAAGAATCAACTGGTCAAACCCACAGGTTTGAATTCCCATATCTTTTTTGCCTTCTGCTTCCATAAGTCTTGATACCACAATGGTTCTTCACGTACTGTCCAGTTTTCCACTTGTCACTTACTAACCCCTATGGCCCGTGGTTTGTACACTGCCTATCACTCTCCACTTGTATTTTCCCCTTCCCTCTTTGCTGCAGACTCCAAGGGGCCATATCGTCACCTGATACTAGGACTAACAAAGGTTTGCAGGGTTGTCTGGGACTTAACGCAGTAATATGGGAGACATCGTGTTTAGACTGTTCAAAACGTCTTTTTTATGATCTCCCCATGCTAATTGATTCTTCTGTTTTGTTAAATTATTTGGGGTGTTTTGCCCCAGGACAATGGTGGTTCTTTTTAGATCCCAGCAAGAAAGACATTAAGACTAATACAGCCATAAAAGGTAATAGCAACTTATAAAATCTTTATGTTTTGTCTGATACTGAGATGATACACCATCAGATGGACCTCTGACCAGAGCACTACATATCTATATCTATATCACCTAGATCTAGATCTATCTTCATCTGTATATCTACTGATGTAGAGAGCAAAATATATATATCAAGGAGTGTAAAAATATGTCTGTAGTTTTTATTCATACCTAGATACACTTTATATATGTGTATACATATGTATATGTAAAGATATGTAACATATATAATATACATGTCTATAAAAGTGTTGCTATAAAATATGCTTTAATAAGAGTTAATGAAATGAATAGTTGAGGTTTAAACACTAGTGGGAAGGAACTAAATAAAAGTAAAAGGTGGGAGTGGGACTGCCACTTCACAAAGTTGCTGAACAGGCTTGAGCATGGCTGGGGAGGGGGATAATCAAGAGGGCAGGGGATATCAAAAGGTGGGTTGTTGATGCATGTGTTGTATGGGAACAACACGTGAACATTTGTCTGGGAAAGTAATACCGTTACGGCCCAAGATGTTTGTCTGGATACTGTACAAAATATTTCATCTTGAAACACATCCGTGTTGGGTACCAGGCAGACATTATCCTGGTATGAGCGCATGAGGAGGTTGCGCAAAGACTAACATAACCTCCAGAACTCAGACTATTCCTTTAAAGCTATCAACCCATGTCAAGCTCCTTTAACAAGTATGTCAGGGAAAGATGTTGGCCCTTCTACATCTATTAAACTGCTTGAAAATGCAATGTGTATAGTCCCCACAGGAATTTATGGACCTCCAGGAGATGGACATGGTGCCTTACTTATTGGCCATACCTCCAACTCAACTTTAGGAGTATTCATACTGCCTAGAATAATTGAGGCTGATTTTGCTGGAGAAGTGAAGACTGTGTTATGGACACCAGCTCCACCCATTCGTATAAAAGCACATACTCCCGTTGCTCAATTCATCTTACTTAAAGCCTATCCAGTAGGCTTTAACTTTGATCAAGGGGAAAAAAGGAATCCTCCTGAAGCAGAACACAGATGGGAAGTGGAGGATTTCCTCTCCTGGATCCGACCTATATCAACAGAATGCCCAATCTTGCGTTGCTCCCTGTATAATTCTGGGAAAAAAGAGGCTATTTGTCTCAGAGGTCTAGCAGACAGTGGCGCAGATGTCACAGTAGTTTCTGTGCAAGATTGGCCACCTTTCTGGGCTCTCATAGAGCCAGAGAAAGCACTTAGAGGTGTAGCAGGGGTTACAACTCCAAAACAGAGCCTGCATCCTATCGTCATCACAGGCCCTGAAGAACGTACTGCCGTTGTCCAGCTCTTTGTTTTAGACCTTCCAGTCACCCTATGGGGGCAAGATACACTGGAACAGTGGGGGCTAAGCCTTACTACAAATTTATCCTAGAGGCCACTGAACAGCAGCTAGTCCCCATCCTGACATGGAAAACGAACAAGCCACGAGTGTGGATGGACCAGTGGCCACTGGAAAAGGACAAGCTGCAACATCTGAAAGTGCTTGTTCAAGAACAGCTCTCAGCAGGACATATTTGTCCTACCACCAGTCGGAACTTGCCAGTTTTTGTCATCCAAGAAAGAAGTGGCAAGTGGCGTCTCCTGCATGATCTGAGATGCATCAATGACATCATTGAACCTATGGGAGCTCTGAACCTGGCCTGCCCTCACCATCTGTGCTTCCTTAGGATTGGCCATTGACTATCACTGATTTAAAAGACTGCTTCTTCTCCATCCCATTACACCCAGAGGATGGAAAAAGGTTTGCATTCTCCATACCGTCTATCAGTGCCAGTGGACCACATTCTTGTTACCACTGGAAAGTTCTTCCTAGGCTACGAAGAATGGCCCAACCTTATGCCAGCTTTATGTGTCCGCAGCTTTATCACTAGTACGTCAACAACATCCAGAAGTCTACGTCTATCATTATATGGATGACATACTAGTCTGTGCAACCAATACAGAACTGATGCAAAAAGCCTTAAAAGTTTCAATTGAAGCTGTAAATGCTCATGGCCTTCATCTGTCACCAGAAAAAGTGCAGCAGGATACACCTTGGCATTACCTAGGATGGAAAATCACTCAAGCAACTATTCATCCCCAGCAAGTTTCTCTCTCCATCTCAGTGCAAACTCTCAATGACCTACAAAGCCTGCTTGGAATTGTGAACTGGCTCAGACCAATCTTGTGAATTTCCACAGATGAACTCCATCCATTATTCTGCCTTTTGAAAGGGGATCCAGAGTTAACATCGTCCTGACAACTGACACCAGAAGTTGTTGCTGCTTTACATATTGTAGAGCAGAAATTTAACTCTTGTCAGGGCAACTTGCGCCTCTTAAATGATCCGGTGGTTTTAGTCATCTTAAAGTGACCTTCACAACCTTTTGGTCTCATAGGGCAGTTGCACAAAGATAACACCCTGTTTGTCTGTGGGAATGGGTTTTCCTAGCCTATCAGTTTTCCAAACACTGACAACTCAGCCAGAAACGATCTCACGTATCTTTCAGAAAGGCTGCAGCAGGTGCTGGGAACTTGTGGGATGTGACCCATGCACTGTGTATTTGCCTGTGACAACTGAACACATACAGTGGTTGGAAAAAGCTAGCTTTGATTTTCAAACAGCTTTAATTGATTTTAGAGGTCAACTGAGCGTTCATTTACCTGCTTGTTCTTTCTTACAGCGCTTAAACAGCTTTCCGCTGAAGCTAAGGACACACTGCTCCCCGGTTGCTCAGGCTGTCTTTACTGACATTCAGGAAGGGCGGGTAATGCAGTTGTAGTGTGGCAGAAGGGCAGTGAGTGGCATCAAGATATACATCACATGAGGGGTCACCACAACTTGTGGAATTGTCATCAGTTGTAGAGAGCCTAGCAAGAGAGTGGCTGCATGACAAAGGACATGAGGCCTCGGACACACTACAACTGGTACAGATCACGGATGGCAAAGTACAGGGAAGTAAAATGCAGCTGAACTGGTAAACAGCATCAGTGAGCAAAAGGGAGTCTGCAATACATCAAGGATGTCTGTACTTAAGCATTGATATTTATGACCATTAGGAATGCTAGAGATCCTGCTAGTATCTATAGCCAATGATAGTGTATCAAGTAGCTACAGCCCCTTAACCGTCCAATCACTTATGTGAAAGCAAGTTAACCTCCAATTAGTATCTACGCAGTGTCTTTCTGATTTTGTATATTAACCCTTAAGTGTGAACAATAAACGAGACTTCAAAGCATCCTGTTGCTTGTGTCTCCCAGCGCCACTGCGACAATCAGTCATTTGTGCAGTCATATTATTTCCAGAGCTTTTAACTGTAGTCTCAGACTCTCAGTATGTAGTGGGAGTAGTTCAAAGGATTGAACACTCCTATCAGTCACAAAGAACTGTTTGCCTTGTTTAAAAAACTCTTGTTTGTTGTAGAAAATAGATAATCTTCATTTTTTATCACGTACATGCGCTCTCACACCTTATTACCTGGATCCATTTCAGAAGGTAATCAACGTGCTGACACTCTAGCAGGACCAGTCATAGTGCCTCAAAGGTTTGAGCAAGCTAAGTTATCTCACCAATTCTTTCATCAAAATGCCAGAGCATTGAAAAGACAATTTGATCTTACATCAGAACAAGCTTGCTCTGTTATAGCTTCATGCCCACCTTGTCAATTGATCACACCAGTCACTCCAGAAGGAACTAACCCTCGAGGATTAGAACCCTTACAATTGTGGCAAATGGATATGACGCATGTTTCTTCTTTTGGCAAATTAAAATATGTGCATGTCTCCATTGACACCTTCTCAGGGTTTGTAGCAGCTACAGCTCTTTCTGGAGAGAAAAACTGAGACATGCAATGGTACTTCCTCTCAGCATTTGCACATATGGGAGTGCCTAAACAAATTAAAACAGAGAATGGGCCTTCCTATATGTCCAAACACATGAAAGAATTTTTTGATCAATGGGGAATACAGCACATCACGGGTATTCCACACTCCCCTACAGGCCAAGCTGTAATTGAACGTGCACATCACATGCTCAGAGGCATGCTACAAAAGCAGAAAAGAGGAAGTGCAGGGTTAACACCTCAAGAATGTTTAAACAAAGCATTGTATGTCCTTAACTTCCTTAATAGAATGGCAGAACTTACTCCAGCACAACGTCATTTTGCCCCAGCACACATGTCTGTAGGCAGGAAGGCAAAAGTGATGCTCAAAGACTCAATCACCAGAGAAGCCATGTAAGTGCTGATTTCCTGCGCTCAGCCCCACTCTGCCCGACCCAGCCATCCGACACCACTCTGGCCGCTTGCCCGCTGTGCCCCAGCCACCCAGCTCCGCGCTACCTGGCGCTTCCTGCCCGTGCCATGCGCCACTCTGCTCAGTGCCGCTCTGGGCCTCCACTGCTGTGACAGCTGCAACCTGTCAGCTCTGAGGCCAGCATTAGAACTGCTTGTATAACTCCTCGTTCTCATTACATCGTTCGCATTTGTGTAAGGAAATCTTTTATATCAATCGATTAGAGTTTTTTTCACGTCCTCTGAGTGGACGGAGAGAGACAGCTGGTGATAAACCGTTCAGGAGTGGAGCTCCGAACATAGCATTGAGAGCGACAGGGAAAAGTCGCATAGGACTGGTCCATTTAACTGACACCTGGTTTAGAGGCGAGCCACTTGGAGAAATGTGGGATCCTCACTTACCAAGGAAGACGATGCTATCATTCAAATGTGGAAGCTCGTCTTGCAAAAGCATGGGGTCAAATTAGACATTTTGCTCCTTCAAAAGATGTTAAAATGGAGCAAAGATCAGGGCTATCAGGCTACTTCCGAAGTTGCTTTTAGTCTTTCTTTGTGGGATGACTTAGGCAAACGTTTGTTTGATAACTTCACACACGATGACAAGGGAGCCGTGGAGTTACTGACTACCTGCCGTTTACTTTTTGAAACGCTAAAAGATTTTAAGGAGCACCTGAGATAATTCAGATCCCAGTCCCTCATTCTGGAAGGTTGCAGAGAATCGTCCTCCTGTAGTTCCTTCTACCCCTCCTGCACATTCTTCTACTGCTTCTGTTCCTATTGCAGTCCCTTCGACCTGTGCAGTTCCCTCTCCTCCACCTCTTGAACCTGTGCCTCCACCCAGTCCTCCTGAAAGTGGAGCTCCCTTGAGTTTGCCTCCTCCCCCCTTCTAAGGAGAAGGAGACAAAGCCTGTAAGGGAAAAGAAGCCTTCTTCTGCCAAAAATGGAAAGGAGATATTTTGTGATGATTCAGATGATCCTTATGGACCTTATGTTCCCATACCCCAAAACAGAGCCTATAAAACTCCACAGGAATTGGCAAAGTCTGTCCCTCCAAAAGTTAGTCAGGCCAATGATAAGAAAACAAAAATTGACAAACCACATCTGCCCTCTATACCTCTGCCATCAGAGACGGACAGTGAGCCTGACGACAGTGAGGAGAAGGCCTCCAAGACAAATGTTCCAGTGCAGGTCAGACCGAAAAAAGTACAAAGTAGTAAGGCCTGTCATAAAGTACCTCAGGAATGGAGGTTGCCTCCTGCTCAAGTAATCGTAAAACTCCCCTCTAAGAAGGATGCATCCACCCAGGCCTCTGGCTGTGCAGAGCGTCTGAGCCTGTCATTGGCACCAGAGGATGGTGTAGGAGGTAACTGTGTATGATGTGAGTAGGTGAGTGACTTGCTGTGCCTAGTGGTAGAACTTAAGGAAGAGGTAGAGAGATTAAGGTGCATTAGGGAAAGTGAAAAGGAAGTTGACTGGTGGAGTCAAACCCTTTTGAACCCTAAGGAAGTCCAACAGGAGACAGCGAAGCCCTGCCCCTCCTGCCACAAGGCAGATGGAGCAGACCAAATTGATGGGGGGGAATGGAAGCAGGTCCCTAATGGGAGAGGTAAAAGAACTCTCTCTTGACCCCCATCACCCCCCAGGGTGCCCTTGAAGAATAGATATGAGACCCTAGACCAGAGAACCAGGTAGAGGACTGCTAAGAAGATCTGCCTGGAGAGCCTCTTGGTTGGACCCTGTCTACAAGATGGATTACAACCACAGCTACAAGAAAAAAAAGAAGGGTGGTTGTAGTCGGTGACTCCCTTCTGAGGGGAACTAAGGGTCCTATATGTTGCCCAGACCCATCTCAGAGAGAAGTATGCTGCCTTCCTGGGGCCAGGGTGAGGGATATTAGTAGGAGACTTCCTGAGCTAATCCGCTGGTGGTAGTCCAGGCTGGCAGTGAGGACATTAATGGAAGAAGTGTCAGGACAATTAAAAAAGACTTTAAAGCACTGGGTCGGTCAGTTCATGGGACAGGAACACAGGTGATATTTGCCTCAGTTCCTGTACTATCTGGGATGGATGTGGAGTTAAATAAAGAGAGAAGTAGAAAAGCCCAACTCATCAACAGATGGCTAAAGGATTGGTATCACTGTCAGAATTTTGGCTTTTTTGACCATGGGGCAAACTCCACGGTACCTAGTCTCCTAAAATCAGATGGGATTCATCTTTCTAGGAAGAGTAAGAGGACTCTAGCACAAAAGTTGGCAAGGCTGATCAGGAGGACTTTAAACTAGGTTTGAAGGGGTAAGGGTTTGAAAGCAGGCTCTCCAGTGATCAGTCTAAGGACAGAAAGCCCGAGTTAAGAATTAAATCAACAGCCCACCTGAAGTGCATGTACACCAATGCACGCAGCATGGGCCACAAACAGGAGGAGCTGGAAGCCATTGTGCAGCAGGAAAGCTATGATGTAGTTGCCATCACAGAAACGTGGTGGGATGACTTGCATGACTGGAGTGCCGTCATGGATGGCTACAATCTCTTCAGAAGAGACAGGCCAGGTAGGAGAGGTGGAGGGGTGGCTCTGTATGTTAGAGAATCTCTTGACTCTTTAGAACTTGAAGTCAGTAACAATAAGGCTGAGTGCCTGTGGATCAAAATCAGGGGGAAGGCCAACAAGGCTGACATCCTGGTGGGAGTCTGTTACAGACCACCCAACCAGGATGATGAATTTTTCTACAAGCAGCTGGCAGATGTCTCAAAATCACCAGCCCTTGTTCTTGTGGGTGACTTTAACCTGACGGATGTCTGCTGGGAACTCCACATGGCAGAGAAGAGGCAGTCTAGGAGATTCCTAGAGTGTATAGAAGACAATTTCCTGCTCCAGCTGGTATATGAGCCTACCAGGGATGGGGCCCTTCTAGACCTGCTGTTCACAAACAGAGTGGGGCTGGTGGGAGATGTGGTGGTCGGAGGCCATCTGGGGCACAGTGACCATGAAATAATAGAATTCTCAATACTCAGGGATGCAAGAAGGGCCATCAATAAAACCTCTATGCTGGACTTCCAGAGGGCAGATTTCAGCCTGTGCAAGAGACTCGTTCAGAGGGTACTGTGGGAAACAACCCTTGAAAACAAAGGGGTCTGTGGAGGATTTAATCCAGGATTGGTTAGTGCAGAGAGGCCACAGCACGAGTAATCTTCTGGAGCTGCAGCAGCGAG
>JAWWMA010000583.1:0-10268 GCA_035041425.1 Mionectes olivaceus | reverse complement strand
CTGCTTGAGTTGATTATAAACTAATTCCATTCTCATGGGAAGTTTGCTTAAGTCCACAGCTGTCAACTATAAAACAAGTTTTCTTCCCATGGGAAGCCTGAGGCTTCTTTCACAGCTGGTAATATGTGTTGTTCTCTAGGTGTCCATTTTCCTGAAAATATTCTACAAATCCCCCGTTTGTTTTTGAACAACCCATACCCCGTCAAAGGCCTTGTGGATCATTTTCCCTACACATCGTAAGGGACAACTAGCAGCTAATATACAGAAAATTATTGCTAGCAGTAGTGCTAACCCTTGAACCAAAAATTCCTTCACCCATCCAGTGATGCCTAATACTATCCACATCTAATAACAACTCAGATAATATTAAAGAGGTACTGTCAGCTTACTTCCAACTCCACCAATCAAATTTTTTTCATCCTTAAACCATCTTGGTTCTCCCTGTCGGTTAAACTATATCTTCCAAGAATCCCCAAATTCCACTCCTCCTGTTCCATTCACTGGTTGCCACAATGGTTGGCAGTTGGGTGTACACTGAAAAGCTGTGACATTAATCATCGTGAAGGGAACTACTGATCCCAGCAGTTCCAGCTCCTGCAAGGGTATGGAGCTACTCATATTAAGCCTTTCAATTATGGTCTTTTGAATCTGGGTTCCTTTCATACTGGGCCATTCCAGATGATTACAAGAGGTAACATTTCCTCCCTCCCATAAGGAGTACAGCTCTGATACATTGGGTCTCCTTCCCTTGTATTCCTGCAGAGGCAATGTAGGGAAGCCTATAAGACAGGTATGAAAAGGGTCTCCTGGGGTGGCTTCTAATAAACAAAAGGACGATTGTCCCATTTCGCGTGCCCAAGTTACCCACATGTTCTGCCTTGGGTTGATGTCCAGCACACTACCTTCGCCTGAAGCCCACCAAACCATTCAGGCTAAGAGGAACCTGATGTACCCACCTTTCCAAGGTTTGACCCATCGAGTAGGTACCCAGCATACTCCAGAATCTGTAAGCACACAAACATATCCTTGGCCAGTCATTTTTACTTCTACAGGACTTTTCCATTCTCCTGTTGCTAAATCTCAATACTGCACCAAAATCTTATCCACGTTCTCTTCCCTCCCTGTTTTGAGGGAACTACTGTGTATCACAGTGGGGGGTTCCTGACATTCACCCATCAGTCGCAAAAAATTTAAGACATACAAGGCTTTTGCTAGACTATCGTGAGGGTTATCCAACTCCTCCCCCCCTTTTTGTTTTTGCAGCATGGATTTCAGTGTGTCATGTGCACGTTCAACCATTGCTTGACCAGTAGGAGAATGTGGAATACCAGTAATGTGCATAATGCCCCAGTTCTGACAAAAATGTTGAAAACGTTGTGACATATCCTGGGCCATTATCTGTTTTTAGCTGTCGTGGTACTCCTAAGGCTGCAGTACAGGCTTGCATATGCTTGATGACATGTTTGCTTGCTTCACCTGTTTGAGCAGTTGCCCATACAGCATGTGAAAAGGTGTCGATGCTAACACAAACAAATTTCAGTCTCCCAAATTCTGCTACATGTGTAACATCCATTTGCCACAGTTGTAGGGTCTGTAACCCCTGAGGGTTAACTCCAAGTCCAGTGCCTAGACCATCCCTGTGACAAGCAGGGCATGATTGAACAATACCCTGAGCATCTGTAAAAGTTAGTCCAAACTGCCTGACTAACATCTTTGCTGACTGATGCAAAAACTCATGTGACAAAACTGCTTGCTGAAACAGGTTATCTGGGGGTCCAGCCCAAGCTGTAGCCACCAATTGGTCTGCTCTGTTATTACCAGTAGCTAAACCATCACACTTCTGATGACTGCGAATGTGTGTTATGAAATAGGGCTGAGTTCGCTGATTGACCAAATGTAAAAGCTGTAACAACAAGGAATGTAACCTGTCATTTTTAACCATTTTGATCATTGCCCCCTCAATTCTCATTACCGTTCCTACCATAATAATCATAATGGCCAGTCTTCGCGAACGAAGATCCAGGGAAGGTCTTTACGCCTTCAAGTCTGCGCATTGGATTTTTCAGGTGAGGCACAGTGCACGTGGAACTGAGCCCACCCTTTAATCCTAAGGTTCATCTTCCGGGGCCAAGCGAGTTTGGACGGTGGCAGCGATGTCCTCAGGACGTAGATGGATTGCCTTACAGGGTTAACGAGCTCCACCTGCCCAGGGAGTGTCCCCGACCGGGAATCGAACCCGGGCCTCGGCAGTGAGAGCGCCGCATCCTAACCACTAGACCACCGGGGGCTCCCCGTTCCTACCACGTATAAGGAATCAGAGACAATGTTCACTGATGTATCCTGCCATCTCTGAAAAACCCATACAACAGCCCTGAGTTCTAAGGTTTGCAAAGAGTCTCCCAGGACTCCAGGGAGCAGTTGACTTTTCCAGCTCCTACTTGTCTTCCAAGTGATGGCAGCTCACTTTGATTTTTTTACCAGCATCAGTGAACACTGTATCACCCTTAACTGGTACTTCAGTTCTCATAATCTTCTGCTCAGTCTTCTGATGCTGCAGCAAGGGCAACAGCTTTGCTGCAGGGTAATGAGTACTGATCTTTCCCAAAAAATCTGCTGTGGTTACCTGGAAAACATTAGAACATTCACATAACCACATCAAATATTCCTGAGCTACTGGGACAATAATAGTTTGCGATTCTTTGCCTGTAAGTTCAATAGTTCTACTTCGACCTTTGATGATCAACTGAGATAGCAATTCAGGTCTAGTGACAACTGTCTTTGCCGGTTGATATGGCAAAAATAACCATTCCAAGATATTCAACTTCCGGTCACCTGCCACCTGACAGATCAGTCCAAGGGGATGCTGTCTTTCCCCTCCTGAGTTAATGACAATCACAGTCACATCATATTCCATAACTATGTGACTACTATGTTCAGTAGCTATTTTGTCTGCTATATCCTGTCAAGCCTTCCTTTGCACTGCAGTGAGTTTTCTGTGTGCTCCTGCATCAGTAGATGTTCCCAGCAATGACATAAGAGGACTTATGTCATCATTAGAGATTCCGCACACAGGTCTGACCCACTGAATGTCTCCCATGAGTTGTTGTACATCTGCCAAGGTAGACAACTGTGTGTTTACAGCAATTTTCTGTGGGCGCACTGTTCCTTGAGTTATGATCCATCCCAGATATTTCCATGGATCTCCTCTCTGCACCTTTTCTGGGGCAACTATCAGCCCTCTCCGTTCTAGCTGATTCTGTAGTTTGGTCAAGGTCTGATCTACCTCTAAGTGTTTCCCTGCAATCAATATGTCATCCGTATAGTGATACACCAGCATGTGAGGATGTTCCTGTCTAAAAGGTTGCAATGCTCATGCAACATACATCTGGCACAATGTGGGTGAATTTTTCATGCCTCGTGGCAAAGTCACCCAATTATAACAATGGGCAGGTTCACCCTTACTGGTAGAAGGCACAGTAAAAGTAAACCTCTCGGCATCCTGAGGATGCAAAAAGATTGTAAAAAAGCAATCTTTCAGGTCAGTAATTACTATGTCCCAATCCTGTGGAATCATGACAGGGGATGGGAGTCCTGGCTGTAATGCTCCCATATCTTCCATGATCTCATTAATGGCACGGAGATCATGCAGGAGACGCCACTTTCCCGACTTTTTGGGGACAGTAAATATCGGGGTGTTCCAGGGGTTGGTGGATGGCACAATATGCCCTGTTTCAAGTTGCTCTTGTACTACCAACTGAATATTCTGCAGCCTATCACTTCTGAGCAGCCACTGAGGTACCCAGATCAGCGTATCCGTTTTCCACTTCAATTTCAGGGTTGGCTGCCTTTCAGTGACTGCCCCTAAAAAGGGTCTGTCACAAGTCTCGCTCCTAGCTGCCCTAACACATCCAGTAATGCAACAGGTAGTGCCATAACATAAGGCCTAGTCCCTACCAACTTGCCATCTTTAAAACAAAAGGTTATCACATCACTGCTAATCCACGTTTGCTGCACCCCACCCACCCCCACCACGTCCGTGGGGGTTGGCATCAGGGACCACATCGGAGGCCACTTATGGCGAGGAATAACAGTGACATCCACTCTTGTATCCAAAAGCATTGTCAACTGAATGGACTGCTTGCTAGGATACTGTATTGTCACCGTTTCTTCTGGCTTTCCCTTTCTTATGTGTACTGCCCATAACACCTCTGGGGCTCCGGTCGAACCAAAGCCTCCTTCTTCTCGATCCCTTTCAGTTATGTATGGAACCTGGGAGTGAAAAGGAATGAGTTGAGCAATTTTGCTCCCTGCTGGAATGGTAATTGGTGGTACCAGGGTGTGTACCATAATTTTGATGACTCCTAAATAATCAGCACCAATTAACCCTGGAATAACAAAGATACCCTGTCAAGACACAGACGATCTTCCTATCAGTAATGCACTAAGACCTCGGCCCAAGGGCCCTTTCAGAACCGAGTCTACCAGCACTACGCCCTGAGTCTCGAGAGTGACATCTACTGCTGTTGCCACATCCACTTCGGCTCTACTGGAGGTGGCTGCGCAGCAGTTGTCCAGGCACCCTGATTTTGTGTCATCGCACGAGGGACAGGCATGCTCAGCTTCCCGTTTCCTTTTCGCTTACACTCGAGAGTGTTATGGTTATTTAGTTGACAGTTTTCACACCATTTAGTGACAGCAATCCCTTCTGAGCCATTCTTCTGACCAGCAGGACACTGAGTTTTAAAGTGTCCCTTTTGCCCACAGTTAAAGCACTTTTTATTGACTTTCCCTTTGCCTGACTTATTTTTCTTTGGTACCAGAGGTTTTACAGCTACCTCGAAGGCTGTAACCATATAGGTAGCCTTTTCCTGCTGAATCATCCAGTCTGCTGCTTCTAATAGATGGCCTGTTGTATCACCTCGTGGCAAAACACTCAAAGCCCGTTTTGTTTTCTCGTTAGCATTATCATAAGCTAACATGTCCATAAATTTACTTTTCATGTCATCATCTAAGTCAGGATTTCAGCTTATTGCATGATGTAACCGGTCGATAAATTTACCAGAAGGTTCTGTAGCTCCCTGCTTTACTGAGGAAAAGGATGGATTCGGTTTGTCATCCTGCACTGCCTGTAAGGACTTGTGGACTAGCTCCTGGCTTAGTTGTAAGACCTCATTCACAAACTGTACCTGCCATTCCACCCATGCAAAAGGACCAACTCCCAAAAGCATCTGAGATGTCACACCATAAAGTGGATCTCCCTGCTGTCTAATGGTTGCAGCAGTTGCATCACAGAAAGTTTGCCACTTCTGATAGAATTGTAGCTGCTGATGTGGAGATAATAAGGTTGTGATCATCATCCTAATATCATAGGGAGTCAGTAAAGTAGCAACAAACAGATGCTGCAGCACGGACGTGGTGTAATCTGATTTTAACCCATACTGAGTAATTGCTGCTTTAGCTTCCTTTAACATTTTCCAATCCACCGGTTGCCAGCTCTTATTCCCTCCCGCATCAAGTATAACGGGAAAAGCGTTAGGACTTAAAGGTAAAAGCTCTCCCTCTCTCATAGCATCCCGCATAATTCCTTTCCATCTCCGAACCGGACAATCGCTGTTTGCTTTCTCGCCCACTAGCAACCCGCTCATGCCTGGAGGCAGTGAATTGTCTCTTGGTAACAGCGCTGTCCTGCTCGGCAAGAGCGCCCCTGCATTCGCTGACAGCCCGTCTCCTCCCGCCAGCAATCCGTTCCCCCCCCGCAGACAGCAAATTCCCCCCTGCAGGTGGAGAGCCCCCGTCCGCGATCGGTAACGAACCCCCGCCCACTGGTAGAGAGCCCCCACCACCCGCAAGCGGCAGTGAGCCCCCGCCGAACGCAGGCAGAGAGGTCCCGCCACCCGCAAGCGGCACTGAGGCTCCACCCGCTGGCAGAGAGCCTCCGCTCGTAAGCGGCAGCCCGTTCACGCTCCCTCCCCCCTGCAGCCGACTCCCACCTCCCCCCTGCTCCGCCAGCGCAAACCGCGGCGGAGAGGGAAGCGGCAGGAATGTGTTGAGAGGAGTCTGGGTCTGCGTTGGTGCAAGGACGGGGGGACGACTGTGGCTGGCAGTGACAGAGTGGGCGCAGGGGGATCGTCCCGTCTCTGGTTCCTCTGTCCAACAAGAGAAGCCACCGAGACTTCCACCTCCTTCAGGCGCCGTAGCACCTCCCTCATCTGCATCTCACCCTTCATAGCTTCTGGCCCGTTGTCAGAGTCGGAGTCCGAACTTGGAGATGGAGGGATATGGGGTGAAGGCAAATGCGATGACAATGCTGTTCTGTGCACTGAATCGCGAGGTCCTCTCCCCTCCTTTTTGTTCCTCTGACGTCGAGTCAATCTCCGCAGTGGAGAGCGGTCTCGCAGGGGGAGAACCTTTGCTGGCTTGAGTTGTTTTCGCCGGACCGATGTAACAGTAACACCCTTCCCCTCCACGTCTTCAGCGGATGGTTTAGGAGCGGACGACGCGTCTCGTGGGACCGGAGCGTCGGTAACACTCGTCCTCCCAGAAGCACTGGCTGACGATTTCGAAGGAGCCGCTGCTTTAACTCTAGCTGGCAGTGGGATTGGAGGGATAGCAAAGAGGAACTGGAAAGCCAGTCCCGTCCCGCCTTTCTTATTTTCGGTTTCGCCGTCTACTAGCGCAGCAAAAGCTGAAGCAGTAACTCAGCGCTCAGCTTTCATGGATTTTAAAGTCTCTACCAGCGCCCTCCACAGCGGTCCATAGTGAGCAAGTTCTTTAGAACCTTTTGTAAATTCTTCCCACAATTCCTTCCCTATGTCTTCCCATACTGGGATTTCAAACGCAGAATTTATCGTGGGAAGGTACCCCTGCTCCCGAGCCCAGCGTAACAGCCCTTTGAGAGCAGCCGTTTCATGTGTTACCCGTCTCTTAGAGAGTATATGGTGGGTGTAGGAGATTAATAACTGCCTCTTCCTCCTTGCTTGGAGAGGTTCCCATTCCTACCCAACCGCTCACGTGTACAGGGTGAGATTCCCGAACTGTCCTTGTCGACACGAGCTCGTTTTTCCAGGGCCGGGGCAGCCCTGCTATCGGTTGGCTTTCCTGCACTCCGTTCCCTGCTGCTGATCCTCCATCTGGGTTTTCAGAGGCAAACAGCAGCTACCGATCCCATCCTCCGCCTGAGTTCTCCCTTTGAGTTCTCCGAGGACGCAACTTGCCGATACGTTCCTCTGTCCAGGTCCCACCGACGGGGTCCACGGAGAAAAACAGCTAAGTAGGAGTTCCTTGTTCCAGACGCCACCTGACGACAGCAGGAGCACGAATACATCACAAACAACCAATATGATTAAGCAATGTATCATTTATTAAACACACAGTGCACATTTTATACATCTTCATACCCTCATGGGTGCAGGACTAAAGTCTGGGGATTGGCTAGCTCAGCCTGTCCATGAGTTCGTGTCTTATGCTCACTGGATAAGGTGTAGGGTCGATATTTTGCACCTGGATTCCAGCTCCCACTGTAACTTCCCATAACATGAAATAGTTGTTGATTATAAACTAATTCTATTCTCATGGGAAGTGTTATAAGTTACCAGCGATGCCTGGGACAAATTAAAGAAGCCAATTTATAATAAGGTGTAAATTTATCAGCAAGCAATAAACAAGCAAAAGCGACGCACCGGGCGACCGTAGGGAAACAGGGTCCCACCAACGACTTGCACCGGAAAACCTTCTCAGCTCTCTTTTTGTACAGTCTCCTGTCCGTGTACGTGACCTTTTGATTGTGTTTTTGCATAGTCTTATTTCCGTGTACGTGACTCTTGCACGTGCGTGCCCAGTGGGTCGGGGGTCTCACGCTTCCAGGCGGGGGTCTTTGGGATGAAGTTAGGAGTCTTCCTCGATGAAGGCTTGAAGTCTTCCTCTGTGCCCGCCAGATGACCCCACATTTGCTCATACGCTGTAAAAGGTGTTTTCTCTATTTCCATGTTCTATTACCTACCATTTGTCATTCTGACTTCCTGTTAGATAGACCTGTTTGCAGGCTGACTCCTCACAGGATGTACATGATTGAAGAATACTTAGTACTGAATTATACCAGCTGTGTATAGTTAATCTTTTAACATATGATTTTTATGAACAAAGTTTATTTAGTCTATTACAATTCCCCCTTTTCTTTTTTCTTATTTATTTTGTTCGTTAAACCTACTTAACACTTCTCTCGCTCGTTGTAGAGTAGGAATGGCCTCTTCGTCTCTAACTTGTTCATATTGCCCTTGCAATAACATTAAATGTGCAGCTTCTAATCGTCCTTTCACAACAGTTATCAACCGGTTAAAAATACATGGACCAAAGGTTAAGCCTATGATCAGTAGGATGAGGGGCCCTGCAATTGTGGATAACAAGGTAATTAAACATAGATTCATACCAACTTCATTGCATTTCCCGTTCTCTTTGTCCTTTCTCTAGTCCCTCGCAACTTAGACATGGTATCTCTAACTACACCAGTGTGATCTGCATATACACAGCATTCTTCCTGCAAAGCAGCACATAACCCCCCTTGCTGTAAGAACATCAAGTCTAATCCTCGCCTATTTTGTAACACAACTTCTGATAGGGATCTTACAGATTGTTCTAGGGTGGTCATAAGTTTTTCTATCCTAGCTAAATCTTCATCCACTGCCTCTCTCAGAGATTGAAACCTTTGGCTTTGCTGTACGAGGGAGGTTATTCCGGTGCCTGCTCCAGCAACTCCAAGAGCCATAAGGGTTGCTACTGTTAGTGCTGTGAGAGGCTCACGTTTCCGTAAGTAATGACTTTGAGTGGTTTGATAATCATACACATAATTCTCAGGGTGACAGATAAGCCTTGGTACGATAATAACTTGTATACAATACTCAGCAGTCTCATTAAAGATTCTTAGAGACACATAAGGAGTAATGCCTGCTCAAGAACAAATCCATTTTGCATTCTTTGTAGGTAGTAACCAGTCAGCCGTCTTACCTCGGCCTTTCAGGTCCTTTTCAATAACTTTACACAGGTGTTGTTTGTTTGTTGGGGACATTGCCTATACACCTTCCTACCCCTGATACCTGGGACATTGTCATTCCTTGTTTGTTTTCTTCACTCCATAAACACTGGACTGGATTTGCACCATTAACCTTCTTAGTTCTACTCACAATCCCAATTGCTTCATAAAAGGGTGGTCTGATATCATAACATAACCAACAATGCTCAGTTATGTTGGGGTTGGTGAAATTCAGCACCTGATAGCTAGCTTGCAATATGTCCCATAAAGAACTGATCTTTGGGTTGGGTGTTAAAGTTTCTCTTTTTACCTGGGTGTCCTGGGTGGAGTTTCTGGCTGAGATGATCATAGGAGTAGAGGTAATTAGGTCTTCGTTTTTTCTGTTTCCCCAACTATGACTGGGTTTGTTCCAATGCCGGAGGGCTCGTTAGGTACTGACTCTTTTTTTATTAAAATGTGCCCTCCCCTATCTGAACGAGGGCCCAGTTCCCAGTATCTCACTCCCCATGTTCTCCCAAGGATCCATCCTGAATCTTCTGGATTTGTGATGTTTAAGTACAAAAAGTAACAGTTCCCTCTTTCTATTACTTCTCCAACTCTATCTATCTTTGGTTGTTTGCATCCAAATGGTCTCCATCCCACAGTTAGAAACTTGTCTTTTCCCCCTCCCGGGGCCCAGTAGTTTGATATAGTCTCACAGCCCCAATAGGTGCAATAAAAATGCCCTGGGTAGTTACAATATGATTTCCCGGGACTGGAAGCTGGACAGAAATAATACCCCATTAGTTCTAAGCATGGTTTTATGGGGATGTACTGGTTTAAAAGTTAACCGGCAGGGGAAATGAACTCAGTTCAAAAGAGAGATAATAAGTCAGAATAACAATTTAATAAAAATAATACAATAAGCACGATTATACAGACAAGCAATTGGTTTTAACCCACAGAACCCAAATGTATAACCCAACACCCTGGGGCATGAACAGAATGGTGTTCCTTGCCCCCCCCTGAGTTCAAAGTAAAAGGGGAGGGGGGAAAAACCCTGTTGGTGAGAGTGCTGGTGCAGTCTGGTCAAAAAGTGGTGACTATAGCCCAGTTGAGAGCAGTGGTCTCAGTCTGTTTGTGAGCAGTGAGCTGTGGCCTGTGTTGAGGAGCGATGAGCTGCAGTTTTGTGGGGAGTGATGAGCTGCAGTTTTGGTGGGTAGCGGTGAGTTGCAGTCTTCCTCCGAATCCCACAAGTGGGGTA
>JAWWMA010000582.1:0-10271 GCA_035041425.1 Mionectes olivaceus | reverse complement strand
CTGGCACAGGTTGCCCAGAGAAGCTGTGGCTGCCCCTGGATCCCTGGAAGTGTCCAAGGCCAGGTTGGAGCAACCCGTGGCAGGGGATGGCACTGGATGGGCTTTAAGGTCCCTTCCAGCCCAGGCCATTCTCTGATTCCAACCTGGCCTTGGACACTTCCAGGGCTGGGGACTTTGGGACTTGCCTGGACCACTCTTTCATCTTCTCAGTTGATAGAAAGCAAACTGTGGGGAGGAATTCAAAGGTGTTCTTTTGATCTTCCCCCTCCCTGAATCCCAGCTCAGCTGAAACAAGTCCCCTAAGCTTGGAAGACACCAGGGAACAGCAGGTTGTGGCTCTCCATGAATCCTGCCCTGTTTTCCAGCAGGTTTATCTGTTGTCTCCTTGGTCCCTCCTTAATCTTCAAGCTAAACCCACAGGGGCCTCCAGTGAATACCCAAAAATCCCAGTAGATTATTCCATAGGTAACAAGGTCATGTGTGTTCAGAGTGTTTAGAGATCTACAACTTAAAAGGAGAGAGAATTTTGTTTTAAAATCCCTTGCTGTAAGAAGCCTCCAAGCACTTGGTCCTTTCTCAGGCCTGACAAAGAGCCTAAAGCCAAACAAACAGGTGATAAACAAGAGCTCCACGTTAGACCCAATTATTTTAATCACTTGGGAAACAGGAGGAGGAAGGAGAGAAAGCAGGGAATGGAAATGAGTGTTGCCAGGCAGGCAATTGGCCCTTCGTTGCCCTTGGGGGTTTGCTTTGCCATCACATTCAGGGCTGATTAGAAAACAGATCCTTTGCAGCCTTTGCTCCCAAACCTTCTTTGCCCCCAGCTCTGCAGTGAGAGGCTCAAGCAATTTCAGTCAGAGCTTGTTTTGAAAGCGTTTACGGGCCCTGGGTTGATATTTTTGCTGCCCACAGCCGTCATTAGTCCTGCCTGCACGTCTCAGCTCTCCCACTGAGCCTTTTCAATGCTATCGATCCCATCAGAGAGCTCAGGTGTCATTTGTGTCCCCTGACATGTCAGGAGCTGCCACAGCCGGCCGAGGATGGGACTTAACACAGCCCTGGGCAAGGGAGAAGCGGGAAAGGTGCTGGAAGTTGAGTTGGGAGACTTGGATAGCAGGGCAGAAAATACCCTCAGGGAGGAGCTGAACTGGAAGGGACACACTGGGACCACCAGGTTCAGTGCCTGGCCCTGTACAGGATCACTCCCCACCTTAACAACTCCGGGATCGGGCAATTTTTCCACGTCATGGAGTTTTTTCCCTTCTCCCAAGTGCTCCCAAGACACCTCAAGGGTTAAGCCAGCAGGACTGGGCTGGGAAGGGGAGAACCGATTTTCCTGCCTGTGGAGCTGTGGCAGGACATGAATGTGTTTGCCACCTGAGCCAGAAAAACAGCCTGGGGATGCTCCTGAAGAGCCCAGCCATGATCCCAGGGCTGTGCTCAGCCCTGAAGAGGATCCTGGGCCAAACACAAAGTGCTCACCTGTTGAAGGAACCTGCTGTTCCTTCCCAAGCAACACCTCCACCGCTTTTCCGACCTCTTCCAGGAGCCATGGCCTTGTATCAAGAAGCCACAGCCTGAGGCTGGCCTTAAAAAGGCACAGCTGGCTCTGCCAGAGCTCCTGCCTGGATATTTGGAGTGCAGAGGCTGCAAATCGCTGCTGGCAGAGGGTTGTTTGCTGCAGCCTTGTCTCTGGGCCTGATGGGACCAATAAACCCCCCCATCAGATTTCAACTTGGTGGTGATTTGGGTTCGTTTTGGACCGGCAGGTGCTTTGGTGGCAGGTGGGGACTGAGAGTCCACAGGCACCCCTGGATGGTTTTGCCCTGGTAGGACATTTCAGCTTTTATTTCCATCAGTTGCCAGTGTCAGTGTTTTTATACCACTCTGGCCAAGGCCAACCCCATCCCTCCCTCCCAGCACCTTCCCTCTCCCATGAACACCTGCAAGAGGGAATCAGATTTAAGGAGAGAAAATCCAACCCCAGGGATGGTCATCCAGGGCCTCGAGGAGAGCTGGAGAGGGACTGGGGACAAGGGATGGAGGGACAGGACACAGGGAATGGCTTCAAACTGCCAGAGGGCAGGGAGAGATGGGATATTGGGAAGGAACTGTTGGCTGGGAGGGTGTGGAGGGACTGGAATGCTGCTGTCGTTTTGTTTCCCTTTTTGAAGCAAAAACTCCAAGAGCAGCAAACCCCAAACTTGTTTGGTTGTTGGGGACCTGAAGTACACGTTCAGAATTCCTATTCCCTGCTGTTCCCTCGCAATTTCCTTTCTCCTTGGCCGAACCACTTTCTCCGTGATTTCCTGCGGGAACCCAGTATCTTCCAGGGCTTCGGCTCTGCTCTTGAAAGCAGCTGGAATTGGGGCAGCACGGCCAAAAACACACACTGAAAGAAGGTTCTTGCCCTTAAAAGCCAGCCAAGAAGTCTGAGGTGCACCATTCCAGCCCAGATTATTCCATCCGGCCCCGTAACTCCAGCATTTGGAGAGGGAGGCTAAATTTAGACGTGCTACCATTTCTATTTTAATATCCTGGACTTGGCTCTGAGGCCAGCACTGGATTTTGTGTTTCCTTCTGCCCAGTTTTCCCCCCTCAGGGATCCTTTCTCCGTGGAGTGTCTGGTTATCACCCCCCTGCCAAGCCCTCCCCGGTCTGATATAGGGCTGGGAGCGGGATCCAAGCCCAGCTGGATGGGGTTTGATCCAATTTTATTGCGCTGATGGAAACCCCAAGCGGAGCTGCTGCCTGAAGCTCCTCAGGGGATGATTTTATCGTGTCAAGGTCCGGGTTTGTGGTGTCACATCCTCCAACCTCAGCTGCCCGAGTGGGGCTTGGGCCCACTGCAGGTCCCTCTGTGGGAGTGGAGAAGGTGGTTTCACATCCTGCTTGTGCTCGTGGCTCCTGGAGCAGGGCATGGAGCTGGGAATGTGCCTGGAATGGGGGTGGGGGTGGGGGGCTGAGGAGCAGGGAAATGAGCAGAGAGGTTGGAATGTGGCAAAGCTCTGGAAGTAAAAAATAGCTCCAGAACCCTGGAGCAGGAGGAGCAGGATCAGCAGGAGGAAAAGGGGGAGCAGGATCAGCAGGAGGAGAAGAGGGAGCAGTATCAGCTGGAAAAGTAAGGGGGCAGGAGGAGCAGGAGGAGCAGGAGAGGTAGAAGGAGCAGGAGGAACAAGGGAAGCAGGAGGAGGAGGAGGAGGCTGGCCCTGGAATGGGGCAAACCAGCTCCAACCATGCCCTGTTTTGCAAAGCCCCCAGGGGTGACCCGAGAGGGGGTGGGGGGCACTTTTGGGGTTGAATTATGGCAAACCTTTATGGCAAAAATGGCAAAAAAGTCTGATTCATCAGCCCCAAAGCCGAACATCCTGCCAGACGTGGCAGAGCTGCTGAGGTGCCTCTACCCACAAATGCTGGGCTGACACAGCCTGGCCAACCCTGAGTGACAGGCCAGCACTTTGGCCCATAAAAATCCACTCCCACTTTGCAAGGTCAGGTTCTTCCAACATCCCCCTTCTCGGAACGTATGGAGATTCCTCCCTGGAGTGGGGACAACCCTCAAGGTCACCCCTGGAGGCTGAGCCAAAGGGATTTGCCCACTGTCCTTGGTCTGGGTGAGTGACATCAACCTCTAATTAATAGTTGGTTTTTTTCTTTGCCAGCTTTAATATAATTTAATATGATTTGATACAGTGCATTACACTGCACACACCATGCTGGTGCTTTGAACTCATAAATAATACGATAATATTCAATAATTCCGATTAAGACCTTTCTGCCTGATCATTTATTGTAGTCAGCCATTCAGTTTTAGGCAGCTATACCTGCTTTACCATCCTTGGTCCTGCAAGACAAGGTTTCAACCCCACCTCTGTAATTCCTTAGGGTTAATTATTGCCAGATCAGGTCATGCCCCATCCACTGTGACAACCTTCCCACCTCCCACGGGACTTCATTCTCTGGGAAGTCTGCAAACTTTTCCCATTCCATATCTCAGCTTATTCCCATTGGTGAGTTTAAAGAGTTCATTTAAAAACAGACTGGGGTTTAAAACACTTTTTGGTAAGAAATTCTGTTCCTTGGGTTTCCCTTTTTTATTTTTTTTTTTTTTTTGGCAGACAAGAAATGTCTGGAGGGAAGTCAAACAAAAAGAGAAACAGAGGAAACAAGGACACAAAAAAATCCCTGCTCTGCCATTCCTTCACCTCATAAAGTCTTGAATTACTACGGGAAATACAAAGAGCAGAAATGAGGGGAAACAGCAGCAAGAGCACAGTGGGAAAAGGTAGTTGTTGGTGGACTGGCCCAGGTTTTAAATGGATCATGTCGTTGCCAAAGAGGTTCATATGGAGAGGGATGGATCATCCACTGGGAGGATTTCAGAATCCCAGAATGGTTTGGGTTTGCAGGGATCTTAAAGCTCATCCAGTGCCACGGGCAGAGACACCTTCCACTGTCCCAGGTTGCTCCAACCTGGCCTTGGACACTTCCAGGGATCCAGGGGCAGCCACAGCTTCTCTGGGAAATCCATTCCAGCCCCTCCCCACCCTCCCAGCCAGGAATTCCTTCCCAACATCCCCCCTGAATTTAACCTCTTTCAGTTTACAGCTGCCCAAAGTCCTTCTCCAGCTGTCAACTTTTGATGCAGATTTTAATAGAGAATTTAATAGAAATTAATTAATCCCAAATCTTTCCCTTCCAAACTTTGATAGAGCCCCATTTTTTCCATTCCTTGAGATGTAACACCTGCTGTGAATCCCACCAGCAATAGAGTCCCAAAAACATCCTAATCCAAGGAATCCTGTGCATTTTCCCAGTTCAACGCCTTTTTTTTTTCCCACCTAAGACTCCTCTCTGAAGTGTTTAAAGGACATTTTCATCAACCCCAGAGACCAAACAATGACATTTTCATTATTACAAGGTTTCCATTTAGTTCTTGGAGCCTCTGACAGGGGAAACTTCCAGGAAACACAAACAAAGGAACACTTTAAAGGCACCCAGTGCTCCAAAGTTGAAGGGACCCCTTTGTCGAGGCGATGCCCGATCCTTTGGGATCAAAGCCGGGAATGAACTTCCTATCCTGCCCCTGGCCACGCTGGGGGTTCTCTCTCCCAGGCTTTCAGATGTCAGATGTGCATTGGGGGGGTGTTTGTGGGGGTTCATCATTGGGAGGAACATTCCGGCGGCGTCATAAATAATTCAGGACGTTGCTGTGATTACATTTTTACTCTGTCACAGACATCCGTGGCACGTCACTCTGTTTTCTGATTTACATCACCTTTTATCATCAGTTTGTTAGATCATTGTGCATTTTACATTTGATATCGTTTTTACAGGTTTATAAAGAGCAGTTACAAAATGCTGTATGCAAAGCTCTGCCCGAGGAGGAGCAGCCCCAGGGCCAAGAGGCAGCACAGCCTTTGCTCTTTATAACTGGGAATTTTTGCAAAGGGAGCAGAAAAATTCCCCTGCTCCTGCCCCAAAGAATTGTTGTTCTCTTTGGGCAGACGGAAACCAGCCAAGAATCGAGACTTTCCATCCATTTCTTTGGTTAATAAGCCCATCAATAACCCCCAGGAGGATGCAGAATATCAGCCCTGTGAGTCCAACCCAGCCTGTGAAATCCTTCATTTCAGGGACCTGTTTCTCATTCCTCTCCCATTTTCAGAAGTGCTCAGAGAACATGAAAAACGACACCCCAAGGCCACATTTCCAGGGATAACCTGCCCCTTTTCCCCAGGATTATCTGCCATCACTGGGAGAGAAAGGCACTGAAGAGCCACTTTGAACATGTCTGAAATCACCCTGCACCTGTAATTGTTATTATTTTTATTATTTATGAGTATTTTTATTCATATAAATGATATAGGATATATATTTTAATATAATAGAGAATATATTTAATAGAATACAACCCAATATTGTATTATAGAAAATATTACAAATATAAATATTAATAAATACATTATAAAATATATAAATAATAAAATATGAAATAGAAAAGACGAATATAAAATATAGCAAAATAAATAAACATAGATGTAAATATAAAATACAGAAAATAGTACAAATATAAATATTAATAAATACATCATAGTAAAATAAAAATATAAAATATAAAATATAAACTATATAAAAGATATTAAAATAAACATAAATATAAGATAAATATAGATAGAGATATAAATATAAATATAATTATAATTATAAGGTGTGGGATTGTAAAGAGTTTTTGCCAGAAAAAGGATCAGTTTTCCTGAAGGAGGCCTTTTTCTGCCCCAAATTCTGGTTCATTCTGTGGCTCAAAGAACCACCTTCTCCTCAGATTCGACTTTGCCTTGGGAATGTTCATCCCTGAAGGAAGAGGAACAGGAGGAGCTCCCGTTGCCAAGGGTCAGACCGGGAAAAAAAGGTTTTGGGAAGGGCTTGGAAGGAGCCCATGGAATTGTGTGGAGCCTGGGTGGGATGAGACAGGCACTGTTTCCACCAGGCCTTGTTGTTCCCATCCAGGCTCAGCTTCCCACCCTCTCCAGCCCTGCCTGGATGCAGTGGAAGCAGAGGATCAGCTATACTGAGTATCCTAAACGTGCTCCTCAGGGATCCTGAGCCCAGGGGCTCCAGGGGAGCCTCTCAGGACCAGCCAGGGCCAAGAACAGCTCAGACTGTAAATCTTCCTTTTTGACTCTGGCTGGAGGATTCCTGCTCCAAACATCCCAGAGAGAAAACTCAAAGCAGCTCAAAGCACCACGAGCAAAACCTTTCTTTGGCATTTATTGACTTCTTTGGCTTCAGACTCTGCAGGAATCCCTGGGAAACCCATGAGGATTATTCACACAATGAAGTGTCAAATCTTTTGTGAGCAACAACTTCGAGTAAAGATTTGTAAACCAAGACCAAGCCAAGGGCTGGAACTGCTCTGCTGATGATGGTCAAGGCTCCTGCAGCACAGCTTGGACTTGGGAGCTCCTTCAGGTCCCATTAAATGGATATTGAGGAAGACAATAGGATGGACCAGGAATGTCTTCTCCTCTTCTAGGGAGAGAAAAATTGATATTTTTTTGGAAAAATAAACTTGAGTTGTGCCAATTCCAGCCATTCTGCATCACTCCCCAGCAGGGTCACAGCTGTCTGTGGTGCTAAACTGCCACAGCAAAGTCTGGTTTTCAGGGAATCCCAGAATGATTTGGAATGGAGGGACCTCAAGGATCATGGGCAGGGACACCTTCCACGATCCCAGGTTGCTCCAACCTGGTCTTGGACACTTCCAGGGATCCAGGGGCAACCGCAGCTGCTCTGGGAAATCTGTTCCAGTCCCTCCTCCCCTTCACAGCCAGGAATTCCTTCCCAATATCCCACCTCAATTTATCCCCTTTCATCTCAAAGCCATTCCCTGTGTCCTGTCCCTCCATCCCTTGTCCCCAGTCCCTCTCCAGCTCTCCTGGAGTCCCTTCAGGCCCTGCAAGGGGCTCTCAGCTCTCCCTGGATCCTTCTCTCCCCTCAGCCTGTGTTCAAACACGTATTTCCACAGTTTGAAATCAAGTTTCCCACTCCTGCAGAATTCACACGTAAGAGAAACACAAGAAATGGAGAAAGTTCCGGAGCATAAACCCACCCCCAAACCTCTGGAAAACACCCTCAGTGTTGATTGATTTTAACATTTTCCCCCAAGAACTTGCAGCCATAACTACCACAGTGCTGGGAGACAATCCAGTGGGAGAAGAACAAAGTGGATCAGAGGTTTGGTTAAAAAAAAAAAGGAAAAACTTAACCATAGTTGTGTCTTCATGAGAGAAATCAACACTTTTTCAGAGGAAAAGGTACATCCAGGATGCAAGGAAGGGACGGAGGGATTTGGAACAACCTGTTGGTACCAGACTAAAATCTGAGGAGTTCCTGGGCTGGTTTTGCTCCTGAGCTGATCCCACAAACCTGAGCTCAGGTTCAGGACGCAGCACAGGCACCGAGCACCTGAGGGGAAAGAGCCACAGGATTTCTGCCACAAAAGGAAGAGTGCTGATGGTATCTCCCTCTTTTCACTTGTCAACAAGGTTTTCTCTCCTCCAGTGACAAACTGATAAGGATTCCCAGCATATTATCACAGATGCCAAGGACAAACGTTATCATTTTTACAGGAACATCATTTTTGTGGCAATATCACTTTTCTGGCAATATTATGCAATAATCCAACGCCACAGTGGGGGTCTCTAAGACTTTCAAACGGTATTTGATCCACCCAACTAAAGAACATCATTCTGGGGTGTTTCAGAGAGACACGACTCGTTCCTGAACACACCAACGCCCAGCTGATGGTGTAGGAAACACCTGCCGCCCTTCTCTTAATAAAAGGAGAAATTCCATTAAAAACAGGCAGGTGGAGAAAATAAAATCCACAACGTTCCACAGACCATGTCGTCTTGACCTAAAAGCTTTCAGCACTTCAAAGTTCCCGTGTGGATGTGAGAGGCAGCAGAGCCCAGTTCCTGGGAGCTGGGAAGAACAATCTTCCCTGAGGAATTTGCGAGGAAGGAAAAACAAAGCACAGAAGGAACGGAGAGATTTCTCTGATCCTAAAGCAAGATCTCCCCACCCGAAGGGGAAGTGAAGAAGTTGGAGGTAAAGGGGACCACAGCAGCTCATGGAATGGTTTGGGTGGGAAGGGACCTTAAAGACCACGGGCATGGGCAGGGACACCTTCCACTAGCCCAGGTTGCTCCAGCCTGGCCTGGGACACTTGCAGGGGCAGCCCCAGTTCAGATCAATTCTGTCACACCAAAATCCCGCTGCTGTCCTGCCTGAACCACCTCAAACCCTCCCTTCGCTCCTGAATTGTTCCCTCCAGACTCAGCAGAGAACTTCCCTCCAGGGACGACACCCTGAACTCAGGCAGGTGATTGATTTGGCTTTGCAGGACTTTGCTCAAAGTTTAGCAGCTCCACCCGCCCAGAAAGCATTTGCTGCTGACCCCCGGCACGTGAGGTCCCAGTGGAAAAATCCTGTGCTAACCCCCAAGCGAAGGAGTGGAGCCCGGCAGAAAGCAGGACTCCTGACAGATGGCAGCCCCAAGAGGTTGTGTAATTCTCACACCGGGCTCCAGCAACCAGCCGCATCTTGGCTTCTTCCCATCTCATTCCAAATGACCTTCCCCGGTGGACAAAACGAGGAGCAGAAGGAGAATTTCCCGACCCCGGCACGAGGGCAAAGTTCCCCCGTAATGCCAAGTCAGGCCCGGCACTGAAGCGGACACGGAAAGGCTCCGTAAGAAACTCCCCGGAGAAACAAAGGGGAAAAGGGAAGCACAGGATGGAGGAGGATCACGGGAAGGACACGGAGCTTTTGGAACGAGTCCAAAGAGACCACCAGGAGGATCAGAGGGATGGGGCAGCTCTGCTGGGAGGAGAGGCTGAGGGAATTGGGATTGCTCAGCCTGGAGAAGAGAAGCTTCGGGGTGCCCTAATTGTGGCCTTACAGCGCCTGAAGGAGCTACAGGAAAGATGGATGGAGGGGAGGGACAAGGGATGGAGGGACAGGACACAGGGAATGGCTTCCCACTGTCAGAGGGCAGGGTCAGATGGGATATGGGGAAGGAATTGCTGGCTGGGAGGGTGGGCAGGCCCTGGCACAGGTTGGGCAGAGAAGCTGTGGCTGCCCCTGGATCCCTGGAAGTGTCCAAGGCCAGGCTGGAGCAACCTGGGCTGGTGGAAGGTGTCCTTGCTCATGGCAGGGGTGGGGCTGGAGGGGCTTTAAGGTCCCTTCCCACCCAAACCATTCCATGATTCCATGTCATGAAGAATCCCGTCCCTCAGGAAGAGGCCAGGATTGCCCGTCCTGGCTCTGCCCAGGACACGAGCACAAGGCCCAGCTCCCACCAGCCCGAGCTCCCCTCCCAGGTGACACAAAAGCCCACCCTGATCTGGGGCAAAAACCAAACTCCAAACAGCGAGAAAATCTTTGGCCAGACCAATTTCTCCAGCCAAACTGTAGAATTACTAAAACTAGAGTTTATAACGGTGGCAGCTTTAACAACCATGGAGGGATCACTTGCTCCATGGAGGGACTGCTTGTCCCATATATCCTCACGGCATCTCCACCTCTTCCTGGCACAGAAGTAGCTTTTGATCCTCTTGCTGCACCATCTTTATCAGATCCCACCCAACCTTCTCAAACCTTCACTGATATCAGGTCATAAAGAGCATTCCAAGGCCTGACCACCCTTTCCACCAACAAATTCCTCCTCATGGCCAACCTGAGCCTCCCCTGGCACAGCCTGAGGC
>JAWWMA010000581.1:0-10274 GCA_035041425.1 Mionectes olivaceus | reverse complement strand
GATTTGGGATTTCCAGCTAGGAATAACATCACAGAGCGAGGTTTGGAGTGCAGGGATGGGGGGCTTTGGCGGGAGGGGGGTGGGAAGGGGACATCCAGGTTTTCTGTGCCACACAGGGAATGACAGTGCTGGGCCCACAGCAGGAATTTTAGGGGTGGGAAAGTGGGGAAAAAAGAACTGAGGAATAAGTAGGGGAATGTCCTCTAGAGGGCACAGCGAGCCTGGGAACTCCAGGCATCCGAACTCCGAGGGGTTTTCAAATTTCAGAGGCTCAGGTGAAGCATTCCCAGCTTTTTTCCTGGATCTGAACGGGCTCAGGCCGTTCTTAGCCGGGATGTAACTGGGCTGGGACAAGGCCTGACTGGTTGGAGAGCTGGGAACGTGCTGGGAATGCACCAGGAAGAGACAGCTGAGCCCTTTCCAGTGACAGATGGAGCAGCTCCGGGACAAGGACTGAGCCCTCCCTGGGGGAGGAAGGACTGATTCCCACCTGGAAAAAACCGGATCCCACCTGGGGAAGGACGGACTGAGCCCCTCTGGAGCAGAATCCAGCCCCACCTGGAACCAGGCTCTGCCTGCTCCCCCTCCGACTTCCCCCTCAAATCCCCCTCCAGGGGGAAAGCAGGGACGAGTTTAAAGTCCCTTAAAAACCCCGGGAATCCTCCGGACAGGGGGAACACCGAGCAGCGCCGGGGGACGAACCAGCCCTTTCCTGAAAACGCTTCCTTCCCTTTCCTTCCCCGGCTGCTCCGGTGGCTCCACCCCGGAGCCCGGGAAGGGATCCAGCGGGAGGGCTCGGGGTGACACCTCGGGGACAGCGGGCAGGGCAGGGCCAGCGTGGGGGGGTGGCAGCGGCCACGGGGCCACCGTGGGGGTCACGTGGGGCCGGGGCTGTGACGTGCCCGTGGCCAAATCCATGGCAACGGCCCGGCCCAGCCCGGCCTTCATTTTGTCAGCAGGGATCAGGTGCCTCCGGAGAAAATGGAGCGGCCGGAGCCGGGGGGTCACCGGGCACGGGAGGGGAAAGGAGCCCCGCCGGGGTCGTGGAGCCTTCCCGGCAGGAAGATCCCAACCATCCCAGCCTTTCCCGGGATATCACGTGGGGATAAAAACTCAGTCCTGGAGGAGCTGCGAGGGGACAGAGGGACAGAGTCTGCTCTGCTCTGTCAGCAGCTGGAATATCTTGGGAAAACACCGTGGAAAGGAGGAGGAAGAGAAGGGGGGGGAACGCCTGGGATGGCACAAGGAGGAAAAACCAAGTCCTGGAGGAGCTGAACGAGCTGTGAGGGGACAGAGGGACAACGTGACAGACACGGGTCTGCTCCATCAGCAACCGGAATATCTTGGGAAAACATCATGGAGAGAAGGAGGAAGAGGAGGAGGAGGAGGAGGAGGAGGAGGAGGAGGAGGAGGGGAGTGCCCTGGTGCTCAGTCCTGCCACAGACTGGCCCTCCCAGCCTCTCCATCCGTGTTTTCCCACCGGGAGCCATCCCCAGGATCCCAGGCCAGAGGCCAACAATTTTTGTGTTGGATTAAACTTCCGTGCTGGGTTAAACTTTTGTGCTGAAGGTGAATCGAGTCTTTCCCTTCAAGACAGAGACACATCCAGTCTCTCCACCCAAAATCCACCCGGAGCTCTCCCAGAGGATTCACCTCCCGCCAGAAGTGGTTTCAAGGAACTTCCAAGGAAGGCGAAGTTTAAATTTCACACTTGGAAAAGGGAGGGAGGGGGGGGAAGATAAAAAAAAGGGACATTGAGGAATTCCTGGCTCTGGTGGAGGGTTCAGGGGATTCTCCCTGACAGGCTCCCGGCAGGAAGGAACATCCCAACATTCCCAGCCCGAAGCTTAATCTGCATCTACAAACATGCAACAGTTTTGCCTCAGTCCATCCAATCCCCTGAGTTGTCTCATCCAAAAATACTTGGCAGGGGAGGAAGACAAACACAAGGAAAACACAAACAAGGCACTGGGGAATTTTTTTTTACCCCCCACTCCTGGAGATGTTTTATCTCCAGGAATCAAAGGATTGTGACAGGGGTGGGAAAAGGAACCAGAAAAAGGAGTTTAAATCCACCTGGGTTTAAATAAAACATTAAATTCCTCCCCCTCAGGAATCAGTTTTGCCACAATATCCTTCAGGACAGCACGTGGCTGGAGCCACAGACATGCTGGAAGGGGAGTGAAATCCCTAATTCCAGGGTTTCTAATGGAAAAAAGGAGCCCACTGGCCCCAGACAACACCAGCCCATCCCATGGGATTAACATGTTCCAGTTCCAGTCAAGTCCATTCACTGTTTGACTTTTAAATCTGATTTGACCAGATGAAACAAAACAAAAAAACTCCCCCCAGACTGACCTCAAATCCCTCAAAACACTCAAATTCCACATCCAAACCCCGGGAGGGGGAAAATCCAGGGCCCAAACTGGGGATTTTACTTATATATAAATATTTTTTTCCAGTAAGCCTCAAACTGACCCCAAAATCCACGGGAATAATTTAATTGGCCAAACCTCGACTGGTTTGGATCAAGGCAGGGCTGACACGTGTCAGATAATTCCAGTATTCACCGGACCAATCCCGGGAAATGGGGAAAACACGGGAATAACGACAAGAAGTCCAACTGCCAGGGAGTTTTCCAGGGAAAACGTTCATCCCAACACCGTGGCAGGACAAAGGAATGGAGGTGGGGAGGAAGGGATGGATGGAGGGAAGCCAATCCCTGAATTTGAGCTTTATCATCAGCATCACCCCCTGGCAAATCCCATTTCCCTCCCTCCCAGTTTTCCCTGGATGGCTCCAAAGCCCCGCTCTGCAGAATCCCGGAGCGAAGCGCCTGTTTTGGGGGATTCCTCATTTGGAGAATCCCTATAAATTTGGAGGATTTAGGAGAGCACAGCGCAGCTGCTCATGGGAGAACTTCACACTTCCCTCAGGAGCAGGGTTTTCCAAGAATTGGGATAACCGGGCCCTGGAAAGATCCTGATGCTTTTGTTCCAGGAGGCAGGAGCTGCACCCGGAGCACAACAATCCCAACAAAATCCAGGAGAAAACTCCAGCCTGAGGTGGGAAAGGCTGCTGCTCAACACAGGGAAAACGTGGGAAGCTCAGGGATTGAAAGGGAAGGACCAGAGGGAAGGGGAAATGTTCTTCCCCCCCCTGGCAGCACGTGGATTAAATCCCACAGGCAGAGGGAGTGTTGGGGCATTACTCTGCCTGCCAGGTCCTTATCCAGGGGCAGCAAACTCTCCTTGCCCCCATCCCTCTTCCAGAGGGTCTGGGATAACTTGACAGCAGCCCTAAAACCGCCAGGCCCAGGGGCAGGACTTGGGTTTGGTTTCGTGTGACCCTCCCCTGGCAGAGCCTTCCAGCATTCCCTGACCTCCCTCTGCCTGCCCTGGCACAGGAACCGCGCCCAAAACAACCCCTGGTTTTCAATTTTGCCTCAAAATCTCCAGAAAATTTAAAAAATAATACCATTTTTCCAGTTCAAGGCACGTTTGCCCCTGCAGATCTTGGAAAAAGATCGCCCGATCTCGGAGCCGTGCCCTGCTCCCTCGGCCACACTGGGATTACTGCTGGGCCAGCTTTTCCAAGGAAAATATTATGATTTCGGTGCTAAAAGCACTGGAGGAGGTTGAAAAGCCCCCAGAGCACAGATCAGCAGCACTGAGGAGCAGGGCAGTGACCTGGGGCAGCAGTTTGTGTCAAAATTCAGGCACCCTCAGGAGGTTTTTCCAGCACGGCACCCCCAGTTGCTTCCAGGCCGACAACTCCCCTTTTCCCATCCCCTCGGGAAGGATCCCACTGCAGTTCCCACTTCTCTGCTTGCTACAGTTACGTCCTGCTGTTCTCCCGGATCAATTCCAAACACCCAAACCCCTCTCCCACACTGGGATCTCCACCAGGAATCCAAAGCAAACCCAGGCTGGATGGGGTTTGGAGCAACCTGGGAGAGGGGAAGGTGTCCCTGCCCGTGGCAGGGGGTGGGATGGGATGAGCTTGAAGGTCCTTCCCACCCAAACCACTCCAGGATTCTCTTTAGGACTTGTGAGCTTCTTTGAGCCCACATTCCTCTCCTCAGCTGCCAAATGAAAGGCAGGAAGGAGCTGTTGGATCTCAGGAGAAGATCCAGAGCTGCACATCCATGTCCTGGATTAATTCTCTTCAACTTCCCGAGGCCACTGACCCCATCCCAGTGCCCACAGCAGAAGAGGAAGGATGGGATGAGCTTCCAGCTCCCCTCCAACTGCAGCATCCCACGGCCTTCCCCAGCGTCCCAGAGCGGCAGGGAGGTGGGAACTCACCTTTTGGAGGTGCTCATGTCCATGGGGAGGGTGGGGACTCACCTTTTGGAGGTGCTCATGTCCACGGGGAGGGTGGGGACTCACCTTTTGGAGGTGCTCATGTCCACGGGGAGGGTGGGGACTCACCTTCTGGAGGTGCTCATGTCCACGGGGAGGGTGGGGACTCACCTTTTGGAGGTGCTCATGTCCATGGAGAGGGTGGGGACTCACCTTTTGGAGGTGCTCATGTCCACAGGCTCGTCCCCCGTCTGAACCTCCACCTTGATGGTCGCCTTCACCTCTGCGCCCTTCAACAGTCCCTGCACTTTGCCAGCTCCGGGCTCTGCCTTGATTTTCATGTCTCCCTCAGAGTTCAGTTCTGTTGCCAAGAGTCCTTTCTCCATTTTGAGTTTCTTACTGTCCACATCGTTGGGGGTCCCGTCCCGCTCCAAGGCTCGTTTCTGACTCCGAGTCCTGCATGTTTCCTCTGTCATTGTGAGCTCCTGCCGGGGGTTGGGGGAGGCACAAAGGAGTGAACAAAAAAAAAAAACACCCCCCAAAAAAACCCCCCCACAAACCCCAACCTGGACAAAACACCTCCATCTCAGAACAGGGCAAAGCTGCAGAAGGAGTGACAAAAAAAGCTCTGCTGGGTCTTTGCACCTCCTGAAAAACTCCCCCCGGGGTCGGCAGGGGTTTGGCCCCGGCATCGCCTCCCACTTCTGACAAACAGGGAAGCAAAACCAAGAGCACCCACACCACAAGGCTCCCTGAGCACTAATTGAAGCACCCAGGAGAAAACCTCGCCGGGATTAAGGCACGGGAGAACATCCAAACCCTTTTCTCTCCCCCTCCACCAACGCCACGCCACAGGAGTTTGGCTCAGTCCCAAAACAAAAAAAAAAAAAGGGGGGCAGGAGGAATGTAGGTATTTGCCTGCCATGCAAATCAATGCAATTACAAAAATTCCCGATTAGGATCTCCCCGGGATGGCTGCCCTGCCTTCCCCGGGACCTGAGCCCCACCGGGAGTTTCGGGAATCCGAGCTGGCAGATGGGGTGGGTGGGAGGGGGATAAGGGACCACCACGGGGGTCGGAGGAGCCCGGAGCTCTCCCAACACTCAACTTGGGACTTTCTGCCCTGCTGGAAGGAGCCCAGCCGGGTTTAACCCCTGGGTTGCCGGGGGGGCAGGGCAGGTTTGGCTCCCAGGGAAAGGGGGGGGGCTCGGCCAGCACTTGGGTACCTGCGGCCACCCCGCCCCGGGCGCGGAGCTGAGTCAGGCTTTGATCCCATGACATCACCGGGCTCCACATGACCCTTCCCAGGATGCAGCCTGAGAGACAAAGCACTTTCCAGAAACCAGTCTGAGCCGGCAGCACGCTCAGCTCACCCCGGGCACCCTTCCTCCTGCTCCTCCTCCTCCTCCTCCTCCTCCTGCAGCACCCACACGGGGACAGAGCTCACCCACCCGCTGGGACACCGGACAAACCCCCCCCTCCTGATCCCTAACTCATTAATGCCATTAATTTATTCATTTTCACTGTCCCTCCCCTCTTTTAACGACATTTTACCTCTCTCTTTTAAAGACATTTTACCCCTCCCTTCTAAACACATTTTTCCCCTCTCTTTTAAAGACATTTTTCAACTCACCTTTTTTAAAAAGGTTTTTTTTCCCCTTCCCTCTTAAGAGATTTCCACCCTCCCTTCCCAACTCTTTTTAAGAAAAGGTTTGTTCCCTCTTTTTTTTTTTTTTTTAAAGAGTTTTTTTAACGCCTCTCCTTGGTTTGGAGAGATCAGATGGATCTCCAGGCTCTGCCAACCGGGGTGGGATCAGACACCCCCCCTTCCTTAATTTCTAACTAATTAATGCCATTAATTTATTTATTTCCAGCGTCCCTCCCCTCTTTCAAAGAGATTTCCCCCCCTCTTTCAAACACATTTTTTCTCTCTCTTTCTCTTTTTTAAAGAGATTTCCCCCCCCCTCCTCCTTTTAAAATGGATTTCCAGGCTCTGCCCGGCACACAATAGTTCCCCAAAGTGTTGGAAATGTTTGGAGCAGCCCGAGATTAACATAATTAACATAATTACGCAACATCATTAACCCCAGAGTCCCCCCCCCCTCCCCTTTAACTGTGTCCCGTGTCAGGGTGTGGAATCGCTGCTGGGAGGGGGTGAAGCCCCAGGAATTGATCCCAGGAATTTCCTCCTCTTCCATACCCCCACTTTTCCAAACTCCCTCCACCTTTCCCAATCCTTCATCTACCTCTTCCAAAACCCCTTCCCTTCCAAAGAAACCCCCTCCCACCCCTTCAAAAACTCCCTCTTCCACGACCCACCTTTTCCAAACTCCCCCCAACTCTTCCAGAACCCTTTTCCCGACCTGTATCCGCCCCTCCCAACCCCCCCATCCACCTCTTCCAACCCGCCCTGCTCCTCGGAGAGCAGCTTTCCCCTGGAATTAAAGCACAGCAGCCTGACAGCCGCACCTCCCCCCCGCCATCCCGGAGCGTGTCCAGCCGGGAATAACGGATTTTATTCCCGTTATCCCGCTGCAAACACATCTGGAGTCGGGGCAGGGCCAAAGGCGGGGCAGTTCCCGCCGGGATGGGCCCGTCAATCCCAGGGAGTGGCTCCTTCCAGCCCCCCCTTGGGCAGGACCGACCTCCTCGAACCCCTCCTCAATTCGTGGATAACAGATGCAGAGAGACCTCCAGGAAAATTCCCGGAATATCCCGAGCGGGAAGGAACCCACAGGGATGGATCATCAAAGTCCAACTCCTGGGGCAGCACCAAGAGAAGGGAATGGGGGGGGAGAAGGGGGAAAGGGGGAAATCATGAAGATGAGGGGGGAAAAAATGAGTTGAAATCACGAGGATTTCTTTAAAAAGGTTGTTCCTGGCAGGAAAAGGGATGGGAATCAGCGATGCCAGAGACTTTTCTGGGAATCAACGGGATCGAAGGGCACAGAGGAGGCACAGCCCAGGCAGCACCTACTTCCAGCTGGGAATAAATCACATCTATTACATAAAGAACTAAATAAACAAGGACATTCCCAAACATCCGGGCCGTCCCAAGGGTAAGCCATTCCCGAAATTCCCACTTCTCCAGCAAAGGAAGCGACGGATGGCGGGAACGGGGAGCGGTGTCGGCTCAGCTCCACCTTGTGTTTGGAGAACACAGGGAAACGAGGCTCACACGGGAATTCTGAAGCTCTGGGGCTGGTTCTGCCTTTCATCCCAAGGAATGGCACAGCTCGGGGTGGAGATCCCGGGATTTCAGTGGAGATCCCGGGATTTCAGTGGCTTTGAAAGCGGCGCCGGCGAGCGGATCGCACGGAGATCCCACAAAGCACGGAGAAATCCCGGGATTTCGGGACATGGCATCGGTCAACCCCATCCAGAATTCCCTCAGCAGCTCCACCACGCTCTGACCGCAGGAAAAATCCCCAAAATCCCGGAATTCGCACTCTGAACCAGCCCCGTGTCTGCCCGGGGTGCCGCTTCCCGCCGGGAAAAGGATCCCAAAAATCTCATTTTCCACCTTCCAAACCCTCCCTCCCTGCAAAGCTGGGATGAGCCAGGCCAGGAACAGGAACTTGGTGCAACTCAGGCAGCGTTTTTCCAGCAGGGATGGGCAGGACATGGATTTATCCAGCCCATCCCACTGCAAAGGGATGCTGCAGGAACCACCTGCTCCTGCCGGGAAAAGGCACAGAAGAGGGGGGGAAAAACCCTCCCAGAATTCCAGCTAAAGCCTGGAAATCGATGATTTGATGCTGTTTTTTCCAGGTGGGAGGTCCAGCTCACCCGGCTGCTCCAGGAACGGGATCCAGGTGGGATTGAAGCAGGTTTTGGAGCCATTTTTTTTGCCACGGTGGAAGTAAAATCCTGGTTCAAACCCTAATTAAAAACCCCCAAAAGCACACTTTGCTGGCTGGCTCTGACATCCACTCCCACCTTTTCCCACATCTCCCCTCATTCCCTTCCCAGTAATTCCCTCACAAACCCATCCGGCCACTGCTCTTTTTTGGGAGCCAAAAACCCAAACACCAACAAGCCCCTCCCTCGGAACACGACCTGGAAAAATCACAGAAGGGAAAGAAAAGAGGGGAAACCCCCCAAAAAATTCCCACTTCCACAGGAGGGTCAGACACATTCCAGGCCTCCCAGTGAGTCTTTTCTAAGGATCTGATCCCAACTTTGCTGCCACAAGTGGCTTTTTGGGTTTTTTTTCCCTCTCCCCTATAAACTCCCAGGAGCGGGAAGGCAGAACTGAAACAACCTGGGCAAAAAAAGTCCTTAAAACTGATACAGAAATGAACAAATTGCATCTCTGAGGGTGCCCGGGGAGGTGCATCCCTGTGTCCCTGGGGAAGGACAATCCACGGGAAACACGACCCGGGGATAAACCTGCCCACAAAGTTCACGACCTTGTCGCGCAGATATTTAAAAAAAAAAAAAAAAAAAAGTAAATAAGTCAACTTCAAGGCGCCGAATTTAGGGCTGATCCGGGTTTTCGGACGCCGGAGCCGCGCGAGGGCAGCGGGACGATGCCACAGGTGGGAACGGCGGGTTATCCCAGGCTGGGATTCACCTGGATAACCGCAGATCCCGGTTTTCCCAGGCGAAGGCATCGGGGGTGGGGGGTCCCTGGGGCGGCTCAGGGCTCGGGATTCCTTGGAAAACAGGAGCCCTGGGAGCGCCGGGGCTGGGGCCGGCGGGGGAGCCGCGTTCCCGGCGGGAATGCCGGGGTTGGCCCCGGCCCTCCAAGGGTTAAAGTGCTGCCATTTCGGTGCCATTCCCGATATGTCCATTAAGGGTGTTACATAACAAAATGGCAGCGCTTAACCCTTCCCTGGCCGGATCCCTCTGCTTCCCAAGCCTGTCCCGGGATCCCCGCCCCCACTGGAATTATCCCCCCCCTTCTCCCGAACCACCCCAGGGCAGCACCGACAGCCCGGGAAACCCTCGCCCTTCCCAGGGCTCCGAGTTCCCTCCCGTGCCAGGGAAGTTGTCCGGAGTGATGCGGCGGCATCACCGCAGGGATTGGCAGCGCCGGCAGAGGAGGAAGGAAAACCTAAAGGGGGGGGAGGGAGGGAGGGGAGGGAAATGTGGGATATGACCAAGGCTGGAGCGGCCACGGGGCCCCCCACGTGGTGCCAGACTCCGAGGGGAGCTTGGGAAGCGCTTCCAGCCCCGGGGGATTCGCTGCTCCCCTTCTGTCCCCGCTCGGGAATTACGGAGCGCTGGGAACCGGCCCCAGGGGGAAGCACTTCCCAAAAAAACGCTGAGCTCCAGCGCCACGGACACGGGATTCTGGGAGCCAGAACCCCACGGCGCTTCCAGCCGCCCGTGGGATTTGTGTGGACTCACCTTGGAACTCCCTGCTTAGGGCTGAGTTTGGCTCCAGGCTGAGCTCTGGGGGCTCTGGATAAGCGAGAGGAGCATCCCAAAAGTGCTACTAAAGACGGAGCTGGAAAAACGGGAAAAGCTGCTGCCTGCAGAAACCACCATCCCTTTGCTTGACTTTTGTAAAACCTGAGGCCACCGAGGCGAGGTGAAATCAGAGAAAATCACAGGAGCACTTTCCTGATTTTGTAAGAATTCACAGGAGTTTTCACTACCCAGCGGAAAGTTCTGATAAAACAACTAAAAACGCATCAAAACACGTGTTTTTGGGGTTTTTTTTCCCCTCTCTTCAACACTTTTCCTGGCGTTGCTGTTCCTTAACTTTTGGAGTGCCCAGCCTCAGAACAATCCCTGCCGCCCCGGCACCGATTCCAACCCCAGGATTCAGGAATGAGCCGCCGGGTTTGGGATGGGAGCTGGTTCCTCATCCCCGCCCCGGGAATCCAATCCCACCAGCAGAGGGTAAATCCGAGGGGGTTTTGCAGCAGGACAAAGGCAGGCGCCGCCGGGGGGGGGGGGGGGGGGGGGGGGGGGGGGGGGGGGGGGGGGGGGGGGGGGGGGGGGGGGGGGGGGGGGGGG
>JAWWMA010000580.1:0-10282 GCA_035041425.1 Mionectes olivaceus | reverse complement strand
GGATGGTGATTCCACCACTTCCTTGGGCAGCCTATTCCAGTTCCTGACCACCCTTTCAGTGAGGAAATTTTTCCTAATATCTAAATCCATACATCCCCTGGTACAACTTGAGGCTGCTGCTTCTCAGTTTTTGTGATTACCTGCTTAAAAATTTACTTGGTATGTGCATAAATCTAGCCCACCCTCGCATCTGGTTATTAAAAATAAAAATAATAATTAAAAAAATTTAAGACAAAATTTCCATAGTTTTCTTTCTACTACCATTTCTCCCAACACTTACCATATCATTTTAATTACAACAGCTTTGGATCATTTCAGGTTGATAAATGAAACCATTACTAACAAAAGAGTGTTCAGACTCTGCTTAAGTTCTCTGTTTCAGTGTCATTTAATCTCAAGGGCAACTTGAGATTAAAGCTTTAATTCAGTGTATGAAATAGCAGACACATCAGCTTGTTACGTTTTGCAGTGCATTCTAGAAAGTTGCTGCACATCAATGTAAGATCAGGATTATCTGCATATAACTGTAATTAATTCTTTCAGTAGGAGATACTTCAGCAAACAGTGTTGGCTGTAAAGCTCAACCTCTTTACTTCTTCGAAGAACTCCAGAACATTCAGGTAGAAGAGAGAAGCAGATGGCTGGTCACCAATTGGTAAGGGGACTATAGGAATCTACCTACCTCTAAATATAGAAATAACTGTTCATGGCACTTCATGATTTATTTGCATTTGAGTTCATGCAAAGACATAACCTTGTATGGCCCATCCAGACACTAAACACTTTCGATGTTTATAGCTAAATAAAGTATTATAATACTAATAATAATGACAACCACAACAACAGCAGCAGCCACCACTCTGTTTCTGGAAAGTTTACACACTTACTAACATACAAGCTGTACATCATTACCTTTTTTTAAGTTAATTCTGCCAGGGCAGAACTGTTTGAAAACATCTTTACCTCCCTTACACATCAAGCTCAGCACAGAACTTCCACTACAAAGTTGTCATTCATTGTATTTTGTTTGTCAGAAATTGGTTGAGTCACCTATGAAGGTCAAGTTGATGAGAAGTATATACAGTTTGCCTCATAATTTTCAAAATTGACATAGGAAATCTGAAATATGGAAGCTGTTTTCAATACGTTTTCATTAAGAAATCTGCTACAAGAAGACATACTGTAATATGGGGCAGAAATACTACTTCTTTTACTAATAGAAAGAGAAGGGCCCAAGATTTTTAATTTGTAATTATGAAAAAGAAAAAAAATTAAAAAGTATGGGTAATTTCTAAAGCTTTTGTAATTTCTAGGGTCAGTAACTAGAAATATCAAAATATTTAACATATTTATTTTTAAAGGAAATATTCTAGGATAAACTCATTAATAAATTTAAGATTTTTTTTCCCCCATTCTATCCTTTCTAATACTAGGTGTATCCATTCATTTGAGACAGTAAAAAGATTTATTTGTACAGCTGTTGCTAATAATTAATAAAAGGGAACATAAAGATAAAAACCTATAGCACACTGAATACACCTTTATGTACAGTGGGCATATCCCAAAGGGTTGTCCTAATGATGTATAATCCCAATCTGCAACAGACCTAACACTATGCAAATTATGGGGATAACATGTAATCACCATCCTTGTCCTCATGCTATCCCCAAGCACCCCATGAAGGGCAGAAATAGACTAGGTTTTATTCAAAATCCCTTCCTTGCTCAAGTAGATAAAAAAGAATGTAATTCAATTCCAATAACAGAAAATATTTTGGAGTATTGACTACTTCAATTTTTTAACTTGCAGGAATGTTCATTTTGGTTCTTTCTTTGTTGACAGTTTATGTGGTACCAAATAAAAAGTTAAGTCCATGCAATGACATAACATAGCAAAACAAGTTCTGGGGAAAAAACCACCACCACCACCAAAAAATTATTTCAGAAGACGTTAAAATACATTTAGCTTGTAATAGCAAAATTCCTAACAGCAGGCGCTTACTAAGAAATAATTTCCTCAGTGGTTAATGGTCCAAGATGCAGCTGAGGACCATTAACTCTTCTCAACTGGTCATTAACTGGCAAAAGAATAAGAATCCAACCATGATTAAGAATCATTCATTAGCTATTTGAATACTAAGTCACATTCTCCACACCCAAACTTTAAATCACAAGAAATTTAGATTTTCTGTTTCTTCAGTAAAAAGATTAAAGACAGGAGAATCACCATCCACAAAGAATCATCTTCATTAGGCTGTCAACATTTGCAGCTCACCAAAATAAAATTCCTGCTTGATACATACAGGGTGAACATGCCTGCTCCAAAATATCCAGCCAGGAAGTATCAAAGAGGATTCAAGTGGAGAAAAAAAATTCTACTAGTCAGTCTCAGACTATCTAGTAAAAAAAAATTAAAAATTAGACTGCATACAAATCACCTTCCACACTGAATTGTAAGACATGTTTTCTCTAGGACCAGAATATCCTTCTGGATATTAGGAGCACAGACTGCAGGATTCTCAGGGAACTAGGTGTTGAGGTCTCTGGGAAAATGGTTTAGAAGCTGTTGGGGCCCGTCAGTGCTGGTCACTTTTTCAACACCACATCCTAAAAGCACAAAAGGAAGTAGAAGCAAGATTGGGTGACATGGAAGGAATACAGAGACACTACTCACCACTGTAGGGAAAAATTCTATGGCCAAAACTCAGTTTGAGTTGAAGTGGGCCAGTACTGTGGGAAAAATGAAAAGAGCTTTTAAAATGTAATGGCAAAAGGCAGTGAAGAAATAACACGGGCCAGTCACAGTCACATGATGAGGATGATCACCTCATAAACAGGGACATAGACAAAGAAGGTGTTTAAAACCTGCTTTGTTTTGGAATTCAGGAAGTGTGTGGACACCACTGAGACACATGGTGTGATTCTTGGGAATGGTCCTGTGCAGAGGCAGGAGTTGGACCCTTGTGGATCCCTTCCAACTCAGGACGTCTTATGATGCAGCAGATAGCCCATTACTGCCTTTTCTGTTCAGCAAACCCCCTTACGTATAGAACCATCCAGCATTTGCTGTCATGGAGGTCACAGGTACCAGGCTGCAGAAATGTGTCTGATGCTTCCTGCGCACTGAGCTTGGCATGGTGGTAAGCCAGGATCACAACATCTTTTCTTTCAGTAGTATCTATTAATTTTGCTTTATTATCACATTCATGTCAAATGCATTTTTGTTAAATCAGAACAGGAGTAGATCTGATTTCCAGCTACTTGTAACACACCATGACAATGCATTCATTAAAGCCTTTGTTAGAACAATTAGCTGGAATGTAGCAGATATGTATTCTGACTCCAATTAGCAAAAAAATATATCTAGTTCAAATATAACTAATAGCACTTATCCAAAGGCACATGTGTAGAAGCTGGCAAACAGAAACTGAGGTAATTCCAAGGTTTTGGGCATTTCCTGAGACAGGCAGCAACCACTCAGGGCTTTACAGATTCTAAAATGTGGACTTCTGTCCCAAACACAACTTACTTCCCGCAGGCCCTACCTCTGTCTCAGTGTTGTCAGACTTATGCAGACTTTGCAGTCCTCTCAGAGTGAATTAATGTGGCTGCCCCCATATTCTGAGAGGCCTTCTGAAACAGGCAAACATTTTGTTTTATTACATCAAAAATTAAAACCATTATGGCAATAGAAAAACTGCCTTTGAGTTTTTATTTATATATATATATATATATTTGGTTTAACATTTTGCATGTATTTCCAGGGTTCAAAGACATATTTTTCAAGAGCTACAATTTAAGAAAATACAAGTTTTCTATCTTTTGTCCAAAAACCTGACATAGGTACCTGGCATTCTGAAAGATTTACTACTTTCTCTAAAATTAACTTCAATATTATGTTGAAAAAAAATACAGTATAGCATAGGACTTGTGTTGGTTAAATTTCTATACCCCTGGACCCTTGAAAAGTTTAGCCTCTCAGTTTTCACTATTAATGCAGAAAACAAAAGCAAACTTTTTGAATCCCTGCCAAGCATGCAGTATCAGTGTATGATGCTTGCCACAAGTTCTCAAGAGAGATTTGGATCCACTACCCATACTACACCCAGCAGAGACTCAGATTCATGCTGGGTATGGAGACATAAGCACCACATGAAACACCTGTCAAGAGTTTTGGCACTGGGTTGCTGCTGATCTGCACAGTATTACAATAACATTTTAATTTGTCGAGTTAAAAAAGACATGCCGTGTTTCAGATTCAACTCATTTTCAGTCTGGAAAACCAATAAACCTAATTTTGAAAAAAGCTTTATAGGGCTAGAATCTGAAGCTAATACTGTAGAAGGAAAGGGAATTTTGTTCAAGCACATAATTCTTTAAAACAAACAGGCAGAAGAATTGAATTGGAAGTGTTAAAAACAGTCATCTTGATCATCACTTTCCCTCTGCAGAGAGAAAAATAAGATTTAATGGTTACTGGTGTATTGCTCTGCATCAGATGCTGACAGTTACAATTTTACTTTCATTTTAATTTTCTGCTACCAGTATGCTGATCTCAGCAAATGAATTTGCTGCTTGAAGAAATAAACTCCCATTAGGATCATAATTTTAAGAGAGCATTAATAACATAGTCTTGTGCTGTTAGATCATGCAGTCACTACAGTGTAGTTAATTCAATAATTTAGAAGTGGGGGGGAGGGGGGAAGGAATGGGTCTCAGTGCCCCAGTTTATCTATCTCGATTACTCTTACTCTCCCAACATCCTTTCTGAAAAGAAATTACTCACTCAAGGGCAACTAAACCTGGCTCCCTGTGATAACAACAAATAAGAACTCAGAATGTCAGACAGAAGAGTCACAGAAGATTTTGCTTTTGAATGCAACTTGAGTCTTAGGATCCCCTAAAGAGATCTCCATTGAAGACTTCTATTAATTTCAAGTTGCCTGAACAAGCACTAAAGCTGAGTTGCTGGATAAATGCAGAAGGATAAATGGAGCTTAGGTACCTCTACATTTTATGGCAACTGGACACATCATCAAGTGATTGTATTTTTCAGATTGCCAAAGACACAAGTTTTATTTCAGAGCATTACCTGAACACTCTGAAGAGTCTCCACAGTGAAACACGTGGTTCATGTTAAAACATGTAATATGTAAAATACCTAATAATGGTATTTTACTACCTGCAAGTGATGTTAAGCAGTATGTTAAAAGAACATTATTGTTCAGGCAAACAACAATGAACCTAATTAGCACATCTTTCTAACAGTTTTCATTCTTTACCTCAAAAAGTAATGAATGCTCCCCATTTCTAATTCCATATAACACATGATAGGTACTGCTTCCTAAGCCAAATTTTAAAAGGCAAATGCAAGGAAAATACTTTGTCTAACATACATAAAGGTACAAGATAAAACTAGTATATATCACCTTTTGCCTTATTCATTTTCATATGAAGTTGAAGGACAGCAAAATACACAATGAGTGCACCAAGCAATCCATGCAAACCACTATGGAGTTCAAGGTGAATAAAATGCATTCAAAGTAAGTCTAAATCTATTCAAAGAATACAGTCTTGCAAATCAGACACAATCAACCATTCATTGTGTGTATAAGATTTCACACCTTTTCCTTAAAGCACAGAATAACAGCATGAGCCCTGTTGAGCCCAGATCAGTTGGTTCTGCTGGCTTTTTAGAAACCACAGTACTGGCAGAGGCTGACTATACTTAAACCACATAAACCAACAAATGGAAGAATTAACTAGACCACTGATGTCAGTCTGGTTTAGTTTGTTAATTTTTCAGAAGGAAGTAAACTTATGCCCATACCAACTTGAATACTGACCTTTATGTGCACAAGGGATACCATGTAGAATTGAACTGCTTTCAGCCTCAAATGCCACCACAAGGCAGTGCACAAAACACAAGCTCCTCCAAGCACTGACATTGAAGAGTAAGTTCCAAAAGACCCATGAACCTATATATGCAACGTACTGTATAGAATGTCCACTAAACCTATCACACAATTCTTTTCCAGATTCATTCCTTCACCAACTCCATTTCTTCCACGACTTCTCCTGAAATTAACTTCATGGTACAATAATCTTCACTAGCAAATACCATATAATAATACATTCTAGCTGAGTAGGAAGCACCACTATCACAAAGATAGTTGAATATAAAAGTACATAACTGAAATGTGTACATACCTTTCCTTTTTTATTCAATTTTATTATCCTTGGAATAAATGTGTCTTCATGGACACTAAGTACTTTGATTGAGTAACAATGTGATAAAACTTACTTATGAATTTCCAACTTTCCAATACTTATGTAGCTTTTGTATGCGGATAACACAAATATGTCTTACTTCCAGCATTAAAGACAGGTGTTCCACTGGATCAAATTCTATCCAGTCCACATTGATTTCCACCACATTTTATTGCCAACAAACTGTTGTTTTGTACCTTAAGGGCTCCAACATGCACATCAACCATCCCATTATGTGACACACTTTCTGGCCTTATGCTAATATCTCCATAAATATTTCACACAATGATCACAGTAGCTGCTCATTATGGGCTTTGAGTTTTACAGAAATTTTAGTTAGAAGTCCCCACAGTGTTCCAAGGAGTTTTATGTTTGTTCTTTTAACTAAAAGGGTGATGAGAAAAAAAGCAAAGTTTTTTTTCTCAATTAATGCAGAAAGCCTCCAGCAACAGCCATCCTACCTGCTACAAGCACCCTTGCACACAAAAAAAAAGGCCTCAAAAAACCCAAACCAGGATAAAAGCCACAACACAATCATGCATAGCAAAGAATACACCAAAAAACCAAAGCTCAGTCACATTAGTAAGGGGAACTGTTATTTAACAACATTGCGCATTCCACACACCTGAATTATTCTAAATGCATCTATTCTAGCAATTAATTTAGAACAGCAAGATTCTGAATTGACTTTTACAAATGTTTTAAAACTACTTAAATCAAGTACAGCTTAAGCATAGCAGGCACAGTGTACAAGTTCAAACAGAAAACAAAGACAACCAAAATACTTAGCACTACTATTTAGTGGTTAAATTTTTATCCATCTTACATGCTTAGTATTCTGGTACCTCACTGTTGCAATATGGAGTTCTTTACACAGCATTTTTTGATACCATGTTTTTTTCCAGTGGATGACTTAACACTGAGTTGTTTGAGTGTAATGCAGGAAGCCCCCACAAAAAAATTGTATGTTTTGCTTTTCCCACATAATTTCAACTGCTTTTCAGTTTACATGCCTTGAAACAGAAAAAAAATGAAAACCTCAAACCCCATGCAGCACTAGAGGCTGGGTAAAGGAGGGGCTCGAGAACTGTTTGGTAGAGGGGGACTTTGAAGTGCTGGTTGACAGCAGCTGAACATGACTAGAAAGCATGTTATGATGAATGGCCAGGGAGCTGGATTTGTTTAGTCTGAAGAAGAGGAAACTGAGAGGGACCTTGCTGCTCTCCACAACTACCCAAACAAGGGTTTTAGTGAAGTGGGGGGCAGTCTCTTCTGCTGTGCCTGCAGTGAGAGGACCAGAGGAAACAGCTTCAGACTGAGACAGGCGAGATTCAGCTTAGATATTAGAAAAAACTTTTTCACTGTCTGGGTGGTCAGGCATTGGAATAAGTTGCCTCGGGAGGTGGTAGAATCACTATCCCTGAAGGCATTCAGAAAGTGTCTGGATCTGGTGCTGGGTGATGTGGTTCACTGGTTTAGGGGTTGCACTGGCAGTGCGTGGTTGACATTGAACTTGATGATCTCAAAGATCTCTTCCAACCTTGATAATTCTGTTATTCTATAATAACACAGGAAAACCTTCATTGCAATAGTCTCCAGATAGTTTGAGTAGCTTCTTAGACAGACTGGGCTAAGACATTTAGTCTTTTTCAATGCCTTAGTGCCCAACTCCCAATATTAAACAAGAAGAAAAATTCATTAGATTTGTATAATTGTTCAACTTAACAAAGCTGGCACACTTAAAGCGTGCTCACATAACTAGCCCCAAATTTTTGGACCAAAACAAAACAAAAACCACTAAAAAACAAACCTGAGCAAAATAATATATCTAACTATTCCCAGAATGGTAGCTTCAGTATTCAGAAAATGTCCAATAGAGCTTTTTTTTAAAAAAATGCAAGGAAAAAAGAGTGGGTTTTGTGCTATACCAATAAAAATATTCTAACTCTGAAAAGTTCTGAGGTAGACTTCCCATAACAGCTCAAGTATTCAAGAAAACACAAATGCCTCAAAAGCTTGTGATAAGTCCTACTGAAAAATGTGGTAAGATCCATTAAGCAGTAAGTCTATCCTACTACAGCAACTGAATTAGTAACATCTAATTGCTTTTGCAACTGTTCTCAACAGCTTTGTCTTTCCTGTGGGCTTCATGTTCTAAATGAGAGCACATATCTTTCTGAAGGCGAGAACATGATGAGAAAACCTGATAGAAACTACTGCCTCAGTGGCTCTGAGTTGCTTACATGCCTTTTCTTACAACAATTTATGCATCTGCTTATCTTGAAATTTATGGATATTTTGAGGGAACTACCCACATGATTAAAGTTAAATATTTGCTCACATAATGGGGGGACCAAAACAATAGGCAAGGTCTTCTCCAGCTATTCCAGTAAACAGTGTGTGCAAGAAACAGTTCTTCAGTAAGTACTAATTGATAGTAAAAATTGTATCTCTATAAAGTCAGAGCCCTGCTAAAGTGAAAACCACATGAATCTGAAAATTTTGTTACCTTGAAGATTTTTTAAATATAAAATTATTTGCCTGGATTACTCTCAGTATTAGTTACTGTAGGTTTAAACTAGAAAACCTAATATTCTGGTTTCCTGATGCACTTCTTAAGGAACCATCAGCAATCACAAAGTTGCATCCCAGTCCAATATCACTGGGTATCTACAAAGGGCATTTACTTCCCTAGGTCTTTTCTCAACCTGGTCAACCCTTTTGACCTCTGGCTGTAATAAAGGCAGATGACTAAATTATGACTTCCTCTGGTGAATGGCAGTCACTTATCTGTTCTGATGAAGTTCTATGAACTTTTCTGGAAGTTTCACATATTTGTGTCTTCTCTATATCAAATTTAGTACAAACTGACTTACAGTCAAAAAATTCTCCAGAAGGACATGGATGAAATCTTAAGCAAGGAGGGAACTGACAGTAATAGGTCATATTTGTTATATCATCTTAGGAGGTCAAGTTACAGAGATTGCTCATTGATGTGCTGTATCAAATGATGAGGCACCCAAATTAAACCAGAGCCATGCTCAAGAGGATATTGTTAAAATACTGGTTGGAAAGATTGGAATTTTACCTTATAGGAAAAACTGACTAGTTACGGTAGACCCAGCCCTGCAAAAGGGCAAATAATTTTTATAGTATCAAAAAGTAAACTCCTTAAAATTGCACATAACGTTTGGGATTTTTTCTAGCTATCCTCCTGTGCTGGTCTTGGCTGGGCTAGAGTTAATTTTCTTCACAGTAGCTGCGGTGGTGTGTAAGGGTTAACAACAAGTCTGTTAGCTCCCTAGAAGAAGAAGCTGATTTTGAAAAACTTTCCTGTGTATCTTTAGTGATAAGTAAGTTATGTACACAGCCTAATTAGAGAACAAGGACAGAGTGTAAGTCAGTAAATTCAGGGGTGTGGGAATCATAGCTCAACCTTGAACATCTCCATGTGAGGTGCTGCCAAGTGAATCAGTTTTTCTAATGATGGTTGACCAATGAAGACACTGCAGCTTGCCTGCTACTGAGAAAGAATTGTAAGAAAAAGCTGAGAAAAATAATAAAAGTAGAAACTTCTTATGTTGCCCTGAATAAGCCTTCAGATATTTTTATTCACCGGCACCCCGACATAACACCGACACACATGGCAACTACGGTGGTGTTTTGAATTTGTGCTGAGAACAGTTTTGATAACATAGGCATATTTTAGTTACTGCTGAGCAGTGCAGCACAGAGCCAAGACCTTTTCTGCCCCTGACCCCACCCCACCAGTGAGGAGGCTCAGGGTGCACAAGGAGTTTGGAGTGGACACAGCCAGGACAGGTGACCCCAACTGACCACAGGGATATTCCAGACCATATATGTCATGCTCAGTATATAAAGTTGAGGGAAGAAGAAGGAGTAGGGGAATGTTTGGAGTGATGGTGCTTCTCTTCCTGTGGCAGTGGACATACCATACTTAGGATGGAAAAAGTCCTGTCAGAAATGGACTTGTGAAGAAAATGAAGAAAACC
>JAWWMA010000579.1:0-10286 GCA_035041425.1 Mionectes olivaceus | reverse complement strand
GGGGGACACGGGTGTGCTGTGGGTGCGGGGTCCCCGGGGTGGGAGCGGGACACGGGTGTGCTGTGGGTGTGGGACACGGGTGTGCTGTGGGTGCGGGATCCTCGGCATCGGGACACGGGTGTGCTGTGGGTGCGGGACATGGGTGTGCGGTGGGTGCGAGATCCCCGGGATCGGGACGCGGGTGTGCGGCGGGTGCGGGATCCTCGGCATCGGGACACGGGTGTGCTGTGGGTGCGGGACACGGGTGTGCGGCGCGGTGCGGGATCCCCGGGGTGGGATCGGGACACGGGTGTGCTGTGGGTGCGGGACACGGGTGTGCGGTGGGTGCGGGATCCCCGGGTGTGCGGTGGGTGGGATCGGGCTGCCGGGACCCGCGCCCGTCCTGCCGCGGGGACATGTCGGGACACGTTTGCGCAGGAAGTTGTGCCGGAGGTTCTTTTTCCCCTCCGGGGTCGCGGCGCGGGGCGGGGACCACCGGGAATGTCTCTCCTCCCCCCGCTTTGGGAGGGGGTCTCAGCCCCACGCGGGGGGTGGGAAAGGTGGGATCCGGCTCCGGGACGGGGTTGGGGGAAAGGGTCGGTTCTCCCAACCCTCTCCGGGAGTTTCACATCCCGCTCTGCCGCAGGTGGAAGAGGGGGCCTTTCCCTGGAATTCAGGGCAGCCGAGCGGGAACCGCCCGTGCCGGGCTCCGGCACCGCCGCTCTTCTTCCCGGCTTTCCGGACGATGCCGAGTTTCTGGAGCAGGAGGAAAGAGCGGAAGGGAGGCCTCCCCCAGCTGCCGGCCCCCAGAAGGGCGGATTTCGGGATGTCCTGCCAGGAACGAGGGCCCGAGGACTGGCTGGACGATGCCGAGCCCCGGCAGCCGGAGGTGGACGCTCCGGAGTTTTCCGTACTCTGCCAGCACCGGCGGCCCGGGAAAGGCCGCTGGCTGAGCAGGGTCCGGAGGTGGCTGGGGGTGTTCAAGGCTGGGCCCCACGATTCCCGAGGATTCGGGAAGAGCTACGGAGCCAACGGGACACAGGCACCCGTGAGGGATGTGCCGGGATGTGCCCGGTGGGAGGAAAGCCCCGTGGAGCGGCGGGAATGCCGGAGGAGGGAATTCCAGCAGGAGAAGCTGAACACCCGCAGCTCGATCCAGCCCCTCAGCGGGGATGAGCCGAGCGTGGGATGCAAAGCCCAGGCTGGGGGTGAGCCCAGACGTGCCAGGTTGGAGGAGAGGGCGCCGGAAAAGCTGGGAAAGCCTGGAACTGACCAGAATTCCAGAGGTGGGAAAACCCAGCAGGAAAAGCTGGACGCGTGCAGCGCGATCCGCCCCCTGAAGGACAGTTGGGATGAGCCGAGCGTGGGATGCAAAGCCCGGGCTGGGGCTGTGCCAGGGGAAGGTGGTGGCCATGGGAGTGGGATGGATCGGCCCCAGCTCCCACTCCAGGCAGGAGCCAGCGAGGACGAGGAGGGGCGGAGCAGCCACTCCCCCCAGATCCTGGAGGACAGGGACGCTCCCCCCATTCCCGGAAAGGACCTGGAGGAGGGAACGCCCGGAGAGGAGCCGAGGCGCCGGGTGCGGGAGAAGCTGGAGCGCCTGGGAGAGCCCACGGAGAGGTGGGAAGGGAAGCCCTTGGGAGCCATGGCAGCCAGGCTGGTGGAGCTGATCCTGCAGACCCACACCTGCAGCTACCCCACGGAGCAGGGAGCCGCTTCCAGGCCCTGCTCCCGGCGGCCGGGAACCGGGATCGCCGTCACGGCTGGGCAGGACGTCGGTGTGTCCGCGTGCGGGAGCGAGCCCGGAATTCCCCTCGGAGCGCGGGGGGACGTTGGGAGCGGCCGGGGCGGCGAGGGCTCCCGTGACGACGGGCAGCCGGGACCTCTTCCCGAGCCCGCTCACGTGCTCCTGGTGCAAGTGGAGAGCCGGTGGAGGACGGAGTTCCCGGCGGTGTGGGCGCGGTGCCGGATGGACTGCGGGAAGGTGGCCGAGGAGGTGGATCTCGACGGGCCCCCCGTGCCCTTCCAAAGGCAACACCCCTTGCCACCGGACGCCAGGAAGGCCGTGGAGGAGCTGCTGCCGGAATTCCTGAAGGAAGGGATCGTGGTGGAAGGCACGTCCAACTCCAACAACCCTCTGGTTCCCACCCAGGAAGGGGCCAAGTGGCGCCTGAACCTGGATTGCAGAGCCCTCAACGCGGCCACCCCCAGGGAGCCCCAGGAGAAGCTGGGCCGGGATCGGATCCTGGCATCCATCCCCGCCGGGAGCAGCTGCTTCTCCGTGCTGGATCTCTCCTGCGCCTCCTTCGCCATTCCCTTGGCCCCGAGCTGCTGGCACAGGTTCGCCTTCACCTTCCAGGGCCGGCAGTTCCTGTTCACGCGGCTCCCGTCGGGATACCAGAGCACCAACTCCATCGTGCACCGGCGCGTGGCGCGGATGCTTTCCCGGCTGGAGCAGGGGGACCGTCCCTGGGCCTTCAACCACGTCGACGACATCCTGATCGCCGGGAAAACGCCCGAGGAGGTGGCGGGGCGGACGCGGCGGGTGCTGCGGCTCATCGGGGACGCCGGCTTCAAAGCCAAGCTCGAGAAGGCGCAGCTCGTCCAGCCCCGGGTGAAATACCTGGGAGTCACCATCGGAGCCGGGGGCAGGGAGGTCCCGGAGGACACTCTGGAGGAGCTGCGCGACGCCCCCAGGCCCTGGAACGCCAAGCAGCTCCGCAGCCTCCTCGGGAAGTTCGGCTGCTGGCGGGATCACATCCCGGACTACTGGGAGCTGGCCCTGCCGCTCCAGCCGCTCACCGACGACAGGGTGCGGTGGGAGTGGGGGCAGGAGCAGCAGAGGCAGCTGAGGGAGCTGAAAGAGGCCCTCGTGCCCGTCCTGCGCTTCCCGGATAAATCCCGGCCCTTCCTCATCAGGATGAGCATCCACGCGGAGACGGCGGGAGCCACCCTCCTGCAGGACCAGGCGGGGGCCCTGGTGCCGGTGCGACACATCTCCCGCATCCTCAGGGGCCAGGAGAGGCTTTCCCTGGAGGAGAAGGACTGCGTGGCGGCCGCCTGGGCCATCCAGGAATTCCAGCCCTTCACGGGGCTGGCGCCCATCCTGCTCCAGCTGCCGCATTCCCCCGGGAAGTTCCTGTCCCGCGGCCAAGCCCTGGGACCCCGCGGGCCGCGGCTCCCGGAGCAGTGGGCGCTGCTCCTGGTCCCCGAGCGGGCCCCGGGGAAGAAATGCCCCTTCATGGAGCTCCCCGCGGCTCCCCCGCTGCGGCTGCTGCCGGCCGGCGTTGGCGGATCCCACGTCTGGTTCCTGGCCAGCCGCCGCCGGGAATCCTCCGTCGGCTTCGCCGCCACCAACCTGGAGGGGCGGTGGCTGCTGGGGGCGGCCGGGGGGGGCTCCGAGTTGGACGCGGAGCTGGGGGCGCTCCGGGAGCTCCTGGAGCGGCACCACGGCAGCCCTTCCCCCCTCTACCTGTATTCCAGCTGCGAGGCCCTGCTGGAATGGCTGGGCTGGCGGGGGTTCTCGGCGGAGGAGGGCTGGAATTCCAGGGCCACGTGGAAGGCCGTCCGCCGCTGGTTGTACGACAACCCCGGGATGCTCCAGCTCGGCTGGATGCACGGGAGCGAGGGCCCGGAGGAGCGGGATTGGCTCGGGAAGGCGGGAGCCAGGGCCGAGGCCGCGGCCGCCGGGGCCGAGGTCGGCTGGAGGACTTGGGAGCCTTCCGAGTCCGAGAGGCAGGAGATCGTGTGCCAGTGCCACCGGTGGCACGAAGGGGTGGAGGGCACCCTGGCGCGGGTGCGGGAGGTGAGCTCGTGGGAAGGGGCCCGCAGGGACGTGGAGCGCTGGGTGCGGGGATGCCCGGGCTGCGGGAGCGGCGGGGCGGGACCGCAGCGGGCCGAGGGGCCCTGGTCCCTCCTGTCCATCGGCTTGGCCGGCGGCCTTCCCGAAACCGCCGAGGGTTTCGGCGCCCTGCTGGCCGTGCGGGACGAGGCGTCGGGCTGGCTGGAGGCGTTCCCGCTGCGGGCGCGGGCGGCGCGGGCGGAGGCGCCGCCGCTGCTGCGGGACCTGTTGGGCCGCCTGGGGAAGGTGCGCAGCCTGCGCGTCCCGCAGAAACCCCGCTGGCTCTGGGACGTCCTGAACGCGCCCCCGCTGCGGGAATACCGGCACAACCTGGAGCGCTGCCGCGACTGCCCCGCCGCCCTCGCCCTGCGCAAGGTGGCCCGAGGGCTCGGGAAGGGCTGGGCGGAGATGCTGCCGCTCGTCCTGGCCGCGCTCAGGGCCGGCCACGCCCGCGCCGCGGCGGCGATGGAGCCGCTGCTCAGCATCCCCGGCTTGGCCCTGGAGGTGCTCTGGGAAGAGCGGGGGGCTCGGCATCCAGGGGACAACGAGCTGGCGCGGCTCGGCGGGATGCGCGCCCGGCCGGGGTACCGGGATGCGGTGGCGGCCGCGCTCGGGGGGCAACCCGGCCGAGATCCCGCCCCGGACGGGACCTAAACTGGGATGGAGGGGGCAGGAGGCACCGGGAGAGGGTTGGGGCGGCACCGGGAGAGGGGTCGGGTGGCACCGGGAGAGGGGTCGGGTGGCATCGGGAGAGGGGTCGGGTGGCACTGGGAGAGGGGTCGGGTGGCACCGGGAGAGGGGTCGGGTGGCACCGGGAGAGGATTTAGGGCTGGGAAAGGGTTTAGGCAGGACTAGGGAGCTTTTAAGTGGGACTGAAGGACTTCTAGGTGAGACTGGGGGAGGTTTCAGGACTGGGAGAGGTTTTAGGCGGGACTGGGGGAGGTTTTAGGATTTGGGGCTGGGGATGGTTTTAGGCGGGACTGGAGGGCTTTTAATTGGGACTGAAGGAGGTTTTTGGTGGGACCGAGGGAGCTTTCAGGACTGGAAGAACTTTTAGGCTGGACTGGGTGGGACTGGGGGAGGTTTTAGAACTGGGAGAGGTTTATAGGCGGGATTGGGGGGTGGGTTTAGGCAGAACTGTGGGACTTCTGGGTGGGACTGGGGGAGGTTTTAGGTGGGACTGAGGGAGCTTTTAAAACTGGGAGAGGTTTCAGCGGGATTAAGGAGATTTTAGGTGGAAATGGGGGAAGATTCAGGACTGGGAATGGGTTTAGGCAGGACCGGGAGTGGTTTTAGGCAGGACTTGGGGGCTTTTCAGTGCAACTGAGGGAGGTTTTAGGTGGGACTAAGGGAGATTTAATGCAGGACTTGGGGCTTTTAGGTGGGACTGGGGGGCGATTTTAGGCCTGGGGGAACTTTAAGGCAGGATTTGGGAGCTCTCAGGTTTTTAGGCAGGATTTGGGAGCTTTCAGAGCTGTCAGGTTTTTAGGCAGGATTTGGGAGCTCTCAGAGCTGAAGTTTTTAGGCAGGATTTAGGAACTTTCAGAGCTGTTTTTAGGCAGGATTTGGGAGCTTTCAGAGCTGAAGTTTTTAGGCAGGATTTGGGAGCTTTCAGAACTGAAGTTTTTAGGCAGGACTGGGGGCTTTAGGCAGGACTAAGCACTGCCCAAACTCTTCCTGCCCTGCATGGGGAGGGGAAACTCCTGGTCCTACTGGTTAGGACTGGGACAGACTTGGCTTTCCCCCCTGGGCTGTAGTGGGAGCGCTGGGATGGTGGCACCATTCCCAACCCTATGGATCTTGGCAACCCTCGGCATTCCCTGATGTTCTTTCCCCTCCTTTTCTGCTTGTGGAGTTCATTAAACCTGGTTTTTTGTTACCTCGATCCAGGAGCTTTCCTGCTTTTTCTCCTGCCTTTTCCCTGCTGGGTTTGGCTGGGACGGGGTTAAATCCTTGGGATCAGCTCCTGGTTTGGCTCCGGGCTGGGAAGGGGGTGAGAACGGGGAGTTGTTTGGGAATTGTCCAGGTTTGATGGCCCTCCAAGGTCTTTTCTCCCCTCCACATTCCAAAGGGAGGGGGGCGGGGGGTTCTCCCGCCCTTTCCAGGGAATCGGGGAGGGTCCTCCCACATTCCAGGGAATCGGCAGCCCTCAGAGACCAAGAGGAGCCGCTTTGAATCCCAATTCCAGGTGCTCTCCCCGTGGCATTCCAGGGGTTGTGGATCCACCTCCTTCTCGGTCTCTTCCCAGTTAAGGCTCTGCTCCTTAAAAACAGGGAATTGTTCAGGTTGGAAAAGACCCCCCAAGGGCATCCTATCCCACTGTTAAACCCCGAGGGAGTTCCCCAGTTCCAGGGAATCCCGGGCTCTGTTCCACGAGCCGGTAAATCCCAGAGCAAGGCAGGGATCCGGGATCATGCCGAGGCTTGGATCCCTCTGGATCAGCTCCTGCGGCCGGGAATCACCAGGGAAGGGCTGAGGGGGATGAAGAGCTCAGGTGGCACCTTGTGAATCCCTTCCCCCACCCCCAAAATCGTGGAATGCCGTGGAATATTCCGTGGGATGAGGTGATGAAGGAAACAACCACAAGGGCATCCCCCGGGGGGCTGAAGAATTCCCGGGATATGGGGAATGGCTTCATTCCCTCGTTTCTGGGGAGGGACCCCCAAATGTCCCCGATCCCTTGGGAGCCCCATCCCACGTTTCTGAGGTGGGATCACCCTCCGGACCGGAAGCTGGGAGTGGAACCAGGGCAGGATCCCAGATCCAGGGACCATTCCCAGGATCCCTGACCTGAAGCCCAGATTCCCTGCACCGGATCAGGGATCAGACCCATTTCCCCGAGTCCCTGCCCCAGATCCAGGGATCAGATCCCAAATCCAGGGACCAGATCCAAAATCCCTGCCCCAGAGCCAGGGATCAGATCCCAGACCCATTTCCCTGTGTCCCTGCCCCAAATCCAGGGACCATTCCCAGGATCCCTAACCTATTTGCCCCTGCCCCAGATTCAGGTGCCAAATCCCAGACCCATATTCCTGCCTCAGATCCAGGGGTCATTCCCAGGACCCCAAACCCATTTTCCCCCACCCCAGATCCAAGGGCCAAATCCCAGACCCATATTCCTGCCCCAGATCCAGGGGCCATTTCCAGCATCTCTGATCCAAGATCCATGTCCCTGCTCCAGATTCAGGGAGCATTCCCAGGATCCCTGATCCATCTGCCCTATCCCTGCCCACATCCAGGGATCAGATCCCAGCCCCGTATCCCTGCCTCTCATCCTGGACCCCAGATCCATCTGCCCTATCCCTGCCCACATCCAGGGATCAGATCCCAGCCCCATCTCCCCTATCCCTGTCCCAGATCCAGGGAGCATTCCCAGTATCCCCGATCCAAGATCCCTGTCCCTGCCCCAGGTCCAGGGAGCATTCCCAGGACTCCAGATCCATCTGCCCTATCCCTGCCCCAAATCCAGGGATCAGACTCCGGACCCATCTCCCAGCCCCAAATCCCTGTTCCCAGCTCCCCCCATTCCCCACCCCCACCCCCAGCTCCCCCCTTTCCCACCGCGACCCCTTTTCCCAAGCCCCCTCTTCCCAAATCCCGGTGGATCGGGGCCCGTTCCCCCCTCCCCTCTCGGGCATTTTTGAGTCACCGGGGCCGGGGAACGAGGGGGGTGGGATTTGGGGCGGGCTCAGGGCTTCCCTTCCCAACCCTTTTCCCTTCCCAGCCCTTTCCCCTTCCCAGCCCCTTTTCCCTTCCCAGCCCCGCTCCCGGATTTCGGTGGCCGGTGTCCAGCGCGCTCCATTCCCGGCGTGCCGTTCCCCGCTCCCGGATGGGCCCCCGGGATGCTCCGGCGCTGGGAGAGCTCCGCGAGGCTCCCCGGGAAGTTTTGGGAGCGCGGGGAAGGCACCGGGAAGCGGCTCCGGCGGGATCCGGACCCTGAGGAGCTCCGGGAAGAGGCGGATGCGGGAAAAGGCTCGCTGAGACCCGGCCGGGGCGCGATGAGAGGTGAGGTGGGGTGGGAACATTCCCGGTGGGATTTGGGGTCTGGGAAGAGTGGAATGAACGGGATGGATATGCCGGAGTGGGGACGGGGGACCCCAAAATCCCACCCCGGTCCTGCTTCCCGTGGGAAGGGGTTTCCCGTGAGTGGGGTTTGGGCATGGCCAGGGATCCCCGAATTGGGGGGGGGAGGGAAGAGGGATTGGGGGGGGGGTCCCCCAGGGCTCCCCCTGCTCGCTCAGATCCCATCACTTGTTGATTCCATAGGGAGGAAAAGCCACATTTGGGATGGGAAGGGCGGGAATTTCTCTCCCCCCACACTCCCCAAGCCTCCCACACACACACTTTTGGGGTTGTCCAGGTGGAATAAAGGGGGGGACACCGGGACGATCCCAAATTCCCTCACCCCTCCCTGGGGGCCCACCTGGGAGGGCTGGGGGGGGTTTCCTTTGATCCCATGGGGGGGTTTTATTCCTGGGAAGCCCCTCGGAGCCAGGAGCCAAATCCAAACACTTTGGGGCCAAATCCAGCCAAATTTCCCCAAATTTAAGGTCCGAATTCATGGATTTGGAGCCAGGAGCCCTCCCCGTGTCCATCACTCATTTTGGGTCAAATCCAGCCAAGTTTCCACAATTTTATGCTCCAAATCCCACCCAAATTGATGGATTTGGTGTCCAAAAATCCCCCCTGGAGCCCTGCAGGGACACGTCGAGCACCCCTGGGATCTGCCCAGCTCCAGGGGGCTCCTGAGGGGCTTCCCAGCTTTTTCCTGGGAATCCCAGGGCAGTGCAAAGCTGGGGAGGTTTCCAGGGATCTTCTGCCCCCCTGGGAATGGGATCAGGAGGGTGGCGGGAGCTCAGACCTGGATCACCCCAAATTTCTCCCCTCTCACTCAGGGAGGTGTTTTCCCTTTGCTCCCACCGTTTTTATTCCCGGGAAGCCCCTTGGAGCCGGAGCCAGGAGCCCTCCCGGTGCCCGTCCCCCACTTTGCGGCCAAATCCAGCCAAATTTACCCCCAAATTCTGGTCCAAATCCCACCCAAACTGACGGCTTTGGTGCCCAAAGGTCCCACCGGGTCCCGGGAGGGACCAGGGACGCTCCCGGCGTTTCGCTCGGGCTGGCACCGGCGGCTCCTTCCCGGCTTTCTCCCGGGAACGAGGGATGAGGGAACGGGTCCCGGGACCGGGATGAGGAGGGCGGGGTGGGGTGGGGTGGGAGCCGAGCCCGGAGGAACGGCGGGGTTCGGGAAGGGGCGGCCGGCGGGACCTGACCCGTCCCGTGTCCCCCCCTCCAGGGCGGGCGCGGAGCATCCCGGCCCTACAGGGCGCCCTGCGCGGTCTCTACGCCCTGGCCCTGCTGCTGGCGCTGGCCGTGGCCGTGCTGGGAGCGCTGGGTGAGCCGGGAAAAGGGCTGGGAATGCTGCGGCGGGAATGCGGGGAGGAGGAGGAGGAGGAGGGGGGGGGGGGCTGAGGTATCCCGAAGGAGGGAGGGGAGCGGTTGGAATCGCGCCGGGAGCGCCCTGGGTGAGGAGGAGCCTCGGGAAGTTGTGTGTGTGTGTTTTACCCTCACGGGAACACCGGGAACCGCCTCTGAGCCCGGAGGTTGGATCCCATCGCATCCCAGGTGGAGCAGAGGGACGACTGATGTTCCTCAGGGCAGGAATCTTGGAGATGTTCGGGCAAATCCCAGAGCTGGAAGCCCATCCCAGCCTGGCTCACGGATGTCTGGACACCCTCTGTGGCAGGCGGGAGGAAAGGTGTGGAACGGGCCGGTATTCCAGGGCGTTCCCACCCCTCCTGACTCCCCACGATCCCTCCACAGTGTTCAGGAAGGTGGATTCCATCTCCAGCCGGATCAGCTCGGCCCAGACCTTCTACGAGGAGAAGCTGCTCTCGATCCAGGAGGATCTGCAGGGCCTGGGTGAGTGGCCTGGACCTGCACCCGGAGAGGCCTTTTCCAGGTGCCCATCCAGCCAGGGAATGAGGGATCTTCCCTTCCCGGTTCCACGGAGCCAACCCCGGCTCCTCTCCCGGGATTTGGGGCAGGGATGAATGTCAGACCACAAGTAGGGGGGGCTGGAGGGGCCGAGGGGGGTGGGACTGGGCAGTTCCCTTCTCCAGGGTCATGGAATCATGGAATCACGATGAGATTTGGGTGGGAAGGGGTCTTAAGGATCCAGAGGCATCCAGGGACACCTCCCACGGGTCCAGGTGGCTCCAAAACTGTCCTGGAGGGCAGGACTTGTTCCCTTGAGGGAAGGAAGGGCTGACCATGATCCAGGGGGTCTCCAGGCCTGGAGGGTGGGATAACGGATGGATACTGGGATGGAGTGGGATAATGGATTGATCTAGGGATGGGGCAGGATAACAGATGGATCTCCAGGCCTGGAGGGTGGGATGGGGTAGGATAACAGATTGATGTCAGGATGGGGTGGGATGACCGATGGATGTCGGGATGGGTGGCGATC
>JAWWMA010000578.1:0-10286 GCA_035041425.1 Mionectes olivaceus | reverse complement strand
TCCCCCTCCTGTCAGGGGGTTGCAGAGAGTGAGAAGGTCTCCCCTGAGCCTCCTCCTCTCCAGGCTGAGCCCCCCCAACTCCTTTACAGATTGATTTAGGCTGGAGAAGCCTTCTAAGATCACAGACTCCAACTATTCCCCCAGCACCGCCAAGGCCTCCACTAAGCCGTGTTGCAAAGTGACACAGCTTTTAAATCCCGAGGGATGGTGGCTCCTCCACTGCTCCGGGCAGCCTCTCCATGGAGCAGGAGTGGATGGACAAGGTCATCTCGCCCCCCAGCTGCCGTGAACGTGCGTGTTGTGAGAGCCCAGCACACATCCAGGACCCGCCCCGCATTCCCTGGAGATGCCTGGCTGGGAGGAGCGGGGTGTGTGCCTTTCTGACATGCTGTTCTGGACACAGCCTGCAACGTGAGCCAGGGGCTGGAACAGCAGCTGTTTTTAGCAGGAAGATGCTGCAGGGCTGTGACAGCCCTAAAAACACGAGGTGGGAACGTTCAGCGTGCGGCCAAATCAGCCTCAGGAACTGCAACAACCGGACCATTAATCTGCCATGGGAAGGGAACATCCCCCAGCCCGCCCTCCTGCAACCCAGGATGACCCAAATGGGGCTCCCCAGTCCATCACTCCTGAACAGCAAACAAGAGAGAACAAAGGCATCAAAGGAAACCCCAGGCAGACCCACCACCAGATATAACCCAGGAAGGGACCGGAGTGTACGAGCAGCAAGATCTCTCCTGCTTAGTTCATCCGTGTGGACTGGCACGTTTATTTACTCCAGTGACTGCCTGAAGTGGTTTAGCTGCAGCAGATCCTCACTCGTGTTTTGTTTCCCCCCTACACCCCAGCACAGCTTCCCCCCACCCCAAGGCCTCCAGTGCTGCAGTAACTGGGATATGCTGCACATGATGCTGAAGGTTTTACTGGTCCAGGAATGAAATTCCCTCCCGTAGCTGTAGTTGCTGAGTTATGGTGGGGTTTGTGTGTTTTTGGGAGCTTCCTGGAATGACCTGAGTGGTTGAAGCTGCTCCTTGCTGACTTCCTTTTCCTACTTGTTAGCAAGTCCCTGATGGCTGCTGCACACCACAGAACAATCCATCTCCAGAAGGAAAATACAGGACTGTATTCCATCAGGAATGTCACCGCAGAAAGACCCTCCCAAGTGAGCTGGGTTTTGTGCCTGAGCAGCCCTTCCCAAACCAAACCTTTCCTCTACAATCCAGAGCTGGGAAGTCAGTTTTAACAAGTGAAGCTATGAACGGCTTTGTCAAGAAGGAAATAGAGCACTCCTGTCGCCGCTGGTGTGACCCTTTCTGTGTCTGCCATCTGCAGCGACTTTCTGTCAACCACCAGCTTCACTCAGCACAGGAAATTCTCCCCATTTTCAGACCACAGCTCATGAGAGGGGAAAGTAGCTCCCCCAGAGCCCTGGAGCTCTCCCAGAGTCCTGCAAACAGGCCATGAAAAGCCAAAACAAATGCTTTCTCAGGACACAGGGTGCTCGTGCTTCTGGCCTGTGGCTCAGTAACTGCACACAGAGCTACAGAAATCTGATGAATTCCCACAAACAGACATTCCTGTTACCAGTGGATGCCCTGCTCTCCTGCAGGGATCAGTTCTGGCTCTGACCAAGGCTCACTTGAGCACCCTGCGTCTCTCACACATTCCTGCAAGGAAGCTTTTGAGATCATTTCCAAGAGAAGCAAACATCAACTAAGTCTGGACGCCAGTAACACAAGATCCCTAAGAAATACGAGTGTCCACCACTGAATTCATCACTTCCTGCATTCTTCTTCCTAAGCTGTGCTCAAGACAACATTCCTTTGAATTTCTGCTGAGCTGTCCCTGGAGAACAGCTCGGCCCTCCAGAGTTCAGCCTTCCACCACCCTCTGCTTGCTCCTGCCCTTCTCTGCATTGCACAGAACATGAAAGTGAAAATCAGAACCCAATCTTCCCAGGGTTGCAGGGACAGAGGGCAAAAGCCAGAACCAGTAGAACAAGTGGCCCCCACAAACCTGCCCTTTCCCTGGGCTGGTAGGAAAGGGGATGTCTCGGATTAACACTTCGTAAAGCTGGGTGATTCAGATAAAATGAGGCAATGAAAGAACAGACCACTATGTCCAAAAGCATCCAGAGGTTTTTGCCGTCGTCAACTGTGACACACCCTTGGCTGGAGCTCCCTCAGCAAAGCCAAAGCCCCTCTGAGGTGCTGGGCTTCCAGAGATGAGTCCCTTCCAAACCATCAGCCACATCCAGCCCATCAGCTGTGGGACTCAGCCCCACACAAGAGACATTTAACACCCCAAACTACCCATTGGAGCTCAGTCCTTGTTCAGAGGAGCCAAATCATGGCATTTGGATCCAATTAGTTTTCCTAATCTACCCTGAAAGGCAGCCAGGGCTGAAGCTGCTCCAGCTGCACATATGGCTTAGAGCAGGAAAGGCACAAGTCCCTCAAAACATCCTCTTCAGGATGGATTTCCCAATAGTGCTGTTCCTCACTCCAAAAGCAAGATCACTCCACTGAAGTTTTCCTTCTCAGCAAAACTGATCACGTAGCAACCTTTGCTTTCCATCTTCAGCCACGAATTAACAAACCCCTTGGAAAGTTTGTAAGCAGAACCTATGGTTTAGGCAGAATAAAATTCCTTAATTGTTTGTTGGGGTTTTGCTGTGGGATTTTTTTGTTTGGTTTGTTTGGGGTTTTTATTGTTAGGAGCAAAGAAACTCCATGCTGCAAAAAAACCATCCAGCTCACACAGACACCTCCCTGTGCTGCAGCAAACTGTTCCTTTGGCTCATCCAAGCTGCAGCCAGGAGCCAGAGCTGGGAGGAATGTCACACCCCAGGGGCAGACACAGGCAGCAGTGTTTGGAGCCAGCCTGGGACCATTGGTGCTCCACACCGGCACCAACCCAGCTGGGCTGGGCGCACTCACAAAGCCCCTGAACATTCAGAATCACAAGATCTCACGTTTTGGAGAGGAAATGTTTCTTTGCCTGGCTTTCCCTGCTGCTCCTCCATGCCCTCAGGTCAGCAGTGAAGGCAGCCCAGACCCAACAGCCCAAGGCAGACCTGCTGCTCTCCCATTTTGGCACATCCCTGACCTGGCACAGGGCACCAGCAAGAGCTGGCACTGCAGTCCTGTGGGTGGAGCAGCTCTCACTCACCACAGCAGCACTGCCAGCACACCCCATGGCCCTGCAGAGATTTTAATTAGGACCCTCTTTCGTGCTCCAGATCCATCCCTTACTGTCAGTCCTCATCAGCTGACACAGCAGAGGACAGCACAGAGGAGAAGGGAGATAATTCCTGCTCCTTGGCTTGTGAAAGGGAGGAAAGTTTGTGGAGCCCAGTGGGGATCTCACCCATTTGGGTCTTTCTTTGGGCTGAAGGTCAAAGAGATCTGAAAGTTAAACACTCAGCTTTTGTCCAGCTCTGGGGTAGAGGGGGAAGAACCCAGATAACCAGTGCTGGTCCCAAGTGGTGAGTAAGGAATGAGTGGGGATGGGTCTGGCTGGGCAGGACAGACTCTCAGAGGAACGCCCAATACCCATCTATCTCCTGCTGGCCCTCAGAGCAGGCTCCAGGCTTCCTTAAGAATAGAAAAAAGCAGTCAGAGCATCTCAATTTCCTGATCATGCTTCAATTGCTATTTAACCTGCCCTCTGGATCCATTTTTCCACTGTCCACAGTGAACAGACATTCCTTTCAGCAGAACCAGCCAGGGCTGCACTGAGCTGCCTGAGCCCCTGCAGAGTTCCTGACTCCAGCTCTGGCCAGCCCAGACCACAGAGGCACGGGAGGAAGAGAGAGCCCATGGCTGATCCAGCAGGTCCCAATCCAACATCTGCTTCCCATGTTCTCCTGGGCAGGGCTCCAAGTGCATGGAGCACATACATCTGCCTGTCTGTCTGCATGCAGCACATGCCGTTTGCCTCCTCCAACACCCCTGACCCACCGATCCCAGCAAAACTTGGTGGAGCAGAGGAAAAAGCAGCTCCCCAGGAAACACATCTCATCCCTTGGGACAGAGTGAGGCTACCAAACTGGAGCTGCCAGTGCAACAAGCAGTGACCCCTGCCCAGGAAACAGGGCTGTGGAGCAGATGAAACCAGAGGCACACAGGGCATCCTTGCCCACAGGGCTGGCACAACCCTCCCACCTGGCTGGCAACAAAACCTGGCAGCTGGTGTCTGGACAGGGCTGGGGGATCCAGGGGAAGCAAGGAACCCACGAGGAGCCAGTCCCACCCACCTTGAGATGTCTGGAGCAGGATTGCACCTCAGCACGTTATTTGACCCTCATCCAGCCCCAGCCTGGGGGAGCCCGTGGGGCTGTGGAGTCACACACTAGTCCTGATTGAAAACAACTGATCCCCTTCGGGATGGCAAGTGTCTCACAGCCCAAGGCCAGCTGATCAACACACCCAGTCAGATGTGGGGGCCTCAGCTCAGAGCAGCTTCAGGGTTCAGCATCCCCAGGGCTCCCTGGAAGGGCCACAGGGGGACGTGAGGACCAGGGCAGTGTCCAAAGAGTGGACAGACCTTGCCAGGTGGCAAGGGGATCTCTGCACAGCACCCACCACAGCACTCCTGACTCCACTGGGAGCTGCAGGACAGGCACAGCGAGGGCTGGTCCGGCACCACTAACCAAGGTCAGACAAAAGGTGTAAACCTTATTTAGCTCGGCAGAGTCCCCCCCATTCCCAGCACAAAACCATCTCCACGTGGGCAGCTACAGGCACCGAAGGTGCAGCTTCCTCAGTGTTCCCGCAGTCGAGTTTTAAGTTGCAGCTCAGGAGATATTTAAGATTAGAAGAAATCCCAGAGTTTTGCCGGAGACCAGCGTGAGTGAAACGGCCTCGCTGGAGTTGCAGACCGTGGGCACCCCCCAGCTTGCTCTGCTTTATTCCTGCCCTGGGACAACAACCAGGAGGGTCCTGCCCATCACCCCGGCACAGGGTACTCCCACCCTGGGCAGCCTTTACCTGTGCTCAGGCTACTTACTGAAGGTGTCAGCAGGAGGCTGGTCCATCCACGTCGAGCGGTCAGACTTATCCTGCTCTGACAGCTCCAGGATTTCCTTTAAAAAGCTACCCATTTGTCTCCCCGAATCTGCAGTGGGGGCACAAAGCAAACAAATCAGCCATGCTGTGTGAACAAAGTACTCACATCCAGCCCTCTTAAAGAAACACCAGTTAAATGCCTAAAACAACACTGGCCCGTGCACACCCTGGAGCAGGTCACCAATCCATGGATATTGGCCTCCTCCAGATAATTCCAATGAGTCTGTCACACCTGCCTGGGTGTCCAAAAAGCTGGAATTAATCTGTGGCTCCATCCACCAAGCACCCTATTTTGCTGGCAGAGTGGAAGTTTAATCAATAGCAGGAATGTATGTTAAGCTGCTCTGCCCCAACAGGCTCGGTCCGCCAGGGATGATACATCCAGAAATACCTCTGAGATTTTGAGGCAAGAAAAGAAACCTTTAAAGGCCCCAAATGTTATCATGTTATGATCCCATGCCCAGGGACTGCTCGTGCCAGGTGCTGCTCATCTGCTCGTTCCTCTGGCTCCCAGAAATTTGGGATTCCCATTTAACTCAGTGTTAACCAGAACCTGCTCATTCAACACCATGTGGGCTACAGGGAGGTGGAGAGAATCCCATCCAGAAACTCCTGCAGCCTCAGGAGACCAACTGGCCCAGCTGGCCCAGTCTCCAGCAGCACTTTATACCCTTTCCCCAGCCAGTGTGCACAAAGTCAAGCCCAAACATCTCAGCTTCCCATTTTTGGATGCATTAATTACATGAACATCCAGACAGCTCCTCCTGCAGTGCCCACCAGCTGTTCCAGTCTTGGGAGAAACCACATTTCCTATCAGAGGTTGTGGAAAGGGACAGTTTGGGATTGTGTGTGGGAAGGACACACATGAAGACCTGACTATCTTACATCTCCACTGCATACTGGTGTAGGAAAACCATTATAGCCAGGAGAACATCCACACAGAAGCAAAGTTGATACGTATTTTAGGACAGGATGAATTCTGCAGGCACAGGGAGCTCATCCTGAGTCCTATAAAAGCTGGCTACTGGTCTTAGCCATGAAGTAACAGCTCAGCTGCTGCTCTTAGCCTGTCTTTGCACCCCCACACACTGGCCATGTGTGTGTGTGTCCATGCAGAGGCTGCAGAGCAGCACCAAACCCCAGCACAGCCACGGAGCAGTGCCGTGGATCAGAGCTGGTTGTGTAGCAGCTCACAGACCCTTGGGACTTAATATTCTGCTTTTACCTCCATGTACTTAAAGAATATCCCGCCTGGCCCCGGGAGCTGCAGCCTGCTGGAGCAGGAGATGGATTCGTGGCAGATTCTGTCTTACACTGAAAGGCCACAGAGCGGAATGTTTTGCAATAGCAGGAGCAGGAAGGGGGTGACCTCATAGATACTTTCTGCACAAAGCCTTAGGGAGCTTCTGATTCCTCCCAGAGCTTCCAGTTTGCTTCTTATGATGAATCAGGAGAAGTGGAGTCTGTGGGAGGAGGCTGGGCAAGAGCCCTTTCACCAGGGGTTTCATCCTGTCCCTGATCCTCCTTCCCTGCTGCCGTGCAGGGATGTGTGTGCTCTGAACCAGGGCTGCTGTGCTTCCCCTCTCCTGCTCCCTGTGTGGGGGACAGGAGGGGACAGGCGGGGACAGGAGGCAACCACTTCCCCCTGCAGCCCCTCACACTGTCTGTGGTGTCCCACCACTCCACACCACGAGTGCCTTTAGGCACAAACCCAGATGTGTTCTGATGTTTTCTATCTGAAACACAGAGCTCCCATGGAAAGGGTTGATCTGCACCTGCAGCAGGTGGGTGAGGGCTCCCTGCAGGGAGCTGGGTGTAATTCCATAGCCGATTGCACACGGGATAGGGATTTGGACGCTCATGCTGTGTCTGCACTGAGTAATGTCTCTGGCAAGAAGCAGCAAGTTTGGGAAGTGTGTAATGGTGCCTCTCATGCCATGAGAGCCTCGAGGGATTCCTGGCTGTGGAGGGAGGAGAGGACAGACCACCCACACAGCCACTGCCCACCCTGGGGCTCTCCCAGGGGCAGGAACTGGTAGTGCCAGGACAAATCCTGCACCCAAACCCATGGATGTGCCTCCTTCCTGCCAGCCTCCCCTCCCATGGGATCACCCCAGAGGAAGTGACCCCTCCATGTCCTCAAAGGAAGGGTGAAGGCTGAGCCAGATGGGGAGGAGGGAGAGCAAATCTTGATCTTATTTTTGGGCAGATTTTAATAAGCACAATCCTGAGCAGTGCAGTCAGACAGAGGGAGGGGGACGCCCACGGCAGGGGCAGAGGGTGGGAGCTGGAAGGGACCAGGGTGTGGCAGGATGGGGAGGATGCTCCCAAAGGACAGCAGGCAGAACCCAGCAAATTCAACTGAGCCCAGCAACTCCACCTGAAACAACCCCAGGAGAGGGAGAGGGGCTGGGCATCCCCCCAGAGCAGCCCCTCTCTGGGACAGGCCGTGGTTGGGGATTACAGGAGCCATAACCATCACCATCCCCAGCAGCTGAGCCTGGATACAGTTTGCCAACTCTATCCCTCCTTCCAGGGAAGTTGGGGGCTTCTGCAGCGGAGCCGCTGTGGCAGTGACAGGAACTGTTTTGGTGGAGCATCGTAAATAAAGAGGTGTTTGGTGAACACCCACAGGCAGAGCCCTGGGCTTAGCCAGGAGTTTCGGCGCTGAGGTCACTGGTGTCCCAGCCCCAACCCTGTGCTGGGAGGAGTAGGGATGGAGGGAAGGAGGGCTGCTGGGTGCACCCAGCTCCTCTAAAGGGAGGAGAAGGGATTAGAGCTCGGGATGATGTTCCACCTGAAAAAGCTGCGAGTCACCTGCACTGTGGATGTTGGTTGTTCATCCCAGAGATGATAGCAGAGGGGTGGCTGAAAGGAACAGCTCTCCAAGGCAGCTGTGGTAGAAAAAGAAACAGGTCTCCATCCTGCAAGGTCATATTAGTGAAAGTAGGAGGATGCAGGCTTAGAATAAGCAGAAAGAGGGATTTTTCAGTGTGTGGTTAAACTGCGATGGGTCCCGTGGATGCTGAGCTTGAGCAGCAGAGAAGCTCAGGGAAGAGTTTCCATCGGGGTGATTTATCTGTGCTCCTGGAAACCACCCCCAGCTCGAGCAGTCCCTGCCCTGGGAGAGCCTGTCCCTGTGGAGGAGGAGTTGGCAGCTCTGCAGCCACCCAACTCTGGCCACTTTGGGACAGTTCCATAGCTCTGTGCTGTTCCAGGGATCAGCCCAGCCTGGAGCTGCCCAGGCAGCCTTGGTGGCACCAGACAGCAATGCCAAAGGGTTCTCTGGCCCCAAAGGACACAGAAGTCCAGTGTTGAGGAAACACATTGACACCAAGCACTAAGGAGGCTTCCAGGAGCTCTCTCTGGTTCGCACATTCCTGGAAATGAATAATCACTTCCTCTGGGAGCCCCCAGCCCCGGGAAGAGGCGCTCCAGCCTTGCTCTGGAAAAAGCAGCATGAGGACAATCTGAGCCAGGCTGGGCTCTGGCAGGGCAGGGAGCCAAAGCCCCTCTGGGTGTGACACAGATCCTGGCCAAGCTCGGCCTCATCACTTCCACTAAAGCCCTGGCCCTGCAGAGCCGGATCCACCACGCAGCACTGACCCACACCATCCTTCCCTGGGCTGTGGCCCTTTCCAGCTGCCTTTGCAATGTGCAAGAGGGATGTAACCACTTCCAGGGTTTGCTGTTTATAGCCAGAGGTGCTAATTTTGTGCACAGTGAGGGGGATCCAACAGGGAAATTCCTGCAGAGCCACCTCCAAGTAATCCATCCCCCAGTCTGGGTCCTGCTCAGGATCAGATCCCAGGGGTCTCAGTGGCCAGGAAGGTGGGTGTGATGGGATGCTGGTGTGACCCAGACAAACTAAAGAGAGGGAAAGCACAGTGAATTGTGTCCAGCACAGCACTGTCCTTGTGTGTGCTCTGCTCTGTTTGGGGAAACTGAGGCAGGGAGCCAAGGCAGCCCAGTTCCTCCAACAGGGTCAGTGCTGGAGCTGTGGTCAAAGCCTGGAGATCTTCTCATGGTCAGAGAAAGCTGCAAGTCAAAGGAGTCCAGCTGAGGACACCCTGAGCCCCAGAAAATCCCTTTCTGTCCTGCGTCACCTGAATTCCTCTAACTGGTTAAACGACCCTCAGGGCTGGCCTGACACAGAGAAGGTCTCTGGTCATGGGGAAGGGCTGGAATCCAACTTCTGAGGGTGTCCCCAGCAACAGGAAGGTGCAATCACAGTGTCAGAGACATGTAACACTGCCAGGTCATGATGACATTTTGGGTGTGTTTGGGGTTTTTCCCTAAATGTGGGCGTTTTGCTCATCTTTCACACACCTTGACCTGCCTGGATGGGGTTTGCCTCCAACCCACCAGTAGAACATGGAGCAACATAGAGGATGGTTTTCTGATGTCCTTGTGACTGGTGAGAAAACCATGTCACACTGGTCACATTACAGCGAGGAAAGAAAAGAACTGGCCACAGACTGGGAATAAAAAAAAAAAAAAGAAGAAGGAAGCCATGAAGAAGCATGCAAAACTCTGGCTATTGCCACAGATCCTGACACAAGTTCTCCTGTCAGCCCAGGGCCCTCCCCGTGTTCCTTTCTTAACACAGAAAGCAAACCCCACACCCAAGAAAATGCCAAAATAACAAGGGTAATAATTTGATAACAATCGTCTTGAGGATCAGCAAAGCCATGTTGGGCAGGGTTTGGAGCAGCCTGGTCTTGTGAAAGGTGTCTCTGCCCATGGCAGGGGATGGGACTGGTTGGTCTTTAAGATCCCTTCCGACTCCAACCATTCAGGACTCTGTGATTCTATAACACTGCATTTCTCATCCTGGCTCTCCCAGAGCTCCAGCAAAGCCCTCAGCATTAATTTCCACGGTATAATGGAAAACTGATGTCAAAGGAGTCCATGGCACAACACACTCATGGAAGTGTCCCGTAGCTTTTGGAGGCATTTCCAGGACTGGGCAGGATTATTTGGCCATGCCCAACTAAACATGTAACTCATTCCAGCTTTCTGGTTAGGGGCAGGACTGAGCTCTGCTCTGGGGGCACCAGGGACAGCACCCAGGGAATGGCCTAGAGTTTTGTCAGGGGAGATTTAGTTTGAATATTAGACAAAGGTTCTTCCCCCAGAAGCTGGTTGGGCACTGACCAGGCTCCCCAGGGCAGTGGGCACAGCCCCAAGGCTGCCAGAGCTGCAGGAGGGTTTGGA
>JAWWMA010000577.1:0-10329 GCA_035041425.1 Mionectes olivaceus | reverse complement strand
AGTCAAGGTAAGGCGAATAGAACTCTGAGCCTATCAACATTTTGAGTAAATATGAGAGCTGATGAACAGGTAAACCAGGCAGTCCAGAGTTTCCATTAAATTCTATAACTGACTCATCTCCTACTGGTGGTAAATTTTCCACATATTTTCTTCAGTCATTCTTTTTAGCACTCCTGTTTCTGGTGCTGTGAGCAAAAGATCAAACCATGACAGAGACACCCATAAAAAATTTCAGCCTGCCATGAAGGTAGTAGTAATGTGTAACTGTATGAAGTGTTCGTGGACTTCACTCAATATCGAGAAAATTAAAACAAAGAAAACTTCACTGGAGTGAAAAGTTTCACTGGAGAAAAAATTAAAAACTGCAGATTGGGAAATCTTTGCTGATGACCTTATTTACTCAAAGTTCCTTGCAGAATTGAAGGAGCTGACTTTTATATACATATATATTCAGAGAAGAGAGATCTAACCTATCTGCCTAGCTTGAAACATGCTTGAATAATATTTAAATACTATTTTAATTCAGTTCCTTGTATCAGTGATGACATTCCCAATTATTAAAATGATTTTTAAAAGATGAGTACATAACCCTGAGCTTTTTGCAAAGAATAGATTGTATACAAATTAAAACATACTGAAGCATTTTGTTGTGAGCACAACACAAATTTTACACCCCCCTATTATTACAAGTAGCCAGGGTTGAATTTATCACATTGCTCAGTATAAAAAATTAATGAGTATTAGCTAAGATCGATCTTCCAGTGAGCAGAAAATTTTCTAAGATGACTATCATATTAAAAACAGATTTGTACTGTCCTTTATTAAAGTATAGAGAAAAACAACTAACATAGTTTTACCTTGTTTTTATTGTAAGTTCTGCAGAAAAATAGAGAACTGGCATGTTTATAACAGCTCAAATATCTTGGATTAAAAACCTGAATGGAGTGGGAGTTGCTCAATAATCAAACAATTGGGGAAAAAATCTCTTTTTTTAAAGATTCAATGTCATAATTTCTGCTAACATGGATTGAAAAAAGGCCTAGAATCCCTTTTCCCCTGCAGCAGGAGCAAGGGAAAGTAGTCTTGCTCCTTTTAATATCTCTCAGTAAAAAACCTTCTCTTTTAAAGCTTCCTGACTCTTCCATTCAAGTCTCCTCTGTACATAATAACAAAATGTTAGTTGTAACAGTCCAAATCATTTTTTTTCCTTTACACATCAACTATTTATATAAAATAAATTCAAAAAACAAACTAGGATTTCACTTCTTGAATAGAAGCTATATTCATTCAAGCATAGCAAAAACATTTATTTGACTTTGGCAGCTATCATTGCTTTCCATCATAGTCATTTAGCAGCCTCAATATGTCTTTAATATGTTTGCATTTTGAAAGTGAACTTCAGCAATCAAAAAAGGGTAAGGATTGCTACACCATCTCTTCTGTCATCCTGTATCTCCTACTGCTTCACCACCTGGCAGACAGAGGAGACCTAGGAAATGGGGAGCAGTGGAACTCGATCTGTAATCCAGGTGTCAGGCAAATCTCTTCCTAGCCTAATCAGTTGCTCAGGTGTCCATATATAACAGGTATAAGGCTCTGAAACTTGAAGGTCAGAAGAAACCATGATTTATCTTCTGATTAAGAGTGAATTAAAGGCTTATAATTAAAAATATATTTGATTGCTTTACTGAAAATCCACTGTATAGCTGGGCTCAAAGCAAAAAATAGTGTCTAGGTAGGCAGTCAGTGAAGCCTCTTTCTGAACACAAATCACTGAGATACAAAGAAAAGGAGCACTGAAATAGGAAAAGACAAATTACAAAGAATATATACTTCAAAACACACAAGGCAAAACTTCAGAATTTTGGTCTGAAGCTGATGCCAGTTTGTACTTATAGCAGATGGTTAAATCCTTTTTGCTGTCAGCTGTGCTACCAAGTGAAGGGAAAACTCTAACTTAACAGGTTTGGAAGTTGAAGGTCCATCACTAATGCATTTGTGAGTAATATGCTGTGTTTTTTGTAATGCTTCTGCAGCCTGGGAAAGTGAATTTGATGCAATAGTTTTCAGGCAGAGCACTGCCCACAGATTGACTTGTGATGCAGTAACTGCAACACACTGAACTCAGTGAGAGTTCAAAAGCAATTTCATCACAGTTATCTTTGGTTTTCCAAGTATTTGGAGCTACAACTTACTATCTAGTTCATGCTCAATGTGCCATGTGTATTATGGAGAAGAGGTTAAATATTCCTGCCAAGTATATTTTTACTCAGTTATCTCAAGTAGACTTGAAAAGGATGACATATTGAAAAAGCATAGTAAAACACACAAAAAAATAATATATACCTTCAATATTTTTTCCTACTGATGTACATTCAAATTTTTATGTATTTTCTTCATTCTATTAAATCTTATTAGCATAGTCTCACAAGATGATAAAATTTCAGTATGTGGACAGTTTTTACTTCAATTTTATTTTGGTTTGCTTGATTTTAAGACATCATACACTGGATTAGGAAGTATTCTCAGTTAATAATTATAGCATCATACCCTCACAAACACCTATGCATTCTCTGACCTTAGTGACAAGCCCCAGGACACAAAAACAATCCAAGATTTGCAAAAAGCTGACTTTCAACAGTATACAAAAGTAGTTTTTGTTGCTGTCTCCAACAAACCTGAATAAGCCATTAGCAACACCTTAAGGTGCAGCTTTCTCTGCATCTAAATTATCAGCTCAGTCATGTGGCTACATAAACTGCAGAAATTTACTTGGGGAACTATAGGTTCCAAGCTGAAACATGGACAGATTTCTAAAACTGGACAAAGGGAAATTAAAAGCCCTTACAGCCACAAGAATTTCCTGAGTTACTTTGAAGTGGGTGCATAGCATTTCCCTAGCAATTCCCAAGCTGAGATTTAAGAGGTACCAATCATAATAGCAGTGTCAGACAACCCACATTACATAAGACTGAATTCTCTGGTTTCTATGCATCCCAGGATCCTCAATGAGAATAACAATTTCAGAAGATTGAAAAGCAGCAGAGCATATTGAAAAGTGGAAATCCCTAAGATCTCGCAAATAAAGAGGAATTTCTGTGATGACATAAGTTGATTATCGTCCTGCATTCAAAATTGGAACACATTGTAATGTCCAGCACTTGGAAGCTCAAGATGTGCTTTCTGTGACACCGATTACTGATTTTTCTTTCAACTGAAGATCGATGACATCAGACAGACAAAAACACTTTCAGTCCAGCTTTCACCTTAAACACTAAAGTCTGGTTCTGTTGTTCTGCTTCTGTTCTTTTATGTTTTCAGCATAAAAGATTTTTTGCAGTCTGAATTCTGGTTTCTCGTGTATAAGGAAAACTGATATTGCCAGGTTCCTTTAAGTTTCTCATTTGATGCACTGCCTACTGTTACACCCCACTCAGATAACATTTATCATTTCCCTTAACTAATTCCTTCCCTCCTAACTGCAGTTGTGGTATAAGGCAAGAATTAATTTTCTTCATGCAATTGTATCCAAATAAAAATCAAATTCACTTCTCTCTCTTTTCATTTAAAACAAGCATATTTTTTGCATTTATGTGTAAATAGTTTCCTTTCATTGTTACATTATGTGCAGAAGCAACCAAAATAATTCGATAACTGTTACTTTAAGTAATGTGTTGTAGACATGTAAAAGTTGTGAAGAATTTAGAATACAATAAAAGGCAATTGTGTTTAGATGTGTCTCAGGGACTACTTCGCTGTGCCCACAGCTGCTTTTTACGTGGAAAAAGCACAAGTCTATGACATATTCTTTAACAACCGAAACCATGTAGTGTTTTCTGACACTAGTTTTCAACCCCCAGATAAACTTTTATCTAGAAGATGTCATAATCTGTAGTACCATGTCAAGATTTCACACTGAAATATGAACACTAAGTTTGCCTCTTTGGTTCCTCCCAGGGAATATATATTACTGCATAATAGTATAGGAGTTATGGATCCTACTATATCAATCTTTATGAAATATTTTACATAAATTTAAAGATAACAGAATTAGATTATAACAAAAACATAACAGAAAACTCCCTGTCACAGAAGTGTCTTTAAAAGGGATCATTGGAGTTATAAACCAGCAAGTTTACCTTTCAACCTTTGTAAGACAGGCATATCTACACTTAATATGTTATTGAGCATAGAGAAGAACTTGAAAAAAGAAAGTGTGGTTTCTGTAACAGGCAAATCCTGCAGCACAAGTTTTACAAGGAAGTCAGCAACAATGTGGACAAAAGCAGTCCAGTGAACAAAATACTACACTCAGATTTTCAGAAGCGTACAAATTAAAAGCCACTAAATAAACTTGAGATAAGATTGCAGGAAATGTCATTTAATGAACTGAAAGTTCTTCGAAGACAAGGGAGAAAAGAGTAGGACCTGGAAGATTTCCAGGACAAAGAAAGCTTAGCAGTACCCCAAAATACTCTGTCAATCAGTGTTAAGACTAGCTTCATTCAGTATCTACACTGGTGATTTAGGGAAGAAAGCAAACGTTGAAATTTGCATGTTTGCAGATGAAGCTTTTTTGGGTATTCAGTGCTACCCAAAAACTCTACAGTTTTTTGTGAATGAAACTTTCAGTCACAAAACTGAGTGAGAGTTTGATGAACTACAGAACTGACAATTAAACTAGGGGGGAAAAAAACATGCTTATATGATATGGAATTTGCAATGGACAGTCACATTCCAGGAAAGACTTTGGGATCTTAACTGATATTTCATTGAAATCATTAACTGACAGGCAGGGCAGCCAAGAAAATTACATTATGATTTTGGGTATCATCATGAAATGTGATTAAGAACTAATATAGAAGGGGTCATTTTGCTGCAATATAAAAATGTAAATCTACATCTTGATTTTCCAACATTGCTTGCATTTAAAGTGTAGGAGAAAAACATCATTTCAGCGTCAGTACTGGGGAGATCAAGGCTTTTTCAGCATTGCCACAGTCTAGTAAATCTCAGATTCCTTATGATTTTGTTGCCCCAAGAATGCTTTTTAGCTATTACTTGCCACATGCTGGTGACTAATAGAGCTCATGAGCTCTTCTTATATTATCAGATTTTTCATACAAAACTAATTTGAAAAAGATAAAATATTAGATTAGATTAGGCTAGTTTAGGGAAACATAAGCGCAAAACAATGTTTATATTCCAGCTGGAGCAACTGTAAAGCTACTCATGAAATTTAAAAACTGCAACAGTGAATATGTAAACAGTGATCTCTCTTTCTTCAAGCTGGTAATAACAATCAATAATGTTTTGACTGGGATAGTTGGTTTAGAGAACATTTGTTTAGCTAGTAGAACATTTCCATTTCTATGTTTCCAGTCCATTCACTGTTTAAGAAGATCAGCAAGATTGCAAACTCAACATTATAACAGGAGTGGACTAAGTCTGTGCGCATACTGTAAGTTCCAAATTCTGGAAAGACTTAAAGCACAAAAGCATTCAATGAAATTTTGCTATCACTAATTCATTTTTCTTCATTAAATACAATTAATCTGCCACAAAATATAGTGTTAAGCACTTTCTGCCTATTATTTATTCATGGTTGTTTATTACCTGTCACAACCCTACAATTTCCTTTCCTCATTACCCTTTTATTCTTATGAATTCAGTTTAACTGGGGACAGTTAAGAGGAGTATTAATTATTTTCCTCCCCAGGAATCAGTCAATAGTTCATCTTCCTCTTGAAAAAGGGACTTAGTCCTGCCCCTGTGGAAATTGCTGGGAAATGTAAAACAGGGGAAACCGCTTTCTTGGACTTCAGGTTGTAACTTATTGCACAAGAAGGAGAAACACTTGCAGATGTTTGCAACTAGGTACAATAAAATGCTTAAGATATGGCACATTCAGTGCTATTTTTGACAGACGTAACCTCCAGAGGCCAACTGTATGAGAAGCAATCTCCCTAGTAATTGAAATGAGCAGAGCAGGTATGCATGCGCAGGGGTGCTGCTGCACGCAAGATCCTAATGTGGAGTGTTTGAGTGTCTAGGACAACCCCTTTGGCTTCCCCTTAGTCAATTTGCTTTAAAGGCTTAAAGAAGTGAGCTTAAGCTTTGTCCACACCTTATACAGAAGTTGACTAGTGATACAAATTGGGAATGTTTTGGACAAAAGGAAAAACTTCCATGTCAAATGTGAAGTCTCCTCAATCACTGAGGGGATCCAACTGACACTCTTAGTGTAAGCACTACTACTCCACTTTCAAGGACCTGAACAGAAAGAATGCTTTCCATTTAAAATGGCTTGATGTATAGATGTTCCATGTAAAACAGAAGCAGAATATCAACTTTGAATCTGTTGCCAGGGCCATCTGTTTAGCTGACTGAGACTGTGATTCCAACTCTCACCACCTCTGTGTGTTTTCTGAAATTATCCAAGTGAAACTGATTTATTTCATCTGCCTTACCTCAGATGCATGCTCTTATTACTAGTTTTCTAAGTCTCTTTGCCTCCCTTCTGACACTGTGAATAACACAGCTTTTGCAAGCAGCAGCAGGATAGGTGAATGAAAAGTATCCCATGCTTCTCCACACTGGCATGAAGCTTTGTGGCTTCTCCAGGAAAGTGGAAAGCATGAGGTCGACTCTCCTTCATACAGCACACAATTGAAAAAGCTAACATAGCAGTTCACAGTTAAGCTGTTTTAGAAAGGTGGTCAGCACCAGTTCTTTTCTGAAAATGCAATCTTGGAGAGTATTATGCATGGTGATCAGTTCTGCAATGACTTTTTGCAAGTTCAAATATGTAACGTGTATAAGAGGAGAGCGGGTGGAAAAGAACCCAGAACAGAAGTTAGTAGCACTGCTATTCTGCATCTAAAGACAGATCCCAACTGGCCTTCTTTCCCATCATACTTGTGGTAAACTTCCCCTACTAGGGTAAAACAATTTTCTAGAGTGTGGTGACAAAAAGAAGCTTAGGATCTTAACATACTAGTTCTTAGGTGGCTTTTCAAACTGAAAACCTGGGTTTCCTGTTTTGTTGCATTAAGATCAATTGCACTTCAATTATGTTAAGCCACTGGGAATACAAAAGATCATCCTGTTCTATAAAATCCTACAAGCAAGAGTAACATTTTTGAACCAGTCCTTTCCTGTCCGAAAGGCAATATCACAGGAGCTACAGCAACTTCACAGTTGCAGTAAAACTTGCAGCCCAATTCCACAGTCACTCTGTGCATCATACTTATCCATAAGATTACTTAAGCTAGAAAACCAAAGGGCAACACTGCTTAATTTAAAAATCAGTTGGCACCAAAAAAGAAAAAAAGAAAGTTCAGTACTTTTAATCAATAGTTTCATCACAAAATAAAATAATGTTTTTAAATACAGTGTAAGGACAGTATTTTGAGTGAAACTATCCATAGAAGTCACAATTTCAACAGAGTTCACACAGTTTAACAATAAAAGGTATGGCAAGGGAAAGGAAATTTGTATTCCAACACTGGAAATCTTAGTTCTCCTTCCCTTACCTTGCAGTGAACGTGCTACTGATTTTGTGTAATAAAATGCAGTTTGTTTATAAGGTACTTCACAATAGGAGTGACAATAGGAATAACCATGTTAAATCAGACACAGTGAATTTGTCATTTTGTTAGATATGTTGAAATTACTGACATTTTTCTAAAATTTCATTACTTTTCAATCAAAGATAATAATTCTGTATTATTTCGAAAAACACATAGAAAATATGCAAGAATTAGAGGAAAAAAGAACTTCCAAGGTCTTTATTGAATAAAGCTAGTTAGAGAAAAAAAAGCACCAACACGAAAACCAAAAAGAAAATATGTCATTGATCATGGGCATTCAACACACTTTCTGTTGGAGGACAGGTCATTAAATTGCTGTTTAATTTTTTCAGTTTTATCTATTTTCTGGTGGTAGGAGAGTGTTGGATCTGTTTGTGCTTGCATTAGATTGTTGAGTAGTCATGTTTACTCACCAGGAATCAGAGATTATTTCTCAAAAGTGAGGGTTTTTTGTTCACCCAATTGAGGATAAACCATAATATCTAACAGTTGAAAAGAGCAATTTTCTTGGAGATGTTTAGATTTTAGATTATTTCTACTTGTAATTTCTGAAAGTGAAAATGTGTCTAGGACTGGACTAGTAGGTCATTAAAGACTTGTGAAATTTCCTTCTTGTGAACAGCAATCTCACCTTAAAGAATCATTCAAATGGAAAATCCATCCATGGCAAAACAATGCTCAGTGTATATCTTTACCAGTGCAAAAATCTGCCAGTAAACAATTCTTAAGAATACACAGCATATTCTTAGGTGGTTTTTTGAGAACAAATTTATCTTATGAATTTTTTTATACAATCTATTTTCCTTGTGCATTGCATAGTTCCAGATCTTTTCAACAGTTACACTCCAAACCTAGAGTGAATACTAACCCTATTTATCATTAAGCTTCCTCCAACTTCCATTCTCTACTTTTGATCACAGATAAGTTGGCATAAATTTTTGTTCACAATCCATTTTTTATGGGTCAAAAAAAACCTTCTGAGCAGAACAGTATGGTTTATCAATTTTTTTTTTAAATGGAAGTGAGACAAAGGAAATTAAATGAAAGTGTGTCAGTGGTTAAGAAACAATACAACTAACATAAGCTTTGTTTCAACTGGGATGTTATTAAGTTTTGATTGCTAAAGTTCCATTTCCTGAAAAATTAAACCTCTATTAAAACAAAGTTTTATCATGCAAACTCTCCTGCTGAAGAACTGAATCACTACCTCCCTATTTTTTTGTAACTAGTCTGTTTATATTAAGCATACAGAGCAGTTAATGATGATGTGTTTGGTGATCTCATGACACAATCATCAATGTGATGAAAAAAAATGGTCAAAAAAATTATTTCACTACAGATGCTCCCATGTTTTCTCCTGAAATTTTTTCAAAAGTATAATGGTGTCTCTAAACAAATGCTTCTAATCATAAAGAAACACAGCAGTGTAAAAGATGCACTCACTTTCACTTGCCTGTCACAGGCATGTAATAAAGAGATAAATAATGATTGCATACTGGAAATACTGGAATAATGGTAATTATTTCTGGTGTCCTTTATTCTTCATGGAACACTTTAAATTCACAGACCCCGTACTCAAACTATAGAAATCAATTTTTTTTGAGTTTTAAATCCAGGGCCTGTGAGTATGTGAAATTTTTACTAAACTTGGAATGCTATTTGCAGCTTGTTTTTTGCTAAATAACTAGATTTTTTTGCAATACAGGATGCTGATATTGTTACAGAGATGAGAAATAAGACTCATACTTTTTAGTAAAGTTTTTGAAAGTGACTGAGACTCTGTTGATAATTATATACATATGAACTACATATTTCACCGATATTTTTTCTGTATTTTTGCCATTTCTTCAAAATAAATAGCAAATTTAATGCATGAAATTAATAACTATGTATTTATTATCCACTATAAATGTACACCTGCTGAATTGCATGAAAAAAAAGAAAAGCTTCCAAAAGATATATTGACTTCTCTACAAATCTTCATAAGATTTTACAAAGAAACAGGCTTAAATTCACTTCATGTTCAGTCATTTTCACATAGCTCTAGTAATTCCACTCAATATAATGCAAGGAGCAATCAGAAGTCACTACGTGCTCTTTGAATTCCTAGCCAATCTCCTGACAAGATTAAGTATTTCTGTGTTTCTGTTGCACATAATAAAATCTTCATGCCCACATGTGACACACAAGCGCTGAAAATTAAAACACAGTTCTCTTTTCTATGGCATTGTAAATATCTTTCTTTGGAATCTTTCCAGCCACAATAAGCCTACACAGTTCCTGTTTTTCAGTTTAATATGAGAGAGAATACATTTTTTACCACTTTTCTTAGGATAAATCAAATCTTATCAGGCCTAATTCAAACACATTTATTTATCATACTGCAATTGCACTAAGAGAATGACAGTGATCTGGTATATTGATATTCTCAGCAGTAAAGCAAAATTGAAACATTCTTCAAAGTGACAGGCAGACATGTCTGAAGACATGTTCTGAAAACTTTGTTCTAAATTTCAGACTTCTTACAATTAGAGTAAAGCGCTCCATCAGTGACAGGAGATTTATAATTCAATCAAATAGTAGTAGATTTATTAGAGTCTGGGACAAGAAAAGTAGGTCACTTTTGCCCAGAAGTATTCTGGAATAGGGTTCTCCTCGTAAGATTTTTTATTGGAGCACTGTAATCTGTCAAGTTTTAGAGTCTGACCTCCACTTTTAAGTGAGTGGAAACTATTTT
>JAWWMA010000576.1:0-10347 GCA_035041425.1 Mionectes olivaceus | reverse complement strand
TGGCTGGGCAGTGACCCAGCACTGAACAGGCTGCCCTGTGTGGAGTGTCCCTGCCTGGAGATATTCCAGAGCCATCCTGGACACAGCCCTGTGCCGTGTGCTCTGGGATGCTCCCCCCTGAGCAGGGAGGCAGGACCGGATCCTCCCTCCCACACTGCCCCATCCCGTGATTCCGTGATTTAATTTATTGACTAAACCCACGAAAAGCTGGAAACGAACCCAAGAAGACGCACAACTCAACCCCGAGGAGGTGTCGGCGCGGCTCCCGCAGCAAACCGAAATTCAGCCAATTAAGGCCATTAGCGTTTTTAACGCCGCTCGGAAACGGGCACGGAAAGCCGCGCCCACGCAAAGCCGCGCCCACGCGGCCACGCCCTTCGTGGCCACGCCCACGAACGGCCACACCCCCCCAGGGCCACGCCCTCCCTGTCCCTCCGAGCCACCCGTAGCGGCTCCCGCGTCATCCCGGAGGCGGCACCGGCGGGTCCGGTGAGTGCGGGGGCTCCGCCACCCCCTCGGGGACCCCTCGGGGACCCCTCGGGGACCCTCCGGCCACCCCCTCGGGGACCCCCTCGGGCACCCCGGCCGCTCCCGGGGCGCTCCCGGTGGAGTCCCGGGAACGGGGGACGGGAAGCACGTGGAGGGCACCGGGGACGGGACCGGGGAGGGGCTCGGCAACAACCGGGGGTGTTTTGGTGCTTTTCGGGTCTGGAGAGGTGATGCTTTGAGGTCGCGGGTTGGTGGCGGGAAATGCGCCTTTTTTTTAAGGAGGGGGGGTGTTTTAGTTTCTTTGAAGTTAAATTGTAAAAGTCCTTATAAATGCTATGAATTATAAAGAATACATAAATATATGTGTTTATATGTATAAGTAATATAAATGATAAAAATATAGAAATATGTTAATATATAAGTAAAATAAATTAGGTCTATATATAAATATGTATTCATTGTGTAAATAATAAAAATTATCAAAATATGTATATTTTCATATAGAAATCCTTATAAATAATGTAAGTAGTAAAGGATGTATAAGTATATATGTTTTCATATAGAAATGAAATCATTATATTTGATATGTAAGATAGAATTAATACAAAAACAATTAAATTCAAATAATATAAATAATAAAGAATATATATCTTTTCCATATAGAAATCCTTATAAAATAAATAATAAAGAATATATAAATACATATTTTTCATATAGAAATCTTTATAGTATAAATAACAAAGAATATATAAATATATAATCATATTTATATCTATAAATAATATAAATAATAAAGAGCAAAGGCTCTTTATACCCTGTATTTTTCTTTCGTCCCTGTATTTATTTTTTCTCTGGTTGGCCCCCTTGTGCTGGGCAGTTCTGGTCCTGATCCAGGTGCACTCAAAAACTGGCTGCAGTTTTTATCTTCTCTCCCAGGGACACAGAAATCCCAGGAGAGCTCTCAGAGCTGCGTCAGGAACTCGAGGATTCTGTCAGAATGCTTAGGGAAAATTTAAAAATTAACAGAAAATTTAAAAAAGAGATTAAAAGAAAAAAATTGGCAAAGTTCAAAAAATTTAACAGTTAAAAAAATTAACAGAAAGTTTTAGAAAAAAAGATGAAGTTGTAATAAAATGGACAGAAAGTTACAAAAAATGGACAAAAAGTTTAAAAGAATGGACAGAAAGTTTAACAAATTGGATGGAAAATTTAAGAAAATGGACAGAAAAGTTTTTAGAAAATGGAGGTAAACTTAAAAGAATTGACAGGAGGTTTTATGAAAATGGACAGAAAGTTTAAAAAATGGACAAAAAGATTAAAAAAAAGGACAAAGTTTGAAAAAAAGGATAGAAAGTTTAGTAAAAAGACAAAGTTTGAAGAAAAAATGGATGGAAAGTTTAATAAAAAGGACAGAGTTTAAAAAAATGGATAGAAATTTAAAAAAAAAAAGGACAAAGTTCAAAAAAAAAATCAAGAGAAAGTTGAAGAATTGACAGAGAGTTTAAACAAATGGACGGAGAGTTTAAAAAAATGGACAGAAAGTTAAAAAAAGTAACGCAAAGCTCAGGGGTTTATGACTTTTTAATGACTCCTTAACTTTACCAGTAGTTTTTGAGAAAGCAGCCCCCCAAAAAAAGCCTGGGAGTTTCACTTATTGCTAAACCAGGAAATTTGGGGGTTGTTTTTGCAATCTTTGGTTTTTTTTCAGGTTAACGGACAAAAAGCGTCTTTGCGGGGGAATCACCTTCAGGCACCGCCAATCCCACGGGCACAGCCGCTCCTCCCGAGGAATTGAGGTAATTCCCTCCCTCTGGATGGGATTTGCTGCACTCCACAATTCTTGGAGCATCTTCCTTTGGTGTTTTCAGTTATTCCCTCCTCGGGAGGTGCCGTGGGGAAGGCCTGGAATGCCGGCGGAGGGCACAGCTTTCACCTCTTCGCTTTCCTTTTTGCCTTTCTTTTTGCATCGTAATTGCCCCCGAAGTGTTTTGTTTTGGGGGTGGTTTCTCTTTCTTTCTCCTGCTGTAATCACAGATGGCTGAGCAGGACACAGAAGCCTCTCCAGTGTCTGCATCATTCCAGTTCCTTCACGACAGTGCAGCCCCTCACATCTTTTAACTCATCTTTTATCTCCAGCCAGAATTTATCCCCCAGTCAAGCCCTTCCCCGACAAAAGGCTCCGTTCTCCTCGCTAGATGAATGGAATACCTTGATTTACAAATTAAGGGTAGTTTTTTTTTTTTTGGTAAATGTATTTCTGGGGGAAAATACCTTGATTTAGAAGTGAAGGGTTTTTTATGGTTTTTGTGCAAATGTGTTCCTGACAAATGACTGCGTAATTAATGGGGGAGTTTTTTATTAGGCAAATGATGCTGACCCCTGGATTGCTGCACAGCACCTGACCCTTGGCCTGGGTTATTTTGTGTGCCTTGACCTGGAGCTCTTTCATTCTCTCCCAGCATAAGGCACGTTAAGCACAATAAACCCCCCCCCTAAAATATCCACTTGTGTCCCTGCAGAAAAATGCTGAGGAGCCTGAGAGGCCTCGCCTGCCGCTCTCTGAAGGTGAGTCCTGTAAAAGCCTCGTGGTATTCCCAGCGTTTCAGCTGTCCCATGGCCTGGAATGGTGGTTTCCAGCTGGTAAAAAATGAGAACGGGGTGCTGTGCCCCGACTCGGAGCAGCCCTGGGGTGTCAGGAGATACCAGGGATATCTGCGATGTCTCCCCAAGGGAAAGGGAGCTCCGGTGGGTTTGAGGGGGCTGTGCTTGCCCTGCAGGGAACGAGCAGCCCTTTCCCAGAGCCCGGGAGCCCGTGGAAGGTGCGGGAACAGCTCCACCTCACGGCTCCCGAGAATCCCCGGGCACCACGTGATGCTTCGCTGCCATTTCGGGGATATCCCAATCGGGAGGCTCCCGCTCCTCTTGGCAGGTGGAAACGCGGCTCCTGGAGATGCCCTGCCGGGATAAACAGCTCTGAGGGGTGGTGGGAGGAGCTGGGGGAGGCAGGGAGGGCTGGGGGCGTCTCTGCAGTCCCAGGGAGCCGTTTGCCAAAGGGGAGGGAGGGACGCGTCGCTGCCCTAAAATCGGAACGTGTTGTGTTCTGCCAGGGGTGTTCTGGGTCACTTGAAGGTCTTCTTGTGGCCTGTTAAACATCCACGCATTCCTGCCTGGAACCTGTGTCTCTGAGATCCCTCTGTACCTCTGAAACTCGGGATAACCCCGAGCAGGATCCGGCTTGCGGCTCCAGGGGCTTGTGTTGACCCGGTAGCACCGGGGAGAGGGAGGATTTCCCCGTCCCCAGGGTCTTGGAAGCTGCTCCTGGAGCCACAGCGCACGAAGGGGGAGGTTCTGAAGGCTGCACGGAGGTTTTGGGAATGACCTGTTAGAGCTCCAGCTGACACTGTAGGGCAGAGTCATTCCAGGAGGAAGGTGGAGTCATTCAGAGCTTCCCCTGGGCCTGGAGAAGGAGGGAATGTGGGATCACGGGGTCGTGGAGGGGTCTGGGTTGGCAGGGACCTTAAAGCTCATCCAGTCCCACCTTCCACTAGCCCAGGTTGCTCCAAACCTTGTCCAGCCCGGCCTTGGACACTTCAGGGATGGGGCAGCCACAACTTCCCTGGGCAGGCTGCTCAAGGCAAGGAGGGGGGCTGTGATTCCAGGCTGGGAATGGCTCAGGGATGACCTTTCCTAGGCGAGCAGGTGCCAAGAGTCGCCTGCCCCGACTAGTCCTGCGTTAAATTGGCATCTTTGGGCCTTGCTCTGGGCTGGAAACAGTCACTTCTGTGGACTTCAGCCTAAATGCAGCCAAATAAGCCATCCTAAGTGATCATTTGGATCTGGGGAGGAAATGTGGGAACGAGGGAAGGGAGTGCTGGCCCCAGCGAGGTGGTCCCGCTGTCCACACTGCAGCAGTCGGTCCCGGAGGGGTCTGGTGTGGGCTCCAAACTGGTTTCAGTGCTTCCCTCACAGGGCAGCCAGTGCTGAAATGCTGGCTCAGGCACCCAGTGAGTGTTGGGCAGGGAATTTGGGGTGATCCCACCCCGTCCTGAGCCCCTGGGGTGGCGGCAGAGCTGTGGCAGCAGCAGGGCTGAGGCGGCTGCTTGGGCTTGAGAGCTTTGGTTCCTGCTGCTCCCATGTGGGCAGACAAACCCTGGAGAGCTGCTGGCTCTGTGCTCAGCTCTGACTGTGCCTGTCGGTGCTGAGAGGGGCTCAGCTCCTCTCCGAGCCTCTTTGGAGGATGAGCTTTCTGAATCGGGGACAGACGCCTGTGTTTGCTTTCACCACCACACAACAAAACGCTTGTCCTGCCACTGCTCCCTCTCCTGCCTGTTTTGGCCGGGCTGCCCGGGCAGGATCCAGCAGCCTGTCTGGGCAACAATGAATTAATCAGCTTAGCTGGCTCTTTTGGTTTCTCAGCCGCGTCTGGATCCGGGGAAACCAGCACGGGGAGCGTAATTATAAACATCAGATAGTGGGCAGAGCTGCACTAATTAATCCCTCAGTAATCGAGGTGGTTGTGGATTACTAGACAGCCTGAATTTCCAAGGTGCCAACTGCCGTTCCTCGGTGGGGGCAGAAACGTTGCGGGCACTTCCCACGGCTGCACTTGGGAATCCTAAGGAATCCTGCAGGGAAGGACTGGGGTGCAGGGCTGAGGTGAGCTCAGGTGGGAGTGGTTTAGGGGCAGGTACCTGAACGTGAAATCTGGTTCTGCAGCGTGGTGTTTTCATAATGAATCGGCATGCTAATGACGAGCTCTCGTTCTAATTGCAATTAAGAGTTCACTTCTGGCCGGCACGTGCCGTGCCGCGAGCGCACAAAACGAACCCACTGGGTGTTGTGTTTTTGTTTTCTTCACCGCTAATCCCTGGCTGCTGAGAGGTTTGCTGTGTGCTTGCCTCGTTTTTCCCCCCTTAGCAGGACCACGGGTATGGCCTCCCCACAGCAGCCAAGGAGTGCCTGAGCTCCGTTGCCGGCCAGGACGTCCCAACCCCACAAAGGCCCCGAGTGGTTTTCCACACCAGCGAGAGCGACCCGGTGAGTCCCTGCCACCCCTGTCCCCCATCACACAGCCAGACCTGGGAGCCCCCGGGCCGTGCTGGGGCCGGGAATGCTGGCTGGGGTGGTGTTGTTTTAGGGAAGGGGATGCACAGCCCAAAAACAGGGATGCACTCCCACGGGAACGGGGATTGCTCTGCCTGAAAGCCCCTGGGAACAGGCGTTGATTCCTTCCTCCAGAGCTGCACAGATGAAGCTCCTACGTGTGAGCTTCACCTCTTGTTTTGCAGGAGCTCGGGAGTGGCTTAGCTTGTCATCAGACACTGTTAATTCCAGCTCCAGGGTTATTCTTCCCCTGACCAACCTCCCCAAACCGGCCATGAAGGGGCTAAAACCCCCCCCCACCAGCACAACCCTGCAGCATCACCCCCACCCCACCCCATGTCAGGCACAAAACCAAGGGGAATAAACGAGTGGAAGGAGCCTTTTGAGGTGCTTTTCTGCTGCCTCTGTAATTGGAGTCTCTCGGTGCCGATTCCTCCGGGGTCTCTATGGAAACGGCAGCGGGGAGATGATCCTCCGCACGTGACCCCCGCGTCTGTAGATTGCACAGCAGAGTCCAGATGGCAGGGATTGTCCCCCCCCCTCCATCCTGTGCCTGCCTTTCACGTTGCCAAGCAACTGGCTCTGGCATTCTGGCTGGATGTGCCCGGCCTTTGGTGGCTTTTGGTGGCGGCCACCACGTCCTGCTCCGTCGGCTCAGCCTCGTCCGGGCTCCCTGGGTCGCTGCGGCAGCAAAGCTGGCTGGGCTGCACCCCAGAAAGGCCCGTTGGAAATGGATGGAGAAGGCCAGGAGAGCATGGAATTTTTCATAAGTTGTGGCTTTCACGTTCCTTTCCATCAGCCAAGCTCGGGGTGGGCGAAGGTGGGGGTAGAGATGCTGTGACCCAATTTACAGGGGGAGGGAATTTGCCTGAAGTTATGCAGCGAGTCAGGGATGAAGCTGAGAGTGAAAACAGGCTCTGGAGTCCAGTGTTTGAGCCCAAAGGTGACACTGCCATGAAAAACACAGTTAATCTGTCCAGCAAGTGCAGGAAAACTCCAGGGAATCCAGGGGGTGGGACTGGAGTCCCAATTCACTGATCTCCTCGGGCGACACCTCCCTGCAGCAGGGGAAAGCCAGGGTTGGGAATTCATCCTTCCTGCTGCAAAGGTTTCCTGACCAGCAGCCCCCAGGTTGGCAGCTCAAGCAGGTCAGTGCTTTGCTGGAGTTACCAAATGGCCCAACCTGGGAGTTCCTTGGAATCCTGCAGCTGTGCCAAGGTAAACCATGGAGCCCGGGACACCCTGACCCGTCCTGGGGGAGCCTCCCCCTCAGGGACGTGTGGGAAGGGGCAGAAGGTGGGAGAACACGAGTGTTCTGTGCTGGAAGGCTGGGAATCTGCTCTGGAGAAGGGGAAGGGAGGCTTAAGAACAAGAATTCCCCGGCCTGTGGCAGAGCTGCAGCAGTGGCACGTGAGGGATCCATCAGGAACTGGGAAAAGCCAAATATTCCTGGCCAGGCAGGCACTAATCACCCCCAGGTCCAGCTGCTTAAAAAGAAAGAAAACAGGGAAGTTGTTATAGTTGTTGATTTTTATATATATATATATATATGAGAGACTGACGTACACAAGAGTAAAGAGGAGGATTTTTTAACTGGAAATCCATGGAAAAGTGCAGAAAGCAGGACGTGATAGAAGCTTCAAAGCTTGGCACAAAACTGCTGGAAGTCACACAAGAAGGGCTGCAGAATATATATGAGATATATATATATGTATAAAATCTCCTGTCCTAATTAAACACAAAATCTGATGGCTGCAACAAGAGGAAATAAATAAGTGCTTTGCAGGGCAGGAAAGAAGAATAAGGAAGGGAAAAAACCAAGGCATGGAGTAGGTATTAAATTTTCATCTTTCAGGAGCAGCACCTTCTTGCAGGGCACAGTCAGACCTGCAGGTAATCACAAGAGACAAATGGTGAAGGATTTGGGTCTGGTGCAGGAAATAACCCTGATCACTGAGGTCACAGCAAGGGACTGGAAATTGTTGCCCCAGGAAAGAGACTGGGAGGGTTGTTTTTTTTTAAGCCTTCGACTCAGGGGACCAAGTGGCACCTTGGGAATTGCTGTTGAGGCCCAGCAGGACAGGGCAGAAAACATTGTTTTGTCACAAAAAGGGCTCCAGCAGGGAACTCCAAAGCTGCTGTTGAGGGTTGGGAGGGGTCCAGAAGGACGGGGGGACTGATGGAAGGTGAGATAAATCCCCAGAGGTTCCTCCAGGAGCTGGGGAATCCCTTCATTGCTCAGTGCCAGGTGGGAGCTCCTTTCCTCGGCCTCTTCCACAGCACCTCCCAGCAGTGTCCTGACCCCACAATTCTGGGCTCTGATCCCACTCAGTGGGCACTGCTGGCATCGACTGAGTGTTCCCTCTCCGTTCCATCCTCCATCGAGGCCAGAGGCCTCAGCCCCTCAGGGACAGTGTGACAGTTCCCGTTCTCCCCTCGCAGGCCAAGCACACGGAGCAGCACGAGGGTCGGCACTACAGCATCCCCCTGGAGGAGGTGAAGGCCGTGTTCCCACATGGGCTCCCCTACCGCTTCCAGCAGCAGGTACTGCAGCCTGGGGCACCTTTGGAGGGAGGCTCCTGTGGCTGCCCCATCCCTGGAAGGGTCCAAGGCCAGACTGGGCAGGGCTTGGAGCACCCTGGGCTCGTGGGAGGGGGGCGGAATGAATGATCTTTAAGGTCCCTTCCAAAACATTCTTTGTGGGAAGAACCAAATCCTTTGGCAATACAATAGTCCCCTGTTGGAATAAGAGGGGTGGCCTGCTAGAGGTGCAGTTATCCCTGGCCCTGGCTGTTACTTCCAACACCTGAACGAGATGAGTTGGCCCCCTCAGAAAAGAGACTGCAGATTTTGAGGGTTCCACCTCATGCCAGTATTTTTCATCCCTGACTCCCCAGCACATGAGGAATCACAGCAATGTTTGCCCCGGTTTTGTTTCTGTGTGAAGCAGAGCTGTCTGCTGAAGTTAAGTTTATAGGGGCACGAAAAATACCCCCCTGGTGTCTGGATTTCTGTGGTGAGACAGATGGGGCTCTGTGAGTTGGGAGCAGATTCCTCACCTGTGGGCATCCCTTGGCTCTGGATCTGTGGGCAGGCAGATTGGCTGCCCCTCAGTCTGTCAGGTGATGGAGCAGCCGATCCTGGAAGGGCTTTCCTGGCCGGGAAGGTCCTCGGGAAGCGGCTCCACCAGCCTGACCCCAGCGGTGCTGCCGGGCAGGGAGGGCAGAGCTGGGGGGGCATCCAGAGCCTCCAGGCAGCCCTGGGGCAGAGCTGGGGGCAGCTCTGCTCGGCCAGAGACAGCAGCAGGTGGGTCCCACTGTGCCCCTCTGCTCAGATCCAGACCTTCAACGAGGCCCGAGTGATGGTGCGCCGGCCGGCGCTCGAGCTCTTCTCCTACCTGAGGAGCACCAGCTTCGCCCACCCCGCCGTCAGATACGTCATCTGTATCTTTGCTCGTCCCCCGAGGGGCCAGGGCCGGGGAAATCCAGACCGGGTCGAGCCTCCAGCGGGTGGTTGTGCCGCCGTGGGTTGGGTCAGCGCGGCGACCCCGAGCGCCTCGGGGAGTTTGGAGCTCGGAGACCTCCCTTCTAACGTGGTTGGGCTCGTGGCCTGGAGCCAGGGGGGTCTGTCAGCGCTCCTGAGGGGAGGGGTACGGGGAGCAGGAGCTCCATCCTGCTGCTGGGTGGGATGGCCCCCCTGCTTTGGCAACCTCTGAACTCCCCCTCTTGCCTGTTCGGGGTAAAATGACAGCAAGGTACGAGCTCAAGTGGTTTCTCCGAGGCTTTCCTTGACAGTCCCTGTTGGAGACGGTGAGAGGGGGACAGGGAAGACCATGACCCTGTGCCACGTGGTTCACTTCTGCTCCAGGCAGGGCTGGTTGGTGCTGCACATCCCCGATGGTAAGGACATCACTGTCCCCTCTGCTCCCACCCCAAACAGCTCCCAGGGAAAGCCACAGCGAATCACCCTGGTTATCCCCTAGGAAGAGGCTTCTAAAGCGCAACCCCCCCCAAATAACGTAATAATTGCAGTTATTTTCACCTGCTCAGGCAGGGTTTGAGTCAGTCTGTCTGTCCCCAGCAGGATGAGGACAAGCAATGATTGTCCTCATCCTCCCCCTCCTTCCCCCACCTCACACCCGTTGTTTTGACTGCAAAAAAAAAGTTAAAAAATTGTAAACCAGCTGTTTGCTTTTGCTCCCAGCTCATCTGTGGGTGAAAAACTGCAGGGAACTCTTGCAGTCTTCCTACAAGAAGGAGCGGCTGGACCAGCCCCTGCAGGCCTCTGCCTGGCTCAAGAACTTCAAAACCTCCAACGAGCGGTTCCTGAGGGAGGTTTGTGGAGCCTGCCAGGCTGCCTCCAGCTGGGATCCGGGCACTGGGGGTGTCCCCCAGTCCTGTTTGATGTCTTTATTGATGATTTAGATGAGGGGATGGGGTCCACCCTCAGCAAATGTGCAGATGACACCAGGCTGGGAAGGCAGGAGGGCTCTGCAGAGGGACCTGGACAAGCTGGATCCATGGGCTGATTCCAAGGGGATGAGGTTCAACCAGGCCAAGTGCCGGGTCTGAACTTTGGCCACAACAAGCCCCCGGCAGCCCCACGGGCTGGGGGAGCTGAGCAGGTGCCCAGGGGGCCAAGAGGGCCGAGGGATCCTGTCCTGGATCGGGATCAGCAGCAGCAGGAGCAGGGCAGGGATTGTGCCCCTGGGAGGACACCCCTGGAGTGCCGTGCCCAGCTCTGGGCCCTCAGCTC
>JAWWMA010000575.1:0-10357 GCA_035041425.1 Mionectes olivaceus | reverse complement strand
GTCAGTGGGGGGGTCTGAGGGGTCCATGGTGGGGTCTGAGGGGTCCATGGTGGGGTCTGAGGGGCCCATGGAGGGGTCTGAGGGGTCAGTTGGGGTATCTGAGGGGTCCCTGATGAGTCACGGTGTGGGTGTCCCGGCTGGGTGTGGGTGCCTCATTAAGCTGGCGGGGTGGGGGGTGTTTGGGGGGCTCTGGGGGGGCTGTCTCAGCTCCAGCAGCTCCACAGGCCTGTGCCAGGGGGTTCCTGCTGCGGCAGCGGCTCCGGCGGGCGCGGGAGGATTTCGAGGCGGCCGTGCTGGAGATCGACGGGGACCTGCGGGCGCTGCACTGGACGGGGCAGTTCCTGCTGCGCCCGAGCTTCGACCCAGACCCCCACGAGCCCACCCAGGTGGGGTCCTGCCCTGGGTGTCCCCAGGGCTGGCTTTGTGTCCCTGGGGGTGCCCCAGCCCTGGACCAGCCCCTGACCTGCACTTTTTCCTATTTTCTTTTCTGCTTTCTGTTTCTCTTTTCCTGTTTCCTTTCTATGTGTCTTTATATTTTCCTTACATTTGTTTTTCTTATTCTTATCCTCCTGATATTTTCTTTTATGTTCTCTTTGTATTTCCTTTCCTTTTTCCCCCCTTTTTCTTCCCCCCCCCTGCCCTTCTCCCATTTCCATCCCTCCCCTGTCTCCCCTCTGGCAGCCCTTGGATCCCCAGCAGGGGATCCCCAGCGCCAAAAACCCTCCGGAGGAGCCGGAACCCCCTGGACCAGAGGGGACCCCTCCAGCCCCCCTGCAGGGCAGGGCAGCCCCCACCCCCACAGATGATGCCCCGAGCCCCCCAAACGTGGGGGCTGAGGGTGACAAAGGCACAGAAAAGGAGAGTGAGGAGTGGGACAACGACAGCAACGAGACCTCGGTGTGGGACAGCTCCGACCTGGGCACGGAGACCCTCGGAACCCACCCGGGTGAGGGGGCGCAGGGGGGACCCCACGGCCTTGAGAGTGCCTTGGAGAGGCTGGAAGGAGCTCCCACAAGCCGGATCTCTGTTCTCACCGGGGGCTGTTGCTCCATTTCTTTGCAGAAATCCCTCTGGGGGACCTTCCCCGAACCCGCTCCGGCCTCCAGGCCTACAGGAACCACCTGCTCATGGAGCTGATGTGGCTGCAACAGGCCATTGCCAGCAGGAAAAACGTGAGGGCCTGGCCCTGCCTCCTCCCAGAGAGCAGCCCCTCTGAAAGTGGGGCTGGCTGGGGACAATCCCTTTATGCAGGGCTTTGGCTGTTTGATCCGCCCCTGGGATTTAATTATCAGCTCTTGGTGTTCTTCCTCCTGCAGTTCCTGATGCTGAAGCGGAAGCTGGGCATTCCTGACCCCTGGGAAGGCGTTCCCAAGCACCCAGATTGGAGTGGGGAAGCCGTGGAGCTGCAGCAGCACCATGGGTGACCTCAGGGGAGCTCCAGCTCCGTGGGTTGGTGGTTTTAACTGAATTCAGCAGAACGAGGCAAAAGAGCCTCTCAGTTCTTTTAGGTGTGAGTAGTTGGTCGGAGCAGGATTAAACTCTGTGGAGGATTAAACCCAGGGAGGTTGTGGCGTGTGCTGGAGGGGTTCCCAGGGAGGATCCTTCTGCAAGGACCCCATTCCTGTTGGCTGAGCTGGGTGATCCAAGGGGGGGAGGGAAATGGAGGATGGGAAGATTTTTCACGTACAGAAGGTGCTTTTGGACTGAAATGCCTGAAGGCAGCGGGTGCTGGGACCTGCAGGGACAGCCTGTTCCCCTCCAAACTCTGGGGGAATCTGAGCTGTGTGTTTGGGAGGGCTCTGCACTTCACACCTCTGCAACATCCAGGATCTCCAAGTGCCCGTGGTGGAATTTGGGAACGCTGGACCGGCACCTCAGGGAGGCTGGGAGGTGCTCTATCTGTTCCTGTAGCTCAGGAACATTCCAGGTCCCTGGAAAAGGGACTTTCCATGTGGTGCTTTGGTTCCCCCTCGTGATTCCCCCCTGCATTCCTGCTGCCTGAACAGCCTGTGTTGCCATGTGGCAGATGGATCCCTCTTTTCCAGAATGATCCCCACTTGTTTGTGAATAAAAAGCTTTCCTAATGCTCCTCTTTGGATCTGTTCCTGTCTGGCTTCCTGCCTTTTTCCTGGGCAGGGCCAGGTGGGTCCATGCCCTGTTTTGACCCATGGAATCCGTTCAGGACAAGGTGCCCGCTGGGATGTGGGCACAACTGGTGATGGGAGGGTGCTGTGGGTGGGACAGGAGCTGCTGACAGGAGGATCCTGATCCGTAAATCCCACAGATTCTGGTGACTCCAATGTGGAGCCCCCGTAGTGGTGGTTGAGGATTGAAGAGCCCCGTGGCTCCTGGTTCTCAGGCAGAAAATGCTCCGCAGGTGTTTGGTGTGGGCTCCTTCCACTCCCTCCTGCTGGGTTTGCATCCATGGAGATGGTCCCGCCAGGCTGGGCTGGGAAGGGGCGGGGCAGCAGAGCCCAGAGCGTCTGGTCAGAAGGGTTTGGGATCTGCGGGGCGTTTAGGTTCAGTGGGAGACTGGTCAGAAGGGTTTGGGGTCAGCAGGAAGGGTTTGGGGTCAGCAGGAGGCCGATCAAAAGGTTTGGGTTCTGGGGAGCTGGTTGGGAGGATTTAGGCTGGTCAGAAAGGTCTGGGCTCAGCAGGAGGCTCGGTTGGCAGGATTTGGGCTCCGGGGGTGTGATTTGGAAGGGTTTGGGCTCAGCAGGAGGTTCGTCCACTCCCCACATCCCCAGCGTGTCCCACTGGGATGAGCCCCCAAGGCCCAGCTCCAGCCAGGACCGTGCTGATCTATCGCAACGGGGACCGTTTCTTCCCGGGGAGGAGATTCCTGGTGACCCCCCGGCGCTTCCCGACCTTCGAGGCCCTTCTGGACGAGGTGACCCGGGCCCTCCACACCCCCCTGGCCGTGAGGAACCTCTACACCCCCCGACACGGCCACGGTGTCACGGGGCTGGGGGACCTGCGGGACGGGGGCCAGTACGTGGCAGCGGGGTCGGAGAGGCTCCGGAAGCTAGAGTGAGTACTGGGAATGTTGGGAGCGGCTTTTAGGCAGCCAAGGCTTGGGTGGGATGTTGAAACGCCCTTGTCTTGTTCCCACAGCTACTTAAAGCAGGGAAGGAAGGAGCCCCGTGGGACGAGGAAGGGTCTGCAGGTGGGTCACTGAGGGGTGGGGGGGATGAGAAGCAGCAAATGATGATGGGACTGAAGTGGGGATTTAGGGCTGTGGGGATCAAAGTGTCCCAGGGATCAGCAGGACACAGGGGCTGCTGCTCTCCCCTTCGTCCCCCTGAACGGTGCAGGGAAGGGTCTGAGCTCAGGGATTCGCTGGAAAACCTGGAACACACTCGCTGTGTGAGGAGCCTCTGCAGCCTCCCTGTTGCTGACAACAAACCCCACCTGGCAGCGGGAAGGCTGGGCAGGACGGGCTGTATCCCACACTGGGCTGTGTCCCAGGCCAGGCTCTGTCCCAGGGGGGTGTCCCAGGGCGGGCAGATCCCGATGGAGAAATGGGAGCAGCTTGGGAGGCTCTGCAGGGCTGTCCCTCTGCACTCAGCTCTGTCCCCAGTCCCGCCCTGCAGATCCCAGGAAATCCAACACCTTTATCCAACGGCAGCAGCTCTCCCGCCTGCTCTGCACCATACAGTAAGTGATTCCTTATTTTCCCCTTGGAGGGTCCCTGGGAATGTTTTTGGAGGGAGTTTCTCCGTGAGATCCCGGGAATGCTGCCCCACAGGGACAATTCCCAGTTTCCACCAGGAGTGTTTGCTGTAAATACGGTCCAGGCACTGGTGTCTGGCTGTTCTCCCCCTCTCCCACGGCTGTGGGAATGCCGGCTCATCCCGTGCTCTGGGCTGTTTCTCCTGCAGTGTTTTCCGGAACGGGGACCTGCTGAGCCCTCCTTTCCCACTGGAGCTCCCCAAGAGGATCCCACTGCAGTGGGACACACTCCTGGCCACGCTGACAGAGAAAGTGGATTTGGGCAGTGGAGCCGTTAGCAAGTGAGTATCCAGGGAAGGCACTTCCCACAGATCCAGAACATTGGGAGCTCTGGCTGGAAGTTCAGACCATCTTCTTTTGCAAACTCGTTTGCTTTTCAGGTTTTCCCATCACTAAATCAGGGATAACCCCAATGTCCTGGGGGCCAATGCTGGTGAAAAAGCAATAAGCAAACAGTAAAAAAACCCAAAAAACTAGAGGGGCATAAAAAGGAGTTTATGTCTTGAGGGAGGGCCTTTCATCCAACAAAGAAAACCTAATTCCTCCCCAAACATCGATTCAGCCAAGGAGAAAGCTGGGATCTCTTGCATCTCTCTGCTCGCTGGGTGTGATTTCTGGGACTTCCTCTGCCTCATTTCCCACTCTTGCCCTTGTTTTCCACGCCGAGGGGGCTGCTCAGGGGCTGCCAGAGCCCTGAGCCCTTTGCTGTCTCCTTCCTCCAGGCTCTGCAGGCTGGATGGGACCCCGGTGTGCCCAGGGGAGGAGCTGGAGAATGGCCAGCACTACGTGGCAGTGGGAAAGGAGGAGTACAAAGCTCTGCCCTACCTTGAGCTGCTGGTGCCCCAGGAGTGCAGGACACAGGGGTGTGTGGGCTGTGGCCAAGGGGTGTAAGCAATTCCCTCCGTGGTGGCCTTCAGGGAGAGCCATCCTTTTTGGGGACTGTTCCCTCTGTCTGTGTCAGGGTTTGAGTCGTCCTTCGCGTGCCGGGGCTTCAGGGAAGGAAGGAAAATGTTTTCCAGGGTTTTGGGTTAGTCCCTGACATCCAGGGTCCGGTGCCAGAGGAAGCAAAAGGTTTGGCTGTTTCTCAGCTGCGTGTTCGTGGAGCACTGAGAGGGACACCTGCCCCTTATCCGTGGAATTTCCCAGGCCTGGGGTGGGCAGTGCGGTGTCACCTGATGGGATCCACTGTGGAATGTGAAAAACACCTCTGGGCCCCTCTCCTCTGGGAAAAGAGGGGACTGTGCCCTCCCTCAGCTGACCTCTGCCTGATGCTGGAATTCGCTCCTTTGTTACAGGAACCGCCCAAAAAACAGGCACAAAAAGAGCCAGGGAAGGGTGAGTGCTCAGTGGCTCAGGGTGGTTTGTGCTGCCATCATGGAATAATGGAATGGGTTGGGTTGGGAAGGACCTTAAAGCTCATTCCCCACCCCCTGCCACAGGCAGGGACACTTTCCACTATCCCAGGTTGCTCCAAACCCTGTCCAACCTGGCCTTGGACACTTCCAGGGATGGGGCAGCCCCAGCCTCTCCCTGAAACCCTCTTGTCACAGTGACAGCTTTGTACCAGTCAGGATCAAGGAAATCAGCAGGAATTTGTGTGTTTAAGGACAACTTCTCTTTCATAAAGTGCTTTCTCAAGGCCTGTGTGATGGGGGTTTTTTTTTCAGCTGGACAGTCGCAGGGTGCAGACCACGGGAGCTGCAGAGAAAGGCAAGATCCCACCTGCCTTCCCACAGCTGCAAATTCCAGCCAGGGAATCCCCCCTGGAGGAGGAGGAGGAAGAGCCCGTTTTCCACGTCAAACCTGTGCGTGCAGGAAGGAACAGGAGGAGCAGCAGGAATGTGCAGCCTGGTCCAGGTGAGGGTGTGAGCGTGGAGGGAGCTGGATTTGTGATGCTGAAGGACAGGAATTCCTGCCCTGACAGCAGGCAGGGATGCATCCAGCAATTCCTATATTTCTTCTCACCTGGTCACAGAGCAGGATTCTGCAGCCTCAGTGTGACCAAGCCATGCAACACCCATGGAACAGCTTTCCTTTTCCCTTTTCCTCACAGGGAAAAGCCTCTCTAAACCCAGGGATCCAAGGAGGGAGATGGCAGGTGCTCGGGAAGAGGGTGACCACACCAGGCTGGATGTAGCCACTGACCAGGCCTGAGAGGTGATTTCCTGCCTGTTTGGAACCTTCCCTTCCCAGGGAAGGGCTCCTGGTGCCCCTGGAATGGCTCAGCCCCGAGGGCCAATCGAGAGTTCACAGCAATTCCTTGGGGAAGTCCTTGTTTTCTCACTGAAATCCTATTTATCAGGTTTAGGAGCTGCTCTCCGATGTGTAAAGCCGAGAGCAACCACGAGGGGGAACTTGAGAAACCGCAGCACGGTGTCACTGCAGGGCCTCGTGCCTTGGGAAGGCGAGCAATGAACAATTCCCTTCTGGAACGTGAAATCTACAGCTTCCCACTCCAGCAGGGACAGCAAAGGCTCTCCTGGATTCTTCTGTGTTTCCACCCTCACTCCTGTCACTGAACTTACATTGAACACCCAAAATGAGACAGCACAGAAAGGTATTTATTCCCCTCACGGGTTCTGTGGAGCGTGGGAGAACCTTCCTGCGTCCAGATTCCTCCCACAGCAACTCCTGGGATTCCCCAAACAGAACTTACCTGCCTCCAGGTGAAGCTCGGAACCCACCAGGGGAATAACCACCTGATTCTTCAAATGTTATTTTAGTAACAAAAGTAAAAAAGAGGGGAAAAAATAGTTCTTTTAAAGACCAAATTGCGCATGCCGAGGTCAGCAAAATGCTGGTTGTGAATGGTGTGTTAATGATTCCAGCTTTTCCCGGGGACAGTCAGGATTGCTGCAGCGTAGGTGACCCAGCCCTGCCTCGGTGGTGTCTCTGGGTTAATTAGAACTTCAAAGGAAAGACAAGTCCTTTGAAGTGAAATTAAGAGAACGAGCCCTGGTGAAGCTTCAGCTGGTGGTTCCTGCCCCTCGTTGTGCTGTGTTTGCTGCACTCCAGTTGCTGCTGCTTTCCCTTGGCTTCCCCCCCACCCTCTGGATCACATTTTTATTCAGTCACACGGTGTTGTTAAATAATGAGGATTCCCCCTCTTTTCTCTCAGAGGAGATGGCTGCTCTTCTGAGCTCTGAATCAGCTGGTTTGTAGCTGAACTGGGGAAGGAAGAATTACCAAACAGAAACCATGTTTTTATAGCAAAGCATCTGCCAGGGTTTGATCTGTGTCAGGTATTCCTTAAAGATTTCACTGTATCGTTGTCCCTCTGATTTGCAATGCCTGGATAATGTTTGCAGCAATTAAAGCTGTTCCCAAACCCATGTACATTTTATTTCTGTCTTAGGACCATCTGCCTGATTTAGGATTTGGGAAAAGCCACAGGAATAAACAGCTCCTGAATCACCCTCTCTGGGCAAAGGTTTTTGGTTTCCCTCCCTGGGGTGTCTCATTAATTACAAGAGTGACAATGATTCTTTTTTTTTTTCCCTTCTGTGATTTCTCTGGTACTTTGGACTGATAATTTCACTGAAAAGGAATCCACCCTTCCTTCCTCAGGGACGCACTTGTGGGTGTTTGATGGAGGAGAGGAACTGTGAGGGGAAGCCCTGTAGTAACCTCTGAGTAAGGGGCTGTGCAGTGTGAGCTGGGACAGCTGAGAAATCCCTTCTAATCAAAAATCAAATCAGTCCCAGAAGGTCCCATTGAATGATTTATTAACCATTGATTACTCCCTTCAGTGCTGAGCAAAGTGAATTGTCGTCGTCTGGAAATACCCGTGAAAAAACTCCTCAAGACATGGAATAGGATGTGCCTTGTTCCCCCCTGGTGCTCAGGGAACACAGTCCATGGTTTTTTGACATCTGTGGGTCAAAATCCACCTTTCCCAGGTGTGACTGGGCCAGGAGCCCCCTCAGCCACAGGAGAGGGGGTTACCTTTGATCAGGTTCCTCTGCTCCTTGTTCCTGAACCAGCCACACACAGTGAGACCCCCAGGACGGTGAGCAGCATTCCTGCCACAGCCCCTGTGGGAAGGAACAGGGACACACTGGGAATCTGCTGACAAAGAACAGGCAAGGGCAGTTGGAATGAGATGACCCTGAAGGTCCCTCCCAACCCAAACCACTCTGTGATTGTCTGTACAGTTCAGTGCTCAGGTGTCACAGGGCAGGAACGTCCGGGCAGGTCCAGCCTGGGCCAGGTGAGTTCTGAGGGGCTTTGGATGCTCAGCCTGTCCCTGTACACTGAGCACAGGATGTTTCCAAGGAAATGTTACCCATGTTCTGTGTCTGTTAGAGAGATCCAGCCTTAAACAACAACTAAACAGCTCGGTGTGTTCCTGCAGCTCCTGATCCTGCAGCTCCTGATCCTGCAGCTCCTGTTCCAAATGCTGGAGTTTTAAACTTTCCAGTTCCCTGCCTTTTTCTGCCCTTCTGAGCAGGGCAGTGTCAGTGCAGGACACCAGGGAAGGAAAGGAGGATGGGTGTTGGCATTTGGGGGCTTTGGGGGCCACTCCTTTTCCATATTATTTAGTGCTTCTTTTATGGTCCAGCACCCAGTTAGGTTCACAAGCTCTTTCAGCTCAGAACAGCCAGTTCTAAGTTTAAATTTACCAGCCCTGCCCACAAATCTGTTTCACTTCCCTTTCAGGATCTGCAGCAGGAGCTGCTGCTGAACCAGCTGCAGCCTGGTGGGGGTATCTGCTGTTTCCACACCCAAAATCAGCCACCAGACGCAGGAGAGCAGGGGAGGGAAGGTCCGGAGTGTGACTTACTTTTGCCACCAACATCCTCTCCCAGGATCCTCCCAGTCACCAGGGTCACCACCAAAGCCAGGGAGTTGCAGAGAGGGACTGCCAGGGACAGGTCTGTAAGGGGAGGTTTAACAGAGCTGGAAATGGAGCCCCTTGGTTTATTTGGGATGATTCCAAGGCAGCTGCCTGGGTGTTTGGTTAAGCCATCAATCAATCTCCTCCCAAAACCCCCACCCAGGCACAACAAAAAAGCGACCAGGACTGACCTGTGGACGCCAAGGTGAGGTAGAAGAGGAGAGATCCCCCTTGGTTGAGCAGAAAGGGCACCATGTACTGCAGGGAGAGCACGAACCTGTCAGCACTCCACACGTAAATCCCACATAAATAAAACCAGGATGGATTATTGCACAGTTTAAGTGAGAGACAGGAACGATGTCGAAGGCGGGAATACGGAACACTTATTCCATAAATACAAAAGCACTCATGGAATATTTAAGAGCTCGAGCACAGGTATCAAAGCCTGAGAACAGAAGCAGGAGTGATCCCAGGCGGATCCCTGCTGTGGGTCCCACCTTGCAGTTGAGGCCGAGGAAGAGGATCTCGGCCAGGAGCTGCCCCAGGCGGCCCCGGCCCCGAACGTGCTCCATTCCTGCTGCTCCTGCCCTCAGGAAGGGGCTGCTCCCGCCCCACAGCACGGCCACCAGCGCCAGGGACACTGCCTGCCCTGGGGAACGCCGGGATCAGCGGGATGGGGCTCCCAGAATCCCTGCCTGGGATCCCACAGAGCCCTCACCCACCCTGGAACAGCCGGGAGCGTCCCAGGCCAGGCTGGAGCAACCTGGGATGGGGGAAGGTGTCCCTGCCCGTGGCAAGGGGTGCGACTGGATGGGCTTTGAGGTTGGAAAAGCTCTCCCAGATCGTCAAATCCAACCCTGGTGCCCCCGAGCCCGATAAACCCTCTCACAAGGAGTCACATCCACTCATCATTTGGGCACTCCCAGGGATGGTTTGGGCACCCCCAGGGATGGTTTGGGCACCCCCAGGGATGGTCTGGACATCCCCAGGGATGGTTTGGACACTCCCAGGGATGGTTTGGACACCCCCAGGGATGGTTTGGACTCCCCCACTTCCCCGGACAGCCCCTTCCAAGGCCTGACCACCCTTTCCCTGAGGAATTTTTTCCTGTTATCCCCCCTCTCCAGCAGAGACTGGGGGCCGTTTCTCCTGGTCCTGCTGAAGGATGTGGAGCTGCTGGAGCGAGTCCAGAGGAGGCACCAAGGTGGTGAGAGGGATGGGGCAGCTCTGCTGGGAGGAAAGGATGGGAGAACTGGGATTGTTCAGCCTGGAGAAGCTTCGGGGAGACCTCATTGTGGCCCTCCAGGACCTGGAGGGGCTACAAGGAACACGGGGAGAGGCTGTTCCCAAGGGCTGGAGGGACATGACAAGGGGGAAGGGCTTCACACTAGAAAAGGGGAGGTTCAAGTGGGATACCGGGAACAAATTCCTCCCCGTGAGGGTGGGGAGGGGCCGGACTGGATTTCCCAGAGAACCGGTGGCTGCCCCATCCCTGGGAGTGTCCAAGGCCAGGCTGGAACAACCTGGGGCAGCGGAAGGGCTGGAATCCGACGATCCTTAAGCTCCCTCCCAACCCCACCCATCCCAGGCCTCCATCCCCGTTTACCCGCGACAGCCCAACCCCGCTGTCCACAACCTCCCTCCCGCCTCCCACCCCGCTCCAGGCACACCCTCACCCCCCGCTCCGCGACCCCCATCACTCCCCCCCCCCCCGCCTCTTTCCCCGCCGCCATCTCCGTCCCCTCACCCGCGGTCGCCATAGCAACGGCGCTTCACTTCCTGGTCGGG
>JAWWMA010000574.1:0-10384 GCA_035041425.1 Mionectes olivaceus | reverse complement strand
TGTGGCTGTCCCTGGATCCCTGGAAGTGTCCAAGGCCAGGCTGGAGCAACCTGGGCTGGTGGAAGGTGTCCCTGCCCGTGGCAGGTGTTTGGAACTGGATGACCCTTCAGGTCCCTTCCATCCCAAACCATTGTGGGATTCAATATCCAGTCCTTTGAATTCCCTGTTCGGCTTCACGAAGTTCAGAGGCTCTCGGAATGTTGTATTTTTATCACCTTTGGTGTCGTCAGCTGATTCTGCCCAAGGTTTCTTCACCAGGGCAGGGGTGACACACTCTCAGCTGGCTGTGCCCACATCCTCTGATGCATTTCCCTCGGGAGCTGAGGCTGGGAAGGAGGAAGCTGCCCGGCTTTGCTCCCGTGGCTCTTTCTGCCAGCTTCCACTTTGAGCAACTTTCCTTGGTGACGCAGCAGCCGTGACACACAAGCAGGAGGGCAGTGCCCTGCTGGGAAAGGAGCAGCTCCAGAGCTCTGCCCCTCTGCAGAGCTGCTCGTTGGGGATGGCTGGCTCGACCCTGCAGCGCTGGACGACACCCTGTCACCCCAAAACGTGCAGGTTGAGGCACCCGGGCAGGAGACTGGGGAGAGAGGTGGGAAGAGACGCTCTGCTTCGTCCTCTGCTGCCTTGTCCACTGGGAGAACGGGTCTGGCACTAGGCAGGGTGAACACAAGGAATTCAGGGCTTTACCAGACGTGTGGAAGGGGGTTTGTGGCCCTCTGGAGAAGATCTTCAGTTTGGGGTGGCAGGAAGATGGGCTGTGGTTTGTTGTCTCCTGTTGGGTTTCTGCTTCCTCTTCCAAGGTTTTTGGGGCCGGCCACGACCTCTGGGCGTGCTGTCGAGAGCAGGAGAGGCTGGTGGTTCACCAGGAGCTCCCGAGGCCTCAAAGCAGATAAAACCACAGGACTGTTGGGGTTGGAAGAGGCCTCCGAGATCAGCGGGGGCCGTGGACGCTGCTCGTGCCGGGGGGTTGATTTGTGCCTCCCGTGTTGTTGCAGGACATGTGCGCGGCAGAAGTGACGGCCTCTCTGCTCCAGCTGGAGGAGACCTTCTCAGCATGCCTGGCACGGATCGATGCCCTGCTCCTGAAGCCTCTGCTCCAGGCAGGTAAGTCTCAGCTTCTACCTGAAGTTCTCACCTTGAGTCGCTGGCGGGACTGGTGGTGGGAACTCGGTGTTTTCTTGCAGTGAAGGGTTTGTGGGGATGTTTGATTCAGGGCAGTAAGGGGTTTAGGGATGCCGATGGCCTGCCAAGTCAAGCCCAGGGCTGTGGTTCTCTGGTTTTTTGGGGTTGCCCCTCATTTTAACCAGGATCAGCTGCACACTCACTCCAGGGCTGCTTTCCAGTGTGGTCCCTGAATCCGAAATGCAGCTCACACAAGCCTGACCCCAGAACTGTTCCCCTTCTCCCTCCCTGCTTTGGTTCCGTGATCCTGCCCATCTCTGGAGGTAAAACTCGTGGGTGCAGGTTCCCACTGGCAGGAAATCAGAGCAGCTCCACTGACACAACACATCCACATAAATATTCAGGAGCCTGTCTGGCCAAAAGTGGTGGGACTGGATTGGGCTCGGGGGGGTGGTTCCCTCTCATGTCACCGCCTGTTTGGCCTCCAAGGAAACCGGGAATGGTTTTTTGGGAATGGTTCTTTGGATCAGGCAGGGACAGGAAATATCCCTCTGGTGCTTGTGTGTGAGCAGCACATTGTCCATGGAATGGTTTGGGTTGGAAGGAACCTTAAAGATCATCTCAATCTAACCTGGCCATGGGCAGGGACACCTTCCATTATCCCAGGTGCTCCAACCTGGCCTTAGACACTTGCAGGAATCCAGGGGCAGCCACAGCTTCTCTGGGAAATCCATTCCAATCACTCCCCACCCTCCCAACCGGGAATTCTTTCCCAATATTCCAACTTTCTCTGCCCTCTGGCAGTGGGAAGCCATTCCCTGTGTCCTGTCCATCCATGCCTTGTCCCCAGTCCCTCTCCAGCTCTCCTGGAGCCCCTTCAGGTCCTACAAGGGGCTCTCAGGTCTCCCTGGATCCTTCTCTTCTCCAGGTGAGCCCCCCCAGCTCTCCCAGCCTGGCTCCAGGTCAGAGGGGCTCCAGCCCTCTAATCACCCCTGGATTACTCCATTTATCCTTCAGATAATAAGTTGGATCAATGCTATGGCCTCACTCCCCGTATTCCACAAGTCAAGGCTTCCTCACTGTGTTTCCCCCCACCACCCACATTTTCCTCCAAGAGCCCAATGACCAGAAAGGGAAGGAGAACTTCAAACTCTTCACGCTCCTCAACGATCGATTCCAAGCCCTCTGGAACCTGACAGAGGAAAACTACCGGCTGGTGAAACAGAAACACAGCAGCTCCGGATGCTCCTGCATCCAGGACATCTACACCATCTGGAAAGGGGACCTGTTCCTGAGCAGCTACATCCAGTAAGTGCAGGAGGGTTCTGGAGTGGAGAAGGTTTGTCCGAGCTGAGCTCAGGAGAGCAGAGGCTGTGCAGGGACATCGGGTTTAAAGCCCTGGGAGGGCTGAGGAGGGCACAATGTCATCAGGCACAGCTGATGTTGTGGTTTGGGTTTAATGCTCTTGGCAAGGGAAATGATGGGCAGTGATGGATGGGATGGGAACAAAACGCTGCCTGGTGCTGTTGCCGTAATGAATCCCATCTGCCTGCAGCCCCAAACGAAACCTTTAGGGACAGATCTGTGGCGGGAGTTGATGTCCCACCACCAGAAACAGTTCCTGGACATCTGAGGTGGCCCCAAGGCCAGGAAAGGTTCGATCCCACGTTCATCGTGTTGGCCATAAACGTGACCAAGCCTTTGCCGGCTGGTTGGAGCCGTCTGTGCAGTTTGGCAGCGCGCAGGAGCGGGAGGTGGGCGCGCTGGATCCTGGAATGCTGTCCGTCCAGCCTTGGTTCTGGTGGATTTTTGGCGTGTGGAAGGGAGGAAGGACTGCTTTGGTATTATTTTCCCTTGGAAATAGATTTAGGAAGCGCTGCAGCAGCTCTGCCTCGGTGGGAGTGGGGCTTGGAGCAACCCGTGTTTCCCTTTGGGAGCTGAGCGGGGGAATTAAAGCTGCTTTGCCCCAGGCAGGTGGAAGATGAAAACTCAGGCTGAGGTTTCGGGTGAGACACAAAGGAGAAGTTTTATCTGAAGATCTTATTTCCCCTCCTTTTGAAATTAAAAGCTGGTTTTGTTGGGTGTTAAAAGAAAAAAAGAGGTGGCTCCTCCCCAGCTCTGCTGACTCACCCCGTGCACTCCTGGTCCTCCCTGGAACGGGAGAGGAGGAGGGAAGGGGGCCTGAAGTCGTTGGGAAATGTGTGTCCCTGGAAAAGGTGGGAAAGGATCCTTAGTGTGGACGTTCTGCACGACTTCACTGGAAACACCACTGGGAGAAAAGGTGGTGTTTGCTTGGAAAATGTGGCTTGAACTCCCTCTAGTGTGAGACGGGAAACATCGGCCAGGGATGCCGTGGTGGGAATTTGGCATCAGTAGGAGAGACCTGATACTTCTGTAGGATCATGGAATAGGTTGGGTTGGAGGGGACCTTAAGGATCATCCAGTACCACCCCCTGCCATGGGCAGGGACACCTTCCACTAGCCCAGATTGCTCCAACCTGGCCTTGGACACTTGCAGGGATCCAGGGGCAGCCACAGCTTCTCTGGGGAATCCATTCCAGTCCCTCCCCACCCTCCCAGCCAGGAATTCCTTCCCAGTATCCCGTCTAACCCTGCTGTCTTTCAGTTTGAAGCCGTTATTTTAAGCTCAGCCTTTGCAAATTTGCTCTCCAGGACAATTGCACAAGTTTCCTTCTGCTTGTGCCAAATCCCGGGACGGTTTAAACTTCCTGTGAGGATCCAAGATTAACCAAGGATCTGGGAAAGGGGACACAGGGAGTGGAACCCCAGTGACAAGTGCAGTATCTCCATGTCTCCCAGCCTCCCTTGGCAAGGGGGATGTGACAGGGCATTTTCAAATGGGCTTCTTCCCTTCATCCCAAAACCTCTGAGGTTGGAAAAGACCTCCAGGGTTGAGTCCAAGCTTTGACTGAACACCATATCAACCAAACCGTAAACCAGCCTCGCTCTGAGCTGTTAAATTCGTCCTCTTCCCTCTTTGTGGGGGTAAAGGAGCCTCCCAGCAGCTTCATTTCGTTAAACCTGCTCACCAGAGCCCGCCTCTAACTCAGCTCGTGTGTCCTGGTTGGTTTCCTTTCTTGCCGACAGGTACTTTGTCACTTTTGCAAACTATGTCGTGGTCCAAGGCTTCGAACACCTCACCAAGAGCAAAAGGTCAGTGGGCTGCGGAGTCCCTGAGTGCTTTGGGTTGGGAGGCACCTGAAAGATCATCCAGTGCCACCCAGGGACACCTCCCACTGTCCCAGGCTGCTCCAAGCCCCGTCCAGCCTGGCTTTGGACACTCCCAGGGATGGGACAGCTGCGGGATGATGGGTGTCCCATGCAGAGCTCTCTCCATCCTCTTTCTGTCCCCACACGACTCCTCCTGCAGGAGTGAAAGCCTGTGAATTGGGAATCTGGGGGCTTAGGTGAGGGCTGGGACCTGAGACGGGACGCTGTGGGAATCTGGCAGGAAATCTCCACTGCTTGTCCCAGAGTCTCATGGAAAGAGCAGATGGAAGCAGGACCGTTGGATATGAGTGAGCACCTTCACAGCCCCCTCCTCACCTCCTGCTCTTTCGTGTCTTCACCCTCTCTGAGGGGGAGGCAGCACGGGAAGTTTGGGAGGCAGAGGAGCGGCAGCTTGCAAAAAAACCTAATTAATGAGCCTTTGCCTTAATTGCCCACCTTGCAGCGAGGCCTGGAAGCTGCACAAGACGGTGCTGAAGCAGTTCCTGACAGACTTCACCTCCGAGACCTCCATGTGCCTGGCCCTGTACACCGTCCTTCACAAACCCCTCCAGGAGCACATCCAGCAGTACCTGCTGCTCCTCACCAAGCTCAGGGAGGCCCTCAGAGAGGTGGGAGTCTCGGTGTGGTGCTGGCTGGCTCTGGGAGGCTCTGGGGATGTGCCGGGTAATCCAAAGCAGGGTGGGAGGAGGACTTTGCAGGGGGCTGCTGGGGGGGGAAATAATCAGCAGGGGTGAAGCACAGCCCACCTGAAGGTCTCAGAGCAACCAGTGGTGGCCACTTCAGCCTGCTCATCACGGGGAGAAGGTGCTAAAGGTCAAAGGACTGGCCTGGGGTTGCCGTTTCTGCTGGTGGCTGGATTTAGGAGGCTTTCCTGGAAAAGTGGGTGGAGGGTTTGTTCTCATGCCTGAATCATGGAATCATTAAAGTTGGAAAAGACCTCCAAGGTCGTCCAGTCCAACCTTTGGCCAAACACCATCATTGCCACTAAACCGTAGCACGGAGTGCCACATCCACTTGGTTTTTTGAGCACTTCCTCTTCCTTGGGCAGCCCCATGCAATGTTTAACCCGTCTTTCAGTGAAGAGACATTCCTGATATCCAAAACACTCAAATACCCTGAGATTCCCTTGGCCCAGGGGTTCAAGTGACGCTCAAACCCTGCCTTCTTTCCCCCAGGGCTCCGAGAAGGATGTAGTCAGCAGTGTCATCGAGGAGTATGTGAAGCTGGAGTCTTTCATCAGCCAGGTCCTGGATGAGGCCTGTTTTACCAAGGCCTTATGGAAATCCTTGGGCTGCAAATTCACGGTCAGTCCAGGCGGGGTGGGGGGGAGAGAAAAAGGGAACCTTGTTTGAAGGGCTTACATTTCTACGTACCCCTGGAGGAAACCGAGCTTGGATCAAGAACTTGAGGCTTGAAGCCGACGGAGCAGGGCTGGGTGGAAGCACTGGAGGAACCTGATGGTCACTGGGGGGTTGGAAGTTAAGCTCCGAGTGCAGTTCTGCTGTCGCGGCTTCCAGCCCGGCTCAGATGAGCTTTGCGGGAACTCTTGCCTTGAGTTGTCCTCTCCCAGCTGTTGTGGTGCTCCATCCTGACCCCCGTGGTCCCCTGTGTGCAGGACATGCTGTGTGTTCCTGAGAGGAGGCTGCTGGAGGACAGCAAGAACCTTCCCATCTCCACCAGCACCAGCCGATCCGACCGGATCCTGCTCTTCGACGACGTCCTTGTGCTCATCCAGGTGAGTCTGGCGGCCCTCCCAGAGGCCCTGCGTGGAGAAAGGACAGGGAAATTCATGGTCCTCTGGTGTTGGAAATGCAGCAGAGCTTGGCTCTTGGGGAAACTTTGTGGTTTGCACTGGAGAATAAAAGAAAACCTGAAGGAGAAGGAATAGAGGAGCATGCACAGAACTTCCCTCAGTCAGTGTGCCCCACGGGCACTTTTGGAGTGATCCAAGCTCCTTCCTGCAGCCAAATTTTGGTCCTTACTTACTAAAAGGGGCCAGAAAGGACCAAAGGGCCTGATGGCTGGAGGATGTGACGCTGCATAAACTAAATAGGACCTCCCACTGTTGACTCAGCTGGTGGCACAGCAGCAGATGTTGCCTGTGTTTTGGGGGCTCTTTGGGGTATTTTTGGGCCTGGGTGTGGGGCAGGCAGGGAGTGTGTGTGCAGCCCTGGCCATAAGGATGAATAAGACATGTTCAGAGCTGTCCTGCAGCACGTTAAGCCCAGCTTGGCTTGTTTAGTGGTGTGACAGGGCTCTCTTCGTGTTCTCCTCTCTTTAGTCATGTGCCAGCCCCTCAGGTGTCCAAACATGCTGCTCTGGGAGCTGCTGCATCTTCCAAAGCCTTCCAAGCTGGAGCCTCTGTGATGACACAGGGTCTGGGCCTGAGGAAGCAGGGTGGTGATTATCTCCTCTGGCTTTCCCTGGAGGATTGCCCTGATCCTGCTGGGAGCAAGTGCCCCCAGGCTCCGTTTAACATGCAGGGAGGGGAAGGTGTGCTGGGTGTGGTTTATCTGACCTGTTTCGGGTGCTAGAATGAGGCTGAGCTGAATCACGTCCTCAGCTCCCTTGACTGAGAGGAGAGCATGGGGTGACTGCTGAGAGGGATTTTCAGCTCTTGTGGGCCCATGGTGGGGAGGTGCCTCTGCCCAAATGGAGGTGCAAATGAGACCAGCTGCCCAAATCAATAATTGGGGTTTTGTTTAGCAGTAAATGAGGTAGAGAGAGAGAAAGAAATAGAAAAGAAGAGAGAAGGAGAGGGAGATCAAGCAGAAGTCCATCACCACCGGTGGATCCAGTGGTGTTTTGGTGGTCCTTCTTCACCCTGGGCTTCTTGGTGGGGTCCTGGAGTGGTCCTGGCGGTACCACCCTCATACAGTCCAGGTTTTGGGTAGCCATGGGGTGGTTGCAGATGTTGTTGCCATAACTGGGGTGATGGGTCTGAGCAGCTGTTTCCTTTCCCACAGTGGGAATTTTTGTCTGGGATGTGCCCACCAGGCCCTGGAATTAGCACCTTCCTGTCCCAAATTCCTCCCTTCTGCGCTTATCCCAAGTTCCCCCTGTGGTGGGGGATCTTGCGGCGAGTCCCTTCTGTGGCCCTGGCAGTTTGGGAGACACAGCTGCACTCCCCAAGTCCTCACAACACCGCAATTCATCCACAGGTCCCACCCTCTGTCCCATCTGCTGCCGGGACTGTTGTCGAGGCCCGGGGGATGTAACTGGGCTGGGATTGAACTGGTGCACTTGGGTGGCTGGGAGGGGTCTGCAAATGGGGGCTGGGAATCTGAATGTTCCTCCCTTCCCAAATCTGCTGTATACATCGGTGATTAATTCGGGGTGGACTCTGTAGTGCCCCTCCCTGACTTTGGCCAACCACATCCTCACCTGTGACTCAGTGTAGATTAAAGATTAAATATAGTCTAAAATTAAATTAATATTCATTATTTTAAAATTAAATCTAGTCTAAAATATAGCCTAAAATTAAATATAGGAAAAATAAATATTGGAAAATGAAATATAATCTTCGCCCAGTATTTCAACCTTTCTAGGGTCTTCTGTTTGGGGTGTTATGGTCAAAATAGTGACTCAGTAACAGTGCCACTTGGAGTCCAAGTCATGGATAGATCATGGAATGCTTTGGATTGGAAGGGACCTTAAAGATTATCTCATTCCAAGCCCCTGCCATGGGCAGGGACACCTCCCAGTAGCCCAGGTTGCTCCAACCTGGCTTTGGACACTTGCAGGGATCCAGGGGCAGCCACAGCTTCTCTGGGAATATTAGGTGTCTGGAATGATTTGGGAATGTTGCCATGTGATAGGGAAGATACTCCTGTAGAGATAAGTGTCATCCAAGAAGGTCTGTCATAGCTGTGACATTATGGGACACCACTTGTGTTAAACTAAGAACTTCCTTCCTTCTCCTTCTCCTTCTCCTTCCTTCTTCTTTAACCTCCGAGGTCTTTATTGTGGTCTTTACCATCGTCCATGCCATGGATTGGCAGAGCAAGGGCACAGTTGGGATGTTTCCACCACTAACAGGAACATCTTCTCCTTTTCGTTCCAGGGAAACAGCTTCCAGAGTTTTGATCTGAAGCTCGTGTGGGTGGATGAAAACTGTGGAGAGAAAACAGCTCCAGGACTGTAAGTGAGGAATTCCCACTTGGAACTTAACAAAAAACAATAAGAAATGTTCAGGTTGATTGTGAAACTGGCATTAATTAACTGGCATTAACTGTGAAATTGGTGTTAATTAATAATGAGGTGAGAAAACGACTCAGTACTTTGTGCCATCTCCTTTCCAGGTGGTGGGGTTGGGCTGTGGGTCACTGAGGCACCTTTCAGCTTGGGTTTTGCTCACCTTTGCTGACAGATTGGAATCCCAGGATCACTGAGGTTGGAAAAGCCCTCCAAGGTCACAGAGTCCTCCCTGTGACTGATCCCCACCTTGTCCCCCAGTCCAGAGTGCCACGGCCAGGCCTTCCTTGGACACCTTCAGGGCTGGGGAATTCAAACCTCCCTGGGCAGCCCCTGCCAAGGCCTGACCACCCTTTCTAGGGAGAAATTCCTCCTGATGTCCAACCTGAGCCTCCCCTGGCATTCCCCTGGCACAGCCGGAGGCTGTTCCGTCTCCTCATTATTAATTAATGCCAGTTAATACGAGGATGATCTAGGCTCCAGAACTAGACAACAAAGTTGTCCAGTTGAGCATCTCTTCAGAAGGCAAAACCAGCTGTAAAAGCTCCATTCGGAAGGGGAAAGGGAAGAGCAGGAACTGCTGTTGGGCTGAGAAATGTGTTCCCATGGTCTCTGTCCTGTCTCTTCCCTCCCAGGCACGGGCTGCGCGTCACAACCCCGGAGGAAACCTTCTTCCTCTCTGCCAAAGACCCGCAGGTGAAGGTCGGTCCTTGGGGTTTTTGCCCTCTATTTATTATTTCCAGCAGAATAATGAGCACGGTGGGGGTTGATCTTGGGGGCTGTTTTTGGCCCCTTGGCCAAGCCAGTTGTGTGTTAAATGGCCAGAGGTGGCTTAGACGGGTCACAGAATCCCAGAATGTGCTGAGCTGGGAGGGACCCACAAGGATCATCCAGTCCAACTCCTGGCCCTGCGCAGGCCCATCCCCAAGAGTCATCCAAACCCTCCTGGAGCTCTGGCAGCCTTGGGGCTGTGCCCACTGCCCTGCTGCTGGCAGCTGGAAAAGTATCCAGGTACTGGAAGTTCTGTGCCCTGGGCAGACAGAACAGCCCCAATGCACGTGTTCCTGAGCCCGGGCCGACTGGAGATCCAGGCTTAAATGCCGTGGAACGGTTCACTCCTGCTCCGTCCGGGTCCCGGGATAACCCCTTGCAGGCACCACGGACGGGCGACATCCCCGAGGGTTCGGCGGGAGCCCAGCTGGGGGGCCGGGCCCCGCCACGTGTGTCCCCATGGTCAGCCCTGCCGTCCCCATTTCAGCAGTCCCATCCCCATCCCTGTCCCCGTTTCAGCAGTCCCATCCCTGTTCCCGCAGGCGGTGTGGCGCTGGAAGCTGCAGCAGGCTGTGCTGTCCCTGTCCCCATTTCAGCAGTCCCATCCCCATCCCTGTCCCCGTTTCACCAGTCCCATCCCTGTCCCCGTTTCGGCAGTCCCATCCCCATCCCTGTCCCCGCAGGCGGTGTGGCACTGGAAGCTGCAGCAGGCCGTGCGCCAGGCGCTCAATGGCCGGCGGGATTTCCCGCTGTGGGGCCGGAGCGGCGAGGGCAGTGAGCCCCCGGACAGCCGCTTCTTCACCTACGTCTTCAGGCTGGAGGGCAGGCTCAGGAGCGCAGCCTACGAGGGCGAGTGGCGCTGGGGGAAACCCCACGGCAAGTAAGGAGACTTTTTTTTTTTTTTTTTTTAATCTCTTTTCCCGACCAAAAACGCTCGAGGCTCTAGCCCTGCTGTCTCTCTGTCTCTCTCATAGAATCATAGAATAGATTGGGTTGGAAAAGACCTCCAAGATCATCAAGTCCAACCCTTGATCCAACTCCAGTT
>JAWWMA010000573.1:0-10390 GCA_035041425.1 Mionectes olivaceus | reverse complement strand
CCTGTATCCATATCCCATAGCCTGTATCCCATAGCCTGTATCCCATAGCCTGTATCCATATCCCATAGCCTGTATCCCATAGCCTGTATCCATATCCCATAGCCTGTATCCCATAGCCTGTATCCATATCCTGCCCTCTCACACACTGTCCCGCTCCGTATTTCCTTGGAAAGTGATTTCTCCCTTTCCCATAGCCGGAGCTGGCAGGAGCTGTGCTCTGCTGACGTGCTCATATATCCCATGTCTGGAGTTTGAGGGTGCATTTCCCCGGGAATACAGAGGCAATTGTTACTGTCATGTCTGATTTCCTTCCCGGGGATGGGAGCTGGACTAAGATTTACTGGAAGTGTTCCTTTCCATGCCAGGGAGCGGATCCACATTAGGCAGCTGACAGCAGAGATGAATCCTGTGGTGCCAGAGCTGCTGCCACTGTCCAATCTGGACTGTAATTAATTACCTGTCAGAGCTGCTCCAGCCCAATCAGGGATGGCTGGGACATGAGGCAAATCGGCCCTGAAATTAAGAGTCAGGTTTGAGCTGCTCTTCCACTGACCTTGCAACTCTCCTTATTGATTTTGGGTAATTTCCACCTGTTTAGGAAAACCAAGAACGAGGCAGAAGCAACAAAGAAGCTTTTTAAGTCTTTCTGTCAGGTGTTCCATCATTTCCAATATTTGGTCCTCATGCCTGCGAGGTCCCTTCGCTGCTTCAGTGCATTAACTGAGCTGAAATATTGACTGCTTGTCTGCTTCTGAGCTCCAGCCCTAATCTGGGCCTGCGTCTGCTGTTTGTTACTACCATAACTCATAGAGTTAAATATAATTTTAATAACAACTGCATTAATAAAACCCTATTGTATTACTTGCCAAGACCTAATTAAAGCTGAAGTTACCTATGGAAAAAGCCACCCCAGATTTCAGCATAGGGTTGCAGTAACTGGCATAATGCCCTCCATTACAGGACAAAATAATTTATTAAATGGGTATTTGTTGAATGGGTATTTATTGAATTAATCTCTGTCAGCCTTTTGGGAACAAGCTGAAGGGGGGTTCCAAGGATCCCACAGCCCAAGCTGCTGTTTGGGGTGAGATGTGCCTTTCCTGGGAGGTCTGTTCTGGAGAACTGGACTTGCCCCTGTGACTGGTGGCACCTGGGGCAGGTGGGGGCACTGGGCCCTCCAGTCCCTTGTACTGGGAGTCCCCACAGTCCCACCTGCACCCCCGAGTCCCCGGGCTGGCTGGGATGTGTTCCTGCTTCTCCCCGTGTCCTGCCAACAGGCTCCTGCTGGAAATGTTTGCTGCTCACAGGTGACATAAAGGATGGGATGTTTTGGACACCAGGACACCCACTGGTGGAAAACAAAGAGCCCTGTGCTCACCGAGGATCGTGGCTGAAGCTCTGATGGATTTAGTGATCTGAGGCTCTGCTGTTCCCCCAGCACTTTGGGAAGCTGAGCCCGTGCAGCAGAGAGCTCTGATGGAACACCCCTGGAATCGGTTGTGCTTCATGGGCATCACTTTTGTGGGCTTGCAGAACAACAGGAATAAATCTGGAGGTGGGAAAAATATCCAAAATATGATGTGGTTAATAAAGAAAAACAGGAAACTTCGTGCAGTTGCAGGCAAAGCTGAATGTTCAGAGCCTGCAGCTGAGATACATGAATATGTCAGGAACTCTGCTGGCACATCCTGATGAGTTATTGCTCCTTCATAAAAGCCTCCATCAGCCACATTTCTACTGGAACCATCTTGTGGCAACACTTCCCACAGTGGTTTGCAATTGTATTTGGACAGGAACTGAATCTGCCCTGTAAAACATCCTGTCTCCTGCAAGTGCATTGTGCTCGTGTTAAAGCACAGAGGTTCCGGATTAACAGCCACAATTCCCTATCTGCTGGCACAGGATAACTGGTTATCCCATGTCCAGCTGTCTGTGTGCTCCAGGGATGTGCCCAGCCTGGCTGGGAGAGGGCTGGGAGTTTGGGATGCTGCCCTGGGAGAAGGGCTTGCCCAGCTCCTTCTTTCCACTGGGCTGATCAGAGATGCACATCCCGTGCAAACCCTCACACCCTTTACCAGAAGGGAATGGGATCATTTGCTGACCAGCTCGAGGAATTCAGTGTTTTAAAGAGTGTGGTCCAAGTGATGGGGACTTGGGCACTGCAGGGCAGGAGGAGAGGCCATTCCATGAATCAGGGGAATAGATGAGCGATGCTTCCTTCAAAAAGAGGGATCAAAGCAGAAGTTGGGATGTGAAGTGTGAGGCAGGACGCTCACAGGCTTGGAGATGTGTCCTGGCAAAGCAAACAGGCTGTGGTCCTGATCAGGATCAGCTGCACAGGCATCCCTGAAGGCAGAGGAAAGAAAAGAAAAATGGTCCTGAATTAACCAAGTGGGAGATAATTAGAGGTAATAACCGTATCGTTAACATCAGTAGAGAGGGGGATTTCAGTTGGATTTCTTTTTTGCCTGAGGAGACATCCCTGAAGAATTTTATAAATTACAATGGTCTCTTTCAACTACTTCTCTTATTTAAAGTAGATATAAATAAAGATATAAACAAATTTATTATTTCTTGTAATTTTTTTTAACCTTGTCTCATATTTGCCTGTTCTACAAGGACAAGCTTTTCCTGGGGAGGGCTCAGGCTCCCTCAGCCCCTGTGTCAGTCCTGAGCCCCTTGCAGTGCTCTGAGCAGCTCCCTGGCTCTGGGGGGTGGCAGCAGGGCTTGGAGGCACTGGACCAGCTTGATCCTACCTGTTCCTGAGGGATGGATGTCTCCTCATGCCTTTTCCCACAAGGAACACAGTCAGGATGTCCCTCAGGAGCTGCCCATCCATTCCAGCCACCCTGGAACACCTCCCACCAGCCCAGGGTGCTCCAAGCCCCATCCAACCCGGCCTTGGACACTTCCAGGGATCCAGGGGCAGCCAAAGCTTCTCTGGGCAACCTGTGCCAGGGCCTGCCCACCCTCCCAGCCAGCAATTCCTTCCCAATATCCCATTAAAAAATGTGGAATACTGGCAATATATATCTCAGAGCAGTCTCGCTTGCTCTGAGCACACAGGGAACTATCAAAGTTTACTATGAATAATAAGAGCTGGAGCATGACAAACAAATTCAGCTGCTGTTTGTTTCCAGTACATTTAAGCAAATCCCTCCATTTCCCTCATCCCTGTGTGACAGAGTTCATGGTTCCTTTACTGCTGGAAGGGGCTGGGAGGTCACAGGGAAGTGGATCACTGAGAAAACCCAACATAAAAAAGTAATAACTTCTTTGCTTTTCAGTTCAGGTCTTTTTATGGGCCCACAAATCTCTGCCCCAGCAGTGTGGCCGTGACACATCAACGGAGCCAGGGAGGGGAGAGGGACTGGGGAGGAGGGAAGGGCTGGAAAAGAGCTCTGCACTGAGGAAATGTCCGTGAAACAGGCTCTGAAAGAGTCCCTCCAACAGCTGATTTTATATATCCAAACACACACATATATATATATAAATTATATATGTATTATACATATTTATTTTATATACAGAGATATGAAAGGCATGTGTATTATACATATTTATTTATTTGGTTGGTTGGTTGGTTATTAAAGATGTCATTACTTAGCCAAGGCATTCCCTCCTTGCAGGATCATCCTGAAGGATTTCTTTCAGGAAGACAAAGAGTGAATCCCACCCTGCCCTGCCTTTCCTAGGATGGAAATCCCTCCCTGCCTCCTCAGCAATACATTCCCATGTTCAGGTAAAGCTGTTTTCTCTGAGACCTGTTTTCTGGATGTTAACTTTATGTCTGCAATAAACTACTGTAATATTTGAATATGTTGTTCTCTGGGCACATCTGGGTTTTATGATGGTTTGAATGGCCATGGCCTGACTCTCCTCTTTACCATGTGCAATACATTTACAACTTGCAGTTTAATATTTTATTAAATATATCAGGTCACAATTCCCATGTAACTGCTGCTTGCATTTTTCCCCCTTTAAAGTCTCATAAAAGAAAATAGGATTGATATTAAAACAATACAGAAGTTATAAAAACTCTATAAATACATTCTATATTTCTATGGCTATTACCTCATTTTCCACTTCAGACTTATCTTCGGGTGACAGGAAGCCAAAATCCTGAAATGGTTTAATTAGGCTGAAAATCTTCTTTAATAAAGTTCTGCTGAAGAAATACAAGCAAACACCATTAATTCCACCAGAATCAGACATTCGAAGCCAATGGTGACTTTTACTTTGCAAATTGCACCATAAATCAGGACAGAAATGACAGAGGGAAAAATCACTGTGACTATTTTCTCCGTCGTTTCTGAGGTTGCCCTGAAGAGTCACTTCACCCCAAAAAAGTACTTCTGCAAAGAAATCTTCGCATTTACCCGTTCCAGACTGAGCATAATGAACAGCCTGGACGACCTGCATATCAACAACCACCCAGACACCCTCTGGGACACAGCCCTGACCTGGGAAAGGCACAACAAATGCTCATTTGGATCCACAGAACTGCTCATTTGGATTCCAGCAGGAATGAAACCCGTGGAAAATTCCGGCATTTCAGGAAGAACAACCCACCAAACCCCCCAGGACTCCCCTGGATGAAGCTGCTTCTGAAGAGGCTGCCAGAGCTCGTGCACAGCGTGGGAGAGGGGACGTGGTGTGCAGGAATTCCTGACGCCAGGAATACTCAGCACTGGAGCTGGAGGGGCCAAGGGGGTGTTCAGTCCTCATGGGATGGGCAAAGGTGTCCATCCAGGTGTGGGGCCAGAGAGGAACCACAGGGCAGGTGAAGGGGTGGAATGTTCCTTTCATGGTGCTAATTAACCTGTTCAGGGGAATTCCTTGAAAATGATTTTGTAACTCACCAATATTAATACACAATTTCAGTGTTTTCCTGCAGATGTCCCCCCTTAGGATGATCTCTGCCAGAGCCCCTTTGCCACCTTTTACCCTCAGGCTGGCTTTGGGGAGGTTGTGCTGCAGTTCCTGGCCATTGGTGCAGCACCCAAACTTCCCCCAAAAGTTCAGTATTGCCTGAAAACTCAGCAAAACCTCGATGAGGCAGGATCAAAATAAAGGAATAGAATCCCAGAATCCCTGAGGCTGGAAAAGCCCTCCCAGCCCATGGATCCCCCTGTTCCCATCCCCACCTTGTCCCCCAGCCCAGAGCTCTGAGTGCCACGGCCAGGCCTGCCTTGGACACCTCCAGGGAGGGGTATCAGACTCGTATCAAAGGTGTATCAAGCGTATCAAAGCTGTTCTCTGCCATACCTGCTTAACCCACCCCCGTGATTTTTCTAAATTGTTCCTTCTGGGTTGTTTTCACAGCCCAGGAAACTTGTTTGCTTTTCACAGCGTGTTCTCTGCAGATCCCCTCGTGCCCCAGCCTGTTGTGCCCTCAGCCCTCTCGCAGGAGCTGCAGCTTCTGACACTGCCCAGCATTTCTGAGCCTGACGTGCAGGACGAGATGGTCAGTCCTGGTGCTGCAGAAGCAGCGAGGGCTCAGCGCTGGAACTGGAGATACCGGCTGCTCTCAGCGGGATTTGGGGAATTTGGTGGCCTGTGTGGGTTGCAGAGCAAACCCACTGCAGAAAGCTGTGGCAGGAGGACCCCGTGCACAGTTTAAATCATGCAGTAAGATAGAGATACCAGCGGCTGCCACTGACGATGTTGACTTGTGAGCTGTCTCATCTCCTCGGAGCAGAGACAGCTCCGCTCAGCAAACTCCAGCCTGGAGTGCAAATAGCACCAGGCTTAAGTTAATAACCGTGTTCGCTTTGATTTGTAGATCTCCCTTCCAAGAGAATAAGTGGCCACATTTGCCTCATGAAGAGGATGGAGAGAGATGAGCTCTGGAGCACCGAGAGAGCTGGAAGGACTAAAAATAGCAGCGGTGGCTGAGCCTGGGCTGCAGCTCTGCCAGGGATGAGGGTCTGCTTGAGGTGAGAGCTGCTCCAGCTCCCAGGAATGAGCAAAATGACAGTGATGAGGGGAGGCAAAACACCCTGCTGAGGGTAAACATGCCCAGGATCATCAGCGGGGCTGAAAGGGGGGATAAACACTCACAGCAGGGCAAGGGGGGACTCTGGGGAGCCAAGAGAAGGATCTGGACACAGCTGGCTGTGGAACTCAGGGCTCTGGGCTGGGTGACAAGGTGGGGATTTGGCACAGGGTGGGTTCAGTGGTAAGTCCTTCCCAAGCACAGTGATTCCATGGCTCTGGAGACAGTGAGGCTGGGGCAGTCACGCTGATGCACAGTTACATCTGCATGCCTACCTAGGGATGTTTATAAGCTGTACAGTGGGAACTATAACCAGCCCTAAAGGGCAGTTTGGGCGGTGTGAGCATGGGAGAAGGTGAACAGTGTCACCTGGGAACCTGTGTGAGCTCCAGGGAGGCATCAGGGTGGTGCCTGCACAGGCAAATCAGCTTTCCAAGAAAAAACAAAGGCAAACTGGGCAGGAATCAACACAGGCTGGGAATTAAAAGAGGATTTTGATAACAAAGTAAAAGTTCTCCTGTAAACCAGGTGATTTGAAAATAAGTTTACTCAAAAGGCAAGCGTTCAGTTTAAAGGCATTTTACTGGGTTAATTCCTGGCTAAGCCCACTCTGGACCTGTGAGTCCACCAAAGGCAGGGAAAGACACTGCAGGCTTTGCCCAGTGAGTACCAGAGGAGAGAGGTTCCCAGGAGTTTGTTACCCCTCAGGGAATCACAGCAGTAGCTGGAAAAATCCAATCATTTTTGCAGCCTATTTTGGGTACAGAGGAGTTCACCAGCTTTTGTGACTGCAGCTTGTGGTTATAGGTATATTTTCTTTCCCCTCTGTTATTGCTCCATCACAACACAAACCCCAGAATGTGTTTTTACAGCCGAACACGGGGATTGTGCCTCACGCAGGGTCGGGTGTCCGACGGGAGGTAAAGACACATCCCAAAAACACGTGGGACAGAACGGAGCCAGAGGACAGGGTTTGTTTTAGGAAGCATCAGGTGTGAGCTGTGAGTGGCATTTAATTGCAGCCCATGTCTGAGTGCTGGGAATGCTGTGCAGAACATTATCAATTCCACGGGAAACAGATGGAAATCGGCTGTGAAAAAACGCTGTGCAGAGCAGACAAATGGCCCACAAAGTGTGGAAAAAAACCCCTTAGAAATGGCACCTTGGGAAGTTTTTCATATTGTTTGATTTATTTACTCGCAGTTTACGCGCTGCAATGCGAGATGTGGCTGTGGGGGGTGTTGAGGGTCCTGACAGCAGTGAAATAACTGACTGATATCAGATGAGTGCTGAAGGAAGCATCAGTCTGGGCACACTGCAGAGCTCGGAGTCACAGGGCTATAGAGCTGCTTCTTATGCTCCTCCCTCCTTTATTTCAGTGTTATATTTTGTGTATGAAGCGCTGGCCCAAACCCAGAACTCCCCTGCTCATTAGTTCTTGAGACGAGCTTTAAGGTCCCTTCCAAGCCAAACCAGCCTGTTGTTGTAGGACCCAGGGGAAAACTTGTCTTTATTCCAAGGCTCCGCCCAGGGAAGGCGGAGAGGAAAAATGGAGCTGTAATTGCTCTCCCGTTTTAGTTTGGGAAGTGTCTGATGCGGTTCATCCCAGCTCAGGGAGGGTCAGTGAGCTCAGCCCCCGCTCATTAACACCCTGCACTAATTGTGCCGCGGGCTCTGCCCCGCCCAGCGATGCTGCTCCTCCTCCCTGACCCCGCCTGTCCCACCACAGCCCGTGGGAAGGACCCAGCGCTGGCCAATCCACCCTGGCAAACTGACAGCCCTGAGAAGCCTTCCTGGCTCACGCTGAGCTATCGAGGGGCTGGAAGCTGCTGTTTGATTTCTCCTCGGTTTTTTTTTAATGCAGAGCGTTTATTCATCCCTGCAGCGGCAGCAAAAGTTCAACCCCCCGTATATATTTTATGAGCAATATTTTTAATGCTTTTTAATAAAACAAGAAAACAAGACTTCAGTCTGAAATGCCCTTCATTAAGAATCGAAGTAAATGAGCAGAAGGCTCCGTGCCATGTGAAGGGTTTTCCATTAGGGTGGAAATAAACCGCTAAGTTCCCGTTAACTGGCTCGTTAAGGTGCCCGTTCTCTCAAATCAGAGCAGCAACAGTGACAGCAAGGGAAGGATTGATTGCTTCCCCATGTCCTAAAAGGACGTGTTCCTCTCCTTGTCTGACTGCCCCAATCCACTGCTTACCACTAGTGCAAGCAGTAGTGAAAAACCCCACGGCAGGGATGGAATGAGATGGATTTTCAGGTTCCCTTCCAACCCAGGCCATTCTATTACTCTGTGACTCTTCCCAGTAGCATCCTTGTCCCAAGCACTGGGCAGACTGGTAGGCTGAGGAGCTCCTTCTCCAGCCAGCAGAGCCTTTGGGTGGCTCGTGCTTGCTCAGAATCCCACTCCAGATTGCCAGGGCTCCAGGCACTGCGAGACATCAAGGCAGCATATGGGCAGCTTTTTGTCTGTTTCGCAGTCCTGCTCTTGATATAGCTCAGCACATGTGCACAGGAGGGAAAAAAATACAATTTGCATGAGAAACACTCTTTCTTTACAGGAAAGTGCGTGTGAGAGGAGAAAGCACATAAAAATATGTTCTTCCAGCCCTGTTATTGATAGCACCGAGCATGGTGGGTCATTAAGGGTTGCAAATGCTGACAAAAATAAGCTCCAAATAACTCCTCGATGCAGTAACAGTGACAGTGGAGCCAACAGCATCAACCCTGTCCCAGCAATGCCCTTGCACAGCATGTGGAGACAAATCCCTGCCCCAGGGGTTTTCCCTTCCAGCCTGGATGTCACCAGCCAGGCTGGACTGCAGGGTGAGCTGGGCCTGGCCTGGGCCCACATTTGTCCAAGAAAAGGCACTTACAGCAGAATCCCAGAGTGGTTTGGGTTGGAAGGGACCTTAAAGCTCATCTCATCCCACCCCCTGCCGTGGGCAGGGACACCTCCCACTAGCCCAGGTTGCTCCAAACCCCTTCCAACCTGGCCTGTGTATTCCCAGTGCTGAGGAGGGGAACAGGATTCCCCCCACTGACCTCACCTGGCTTGTTCCAGGAGGGACAAGGGATGTCTTTACCATCCTGTGATTTCCAGTAGTTTGGTCTGATTCCTTTTACATCTCATGTATTACCTGTGCAGCCTCCAACACACGGTCTCCAGTGTCATGACATTCCAGAGGTGATCCCTCTGCTGTTATTCCTTAGGGAAAACACTCTTCTGCCTGCACCCAGATGCTTTCTCTGTGCAAGTTGCTGCCTGTCAGCCCTGGACATGACTGCTGGGTGTAACAATACACAGTGCAATGGGCTTTTGTTGTGAGAGCACTTTGATTACTCGCAGTTTCCACCCATCCCGTGTTTACAGCCCACAGCCTTGGGGGACTGGACCCAAGTGCTGCTCACACAAAACACAGAATACTGAAAAGGTCACGAGCAGAGCGTGGCCGAACAGCACCCCCTCTGAATGCATTGAAGGAGTGCTGGGCCAGAGCAGTTCATTCTCACGGCACAGGGAAACAGGGAGGAGCTGAGACACGTTCCCACTGCAAAGCCAGGGGGTGAGGAGGGAACTGGGAATTCCCTGCTGCTCCTCTGCCTCCAGGAACGCAGCCCCATCCACTGCTGGGAGACCCCCGTGTGCCCTGTGGCAACTGGGAGAGGAGTGAGTAGAGCAGCAATGAACCCGTGTGATTTCATCCCTGGCAATGGATCTTCCCCAAACAGCAGCTCTGTGGAAGAAGCTCCTTTTAAGTCTCTGACCATGTGCTGGAGAGGGGGAGTTGAAGCTGTGCAGGGTCCTCCAGGTGAGCAGATGTGCTCAGAGTTACCTCCCACACTGAGCTGCTGCTCCCCAGCCCCCAGGACAGCCCCGACACCCCAGAACCCTCCCGTGGGTTGGGGCACCGGAGCTCTCACAGCTCTGTGGTGCCACATCCCTCCCATGGGCCCCTCCTTTATGCCTTGGCTTCTACAAAGGAGCCTCACACGACTGAGCAGCTCCTCCTGTAGCCTGTCTCCAGGAGTATTTAATGGTCTAAAACATTCCACTCTATTCCAGGCCTCCCTGGACTGGGAGCACATCTTCCCATCCATTCCCTGGACATTCCCTGGACAATGGGAGCCAGGTGGCCCTGCCTGGACAGGGGGGTTGGTACAAAGAGCATCCAGAATTCTCTTCCCACCTTGACATTGCCTGTTTTTCCACACGTGCCGTGGTCACACGGGTGAAGTGGTCTGAGCTTCTTCCCGAGGGGCAGCTCAGTCTCTGCTCCCTGTGAGCAGGGGCAGGACCCAGGGAATGGCTGGAGCTGTGCCAGGGCAGGGTCAGGTGGATCTCAGGACAAGGCTCTTCCCCCAGAGGGTGGTTGGCACTGACCA
>JAWWMA010000572.1:0-10393 GCA_035041425.1 Mionectes olivaceus | reverse complement strand
GGACCATCCAGTCCAACCCTCAGCCCTGCACAGGCCCAGCCCCAAGAGTCACCCCCTGTGCCCCAGAGGATCAGCCAGGATCATCAGCACACTCCTTTCTACCTTTCCTGAGCACAAAAATCATGTGATAGAAGTGTTTGGCTGTTTCTTTCTTTGGGCCAAATGAATTGAGAACAGACACTCCCCTGCTTTGTTCAGTTACTCTTGTTTTGCTCACGGAATAAAAGTCCCTCCTGAGCATCCCCCACAGCTCCCCCTCCTGCAGAAAGCAAACACGTGAACAAGAAGGACAGGTAGGCGCTGAGAACATCATCAACAAAATAAATCCTCATCAAAAAAAATCTTATCAGAGCTCTGCAACAACCAGGACACTTGATCTTGTGTCTGGGGCAGCTCTAAAGTCTTTCATTACTGGGCTCACCGGACCAGAGAAGCTCCAGGTCTGCGTGTCTGACCAGAGATGATGGACAATTCACAGCTCTGTGGCCTTCCCACTTAACCCAAGCCACTGGCCCATGTAAGGTTTGCCAACCGCGCTGTTTCAAGCAGGAATAAACATTTTATATGCTGTCAATTTAGCAAATCTCTCCCCCCCCACCCCTCGCCCCCTGTGTCGCCCGTGCTCATTAATCCTCCCTGGCAAGATGTGTTCATTTTTACAGGCCTGGCTCAGCAAATCTCAACCAGCAGCCTGTTCCCTGGGTGCTGGAATGTTGTGAACTGCTGAGCCAGGGCAGGTTTCATCCCAGGAGAGGTTCCTCCACGGGCTTAGGGAGCCTCTCTGCTTCTGGAGGCTTGGGCAAGTTCACAAGATCTTCCCTGAGTGGGAGGCAATGGAGGCATCCCATGGGTAGCAGCACTTTGGGTCTTCCTTGGCTCAGATCTTGCCACTTTTGGTAGAGTTTGCAGTGAAAATGATGTTGTGGACCAGTGAAATAAGTGCTGGTGGATTGGGCTGCTGTGACTGGTGTTCTGCAGGTGACTTTGGGCAGTCTGGTCCCACGAGTTTACATCAGAAAGCTCTTTCCATGAAGATAACATCCCCTCAGGATCCCTGTGTGCTGATCCCACGGGAATAACACTTAGAACAGGGGGATAATCACTGTGTTAAGTGGGACTTGTTGCCCTGGAGAGGGGTGCTGGTGCAGGCCCTGACAGGTTTTCTGCCAAAAGCCACAGACTGGAAAGCTGGGACATCCAAAATCTGAGAGAAGAGCTTCGTGTTTACATTGGCCAAGCCTGACATTAATACCCTCTGAGTGGAGGAAACAAAAGCAAGAGGGGAGGAGAAAAGGGAATATCCATCATGCTGTGTTATGGCTGGGTCTGGAGACACACAGAAGGTGGTAAAGGAAGACCTACCAAGAGAATCCCTGGATTCCGAGACAGTCACTGCACTGGCCCCAGAGCAACTCTGCTCTTTCCTGCAGCCACTTTGGAAGGCAAAGAGCAGGAAAACAAGGTTTCCTTGAATGAGGATTAATTAAAAAACCTGGAGGGCAACACCAGCTGCTGGAATACAGGCCCAGGTCTGAGCTGGCTCTCCAGGGAAATCCAACCATGCCAAGGGCAGTCCGGCAGCGGTATCTTAAGCACCTTTGTTAGGAAAGGATCAGCCACTCCCTGGAGAAACTCATCTCTTGCTCCCTGGAATACAGAGGGAGCAGAGCCTGATCTCAGCACTGCCTGAGCTGCGAGGTTTGGGGGGATTATCTGGGGCTGGAGCCTGGCTTTGATCAGCCTGGTGGGATGCACTGACAGCCCTTTGCTTGGAAATGATCGAGGAGGTGGATGATGAGTCAGTGGGAGACTGGAGCCAAACTGGCACAGTAATTGCAGGTCTGCGTGTGAGAGAGCAGAGCCCGAGCAAGACAATAACTCTCCTTCCCTCAGTGACTTGGATTGATGGGCCTCTGCTCTTCCCATCTCTGAAGAGCCCACGGGTCGATATTCCCCTCCTGGCTGCCCAGCCATGGCATCATCTGGCACCAGCTCTTGCAGGTGGAAACAAGACTCATTTCTCAGGCCTGTCTGCCTGGAAAACACGAGGCTCATCTTGGCTTTTGAGATTCAGACAAATCCCTCCTCCCTTCTCCTCCAGCCCTTTGGTCCTTCCTCCTTTTGCTGACCTTTCCCTTGGCACATTTACGTGGAGCAGCCCTGGACAGGAGATGCAGGATGGCAGCATCAAATGCCTGGCTGATGGCAGGGGGTTCAGCTCCCCTTGTCAACACTTCAATATGGTCTCTCCATCCTGTGTCAGCAGGATTGTTCCACCTCCCCTTCCACCACAGAGCCCTGGGTGCTTTTTCTGGTCACTTTTTTTTTTCCCCCCCCTATTTAGAGTTTGTTGCCTTGGGTTTCTCAGTTCTAAATTCCAGTTTTTAGTTCCACCTCCTGGTTTTCAGTTCTGCTTTTGCTGGAACGCCTGGGAGCCGCTGGGAATGTTCCAACAGGAATACTTTCTGGTCTTTTTTTTTTTTTCACAGGTGAGGTGTCCCCAACAAGCAGAATCCGATGGTTTTCCTTTTCTACCTCTCAGCACTCACAGGCTGAGCTGGGCTGTGACAAGAGACCGTCTGTGGGACATTGGCTGACATTTCCTGGGGACAAACAGGGAGGAAGGTGATGTATTTTGGCCACGGGTGTCCCATCGCAGTGAATTTCAGAGGATGGTACAGAAGGGACAAGATATTTCACCCAGAGCTGTGGGCAATCATTGTTACAGGGCTGGGATTAGGTTCCTGAGGATCAGGGATACGCTCCCTGGAAAGCTGGTGGTGGCAGGCAAGGAAAAGTCAGCCTAGAGCAAGCAAATTAATTGGGCTGATTGGTGATAGGAGGCAAACAGGATGATGTTTAGCACTTCCAGAGCACTGTCCACACCTCCCTGAGGGCACTGCACATCACTGATATCTCAGAGAAAGGCACTTAACAAGCACAAATCCTCGAGCAGGTGAGCCCTGGGAGTGCAGAGTCTTAATGTAGGCACTTAACTCCATAATAATATTACAGCCATTATTACACCACTGCTGTGCCTGTTCCAGCTCTGCAGCCTTTGATTCCAGTTGCCACTGACCTTTTGAAATGTGCTGACTCGGTGAAACTGCATCTCCCTCAGCTCCCTGGGAGGGACCTGCAGCTCTCCCAGGAAAGCTGGAGACTTGCCAGGAAGCTTCTTGTCCCCCATCATCTACGTTAAGGGGTGGCCCCCGACATTCCTGCCTGTTTTTTTTCCAGGCACAGGTGATGTTTGTGGAAGAACAAATGGCTCATTCAGGTGCTTTCCAGCCTGTTCCCCTCTCCCCAAACCACTGCTCATCGTTGGAGCTCTGATTGTAACCCTCAGCCTACCCAGAGGCTCCTGCAGTTTAATCAAGGCACGAGGCACAGATGGCAAATGTGGCCCAAAGCGTTTTGGGCAACGAGTTGAGCAGGAACAATATTTTGCCACCCACGCTCAGGTTCTTGGAGCAGCCAGTTCTGGGAATGACACTCAGCACTGAAGACTCTCTGCTGCCCTGAGCTGCAATTCTGTGCCACAAATTGTGCAAAGAACCTGAGAGCCAGGGATGCTGGGCTGTCAGTCAGGCACAGGCTGATCCCTTCCCTGGTTCTCTCTGCAAAGACAAAGCCATCATTAGGAATTCCCTCCCTTGCTTCCTGTGCTCTGGTGGTTGGGAAGTGCTGGAGAAGATGCCCTGATGGCCAAATGCACTTCCCAGGCTGGGCTGCCTTTCCTGGGGGCAGAAACAACCGGGATCAGTGGCAAGGAAACCTTTTCACTTTGAGTCACCAGGACATTCTGGGACTCCAGTGCTTGGTGCTGTCCTGGGCATGGTAAAAACCAGCTCTGTGAGACATGTCCCTCCTGGCATAAATGTCACCCCAAAATACTGGAAAAACAGGGCTGTGCCTCAGCATCTCAACCCTGGGAACAAATCCAGTGCCTTCCACAGCTCTGGGATCAGGCAGTGAGATGTTTCTTTGACAGCTGACATGAAAAGGGAAACTTTAAACTTTTAACTATGTTATCCCATGGTTGCCAACCTGCCTGTCAGCTTTTTTTGAGATATATCTTTGCTTTTCCTCATGTTGTCCATACTTTATCCATCTAACTGCTCCTCTCATGGAACAGCTCTCATCCCATGGTCTGCATTTCACTTTGCTCAGTATTCCTTTACCACCCTTTATCTTCCTTACACACAACTCACATGCTTTCCTTCTTACCATTTTATCCATTTATCCACCCATTTTTACATTTCCCTTTTATTATTCCAGGTAATAAAGATTAATCTCTCTTTCTTGAGATTAAAAGAACCCCTAACAAATCAACCCTCCAACAGGCCCCCCAGCAACACTTCCAACAAAAACTCAACAAACCCTCCAGCAAAACCTCCAACAAACCCCCAGTAACACCTTCAATAAGCCCCCAACAAAACCTCCAATAAACCCCCAACAAAACCTCCAATAAACCCCCAACAAAACCTCCAATAAATCCCCAACAAAACCTCCAATAACCCCCCCCAAAAACCTCCAATAAACCCCCAACAAAACCTCCAATAAGCCCCAAACAAGCCCTCCAAAAAAACCCCCAAAACACCCAAGAAACAGTCCAACAAACCCCCAACAAACCCTCCAACAAACCCCCAACAAAACCCTCTTCAACCTTCTTCTTTGCATATTTTTCTGCTTCCTACTTGATTATTTTCTCCCTCTCAAAGCTGCCTATTTTCTTCCCTCAAATACCCCGGAGTGCCTTTGTGTGGGGGCGAGTTGTGTGCAAATGAAAGCCAGGAGCTGCATTGTGCTAACAGTCTGGTACATTTCTCCTCCTTTTTTACCTCATTCAGCAATTTTTGACTTGATTTGACAATGAAATTTAATGCTCTGAGATATATATACATATATACACAGACACACACACATCTATATGTATTTTCCTTTTTATTCCTTGATTAGAACTGCGAGAATTTGCGAGGATTAAAGCGGAGTGAAGTGACAGCCCGGGATCTTTGTGCTGGCTGCAACATTAGCTTTAATTGTCTGCTAATGGAGCATTTCCCTCCATCTTCCCAAAACGCAGACAGAAATGCCTTCCAGAGGGAGAGTTTGGAGCAATAACCACCCTTCATCCTCACCACCCGGCCGTGGGAAGTGGTGCTGGGTGATTCTGGGGGTGCATCACTCCAAGAACCTTCTCATGGGCTGGTGGAGATCAGTTTGGTGCCCAGGCTGGTCCCTTGGGGATGTCTGGTACCCCTGATCTTTCTTTCCCTGTCTCCCAGCTCTGTCACTGGTTTCTCCAGCCTGTGGAATCCCAAACTTGGATTCCTCCTGCCTAAAAGCACAGGGAGGGTTTATCATCCCCCCTGTTACCCCACAGTCGTGGCAGCCCTTGAGGAGCGCATTGTAGTGACATCTCAGTGTTTGTGTTGGTCTAAAGAGGTTGGACAGAGAATTCCATAGAATCCTGGGATGGTTTGGGTTAGGACAGACCTCAAGAGGTGGAGCCAGTCACGGAGTCACGGAAGGATTTGGCTTCTCTATCTCCCCCATTCCATCAAAGCACATTTTGCACACTTTTAGTGAGTTTTATTTCATGGAGTTGGTACAATCCAAGTGTCTCTTCCCCTTCCCCTTGGTGCTGAGGGTAAAGTTAAGGTCAGGCTATTTTGGAAACAATAAAGACCTTATTAAACTTGTCAGGGAACAGGGGGAGCTTTACCCCCGTGTTCAGCTGAATTTCCCTTGGAAATGTCACCAGAACAATCAGAAGGTCTCCATTTAAATTATGGATGCAACTTGCTGATAATTATGCCCCCTGAGGAATAACACATCCAAAAAGATGAAGGCTTGGAGGGTTTGGGGAGGGAGGGTTTGGAGAGATAACAGCTTGATTTACTGCAAAGAAAACATCCTGGCTTTGGGGTTGGGTTTTGGGGATTGGGTTTTTTGCTGTCTCTTTTTTTTCCTGTTTACAACAAAGTCAGGCTGCTGTTCTGTTCCTGCCACACGGGATATTTAATATGAAACTTGGCCATAAGAGGTGAATTATCCCAGTTGCAGAGTCATGTGTGAGGAATCCATGGGCTGCTGTGGGGGGTGGGAAAGAGATGACGGAGAGGGGGAGAATTTGGGAAAAAAAAGAGGGTAAATTTGTTGGAGGGACACATTTTTTATGTGAAAATCAGCATTGTTCATCCTTCCATGGCACCTGGGCACAACTGGAGCCACAGATCCACCTAGAGCAAGTCCAGAGGAGGCCATGGAGATGCTCCAAGGGCTGCAGCATCTTTATGGAGCCAGGATGGGAATGCTGGGGGTGCTCACCTGGAAAAGGAAAGGCACTGGGGAGATCTTAGAGCCCCTTCCAGGGCCTGAAGGGGCTCCAGAAAAGCTGGAGAGGGACTGGAGATAAGGGATGGAGGGACAGGACACAGGGAATGGCTTCCCACTGCCAGAGGGATATTGGGAAGGAATTGTTGGCTGGGAGGGTGGGGAGGCCCTGGCACAGGTTGCCCAGAGAAGCTGTGGCTGCCCCTGGATCCCTGGAAGTGTCCAAGGCCAGGTTGGAGCAACCTGGGCTAGTGGAAGATCCCTGTCCATGGCTGGGGGTGGAACTGGATGATCTTTAAGGTCCCTTCCAGCCCAAACCATTCTGGGATTCCATGACTGCAGGAAGCTGGGATGTTCCTCTGGATTGCAGGAAAATCCAGCCTTAGAGCTGAAAGCTGAGCACTGAAAATGTGACACTGCTGGAAAACTGCAAGGATTTCAATCCAAACTGAGGGGACATTCACTCCCAGGGTCTTCTGGCACTTGCCAGGAGCAGGTTTGGGCTGAGGGCAGGTGTGGGCACCAAGATTAGAGCAAACAAAACAAATCCAGCTGTCCCTGCCCATTCACGTGGGCAGATCTGGGTGGGAAACAGGTTTTCCTTTCAGCTGGTGGAGTATTCCACAAGTTTAGAAAAAGCAGAGGTGTCATCTGAGAATCAAAATCCTGAATTAAATATGTTTTATCAGGGTCTAGAACTGAAATGGTTTTGATTTCTAGGCTTTGGGTGACAGATTAGGCAAATGTGAAGCAATTTCTGAAAGGAAACCTGAAGAAGCAAAGCTTTATAAACACTGAAGGCAGGATTTTCTTTGGAATATTTTAAAGTGGGAGATTCGGGAACATCAGTATGGATTGACCAAACATTTTGATTTACCTAAACCTGATGCTTTTGCAGAGGAACAACCCAAATGAGTGGCGAGGAATTCCCTGGGAGCTGCTTGGATTTATGCCCATTCTGAGATCAACCAACCCTATTTTATTTTTTTTTGAGCACAATTCCCCCCTCTGGAAGGTCCAAGGAAAAATTCCTCATTCCACCCGACAGCAGACGAAATAATTTCAGGCAAAACGTCGTTTTGCTCCCACTGCAAAACTCTAACTTGGGACTGATGAAATAAGCTCTGAAACTTCCCCTAAAAGTGGTTGGGAAAGTAATGGAACAGAAAATAAAAAAGCTGAGAATAAAAAAGCAATCTGCTGTTAATTTATTTTTTTTCTCCCTCAACTTTTTGCTTCGCTGGAAAAATTGAAAAATTTTCGATTCAACTTAACTCAAAATGTGCTTTTTTTTTTTTTTTTTTTTTCCCCTCCATTTGGCCGTCGAACCAAAAAAAAAAGTGGAGTCTCTCAGCTTTTATTGGCACCTACTTTTGTTCAGTTGTTTTGGTTCATTGTCCCTGTTTTTGGGAGGCAGCTCCAGCTTTCTGATTGTCTCTGGGGATAGGGAGCAGAAGGCTTTGGCTCCACTGGATGATTATGGGTTATTTTGTTTTAACATAAGGAAAACAAACCAGCAAAAAAAAAGGGATAATCGTTGGTTCAGACTATCATTGGTGTCTCCTGTCTACACTGAGAGCCACCAAGTATTCCCAGTTAACGTCCTTATCCAGGAATCCCAAGCTGAGAGCTCATTTCACGAAATAAATGTTGTTCTGTCAGTAAATGCCAATTTTTTTGATGGGTGATTTGTTGCTCGGGAATGTGTTGGCTTCGATCACAATTTATTTGAAGGGAAAAAAAAAGCCCCACAGAGTGTTTTGATTTTCCATTTGAAGTGATTTTTCATTTTTTCCCCCCCCCATTGATATTAAAAAGATTTTTGGTTTTAAAAAGTAAAACAGGTGGGAGATATTTCAGTCTCTAAACCCAAAAGGTTGGAGTGATCCCAAAGCTGCTGAATCTCCTCAGAATTTAATAGGAAATATGGAGGGGGGGGGGGAGAGGGGGAAACCCCATCCCAGAATGGAAAAAAATGGAGGAGAAATCGTGGAGTTTTTAGAGAAAATTATGGAATTACAGGCTGGGTTGGACTGGAAGGGACATTGAAGGTCATCAGGTCCATCCCCCTGCCACGGAGATGGATCTTCCATCGTCCATCTCCACCAGCCCAGACTGCTCCATGCTGGCCTTGGACACTTCCAGGGATGGGGCAAAATATTTCTACAGAGGGACAACCTTATTAGGATGAAAGTCCTGAGATCCAAGTCGATATAAGATCTCTAGGGTTTCTTTTTTTAGTTTGTATAAACTATTTTGGGAGCTGCCCATGGATCTGGGGTCATCCAAGGAGACAAGACACTTCCAGGATCACCATCCTGTGGGACATCAGAGCACTGGATCCCACAGCAGCTCTCAAACACCTCCCCTGTCAGCCTGTGCCCCCCAAATCAGGCTGTTTGTGGGGTCCCCAGTGCCCCACAACACCCCTGGCCTGCCCTACAACATCCCGCCCCCCCCGAATCCAGCCTTGCCAAGGGCAATGGGATGAGGGAATTCCCTCCACCTTTTCCCATTTTCCCTCCTTACCCTCCTGCTTAAGCCTTTGTGCTGGAATTTAACCCCCCCATCCCCAACACCTCTTCTGCGCCTCCTAACACCAGCATCACCCCAACTCTCCCCCCCTCCCTTCCCCAGCAACTCTCTGCTCTTTAATCTCCCGCACCACATCATCCCCATGGATAATAAATCCCCCATTTCCACCCCCCCAGCTCTCAGATCTCCGCTTTTCTCCTTCAATGCTTTGATAGCTGCTCCCTCCCCCCCACACCACCTTTTGTCAAAACACAGGCTTTGATTTGAGGCAAATAAAACAAAAATTGACTCGTGACTGACAGGAGTCCAAAGAGATGCCGGCTCTGCCAGGCTGAGCTTCGCGGACGACGAGTGGATGAGCAGAGAGACACCAGAGCGGTCAAACGTGGCCCTGACATGTCAAGAACAACCACAGGCTTCCATTTGTACCCTCTGATCACCAGGCAAGGGATTTCAGGAACTTATTTCTTTATTTTTTTGTTGCCTTTCAGGGCGAATTTCAAAGTCCCAGTTCCGCTGTTCCCCTCAGAGCTTCCTGCGGTTGATCTTCGCGTTTCCTCGAGTGGTTTTGGAGAGAAATGTGCAGGGGGAAGATAGAGCTGAGTGTTTGCTGAGTGTCTGCTGCTCCCACCAGCTCCTGTTTTCCTCCTCTCCTTAGGTGGGCTCGGTTTTCAAAGGGATTCTCAGCCTGCCAGGGAGGACACGAGTAAATTACACGCAAACACTCGTGGGCTCCTTCCATGGTGGAAAGAATAAAGGAGGTTGAAAGCTTCATTTTCCCCCTCCCTTCTTCAGAGAGCGAATTTGCAGACAGAGAAAAATAATTACCCATTCCATCTTAATTACCAAGAGCAGGATTTCCCTCCTTTTGATTCACGACACATTCAGCCACTCCAAGAATTCCTTGCAAATGATACGGTTGAAGTGAACCTGGGAGACTCATCAAACAGGGACCACCAGCAAAAGCTGGGGAGAAGAAAAGCTTTTCTCCTGCCAAGTGACAGTTTCCAATGGGGCTGTTTTGGGAAAGGACTGACAGTTCTCTTTCCCAAAACACCACCATTTGGGTGTGTTTGTTAGGGGCACAATTCGTTCGATCAGAGGAGAAGTTTTTTTGGGAAGAATCCTCAGTGTTGGGGTTTGACCCCAGTCAGCAGCTCAGTCCCACCCAGCTGCTCCTCTGCTGGTGGGGGGAGGGAGAATCAGGAGGATCAAAGTGAGGAGACCCCTGGGTTGAGGTGAAAACCCTTCAATAGGGAAAGTAAAAGCCGTGCATGCAGGCAAAGCCAGGCCAGGAATTCATTCCCCACTTCCCAAGACATCACAGAATCATGGGATGGGTTGTTCCACCCCCTACCATGGGCAGGATCACCCTCCACTAGCCCAGGTTGCTCCACGCCCCTTCCAGCCTGGCCTTGGACACTTCTAGGGATCCAGAGACAAAATAGTTCCTACAAAGGCAAATTCCTCTTAGGATGAAAGTCCCAAGGCAATATAAGATCCATATAGGGTTGGTTTG
>JAWWMA010000571.1:0-10404 GCA_035041425.1 Mionectes olivaceus | reverse complement strand
CGTCCTTCAGCGCCGCCTCCCCGCGCTCCTCGGCCTCGGCGATGCTCGTCTGCAGGGCCTCGCACTGCGGGGCCGGGAGGGGGGGAGAGAAAAGACCCCCACGGGTCCCGGAATCACGAGTGGTTCGGGCGGGAAGGGACCTTAAAGGTCTCCTAAAGCACGGGTGGGGACAGCTCCCGCCATCCCACAGGGATCCAGCCTGGTTTTGGAGGCTTGCAGGGATGGGGAAGCATCTGGGGAATCCATCCAGGGCCTTCCCACCCTCCCAGACAGGAATTCTTTCCCAATATCCCACCTAACTCTCCCAGAAGCCATTCCCTGTGTCCATCCCTCCATCCCTCATCCTAAATTCCTCTCCAGTTCTCTTGGAGTCCTTTCAGGCCCTCAAAGGCTCTCCAAGCTCTCCCTGGATCCTTCCCTTCTCCAGGCTCCCACACACTCATCCCGCCCCAGCTTTCCACAGGCAAGGACACCTCCCACCAATCCCAGGGGGATCCAACCCAGCCTTGGACATTCCAGGGACACCTCCCACCAATCCCAGGGGGATCCAACCCGGCCTTGGACATTCCAGGGATGGATCATCCCCAACCTGCTCCAGCTCAGCTTTCCCACCACGGGTCCCCCCCTCTCCCAACGGCTCCCACCACCTTTATTCCCTTCCAGAGGGTTCATCCAAGATCTCCCCCCCGCCCCGTTTCTCCAAGGAAATCCCCCCCTCCCAACCTGCTTCTTGACGCTGTCGATCTCGGCGCGGATCCTCTGGATCAGCCGGTTGAGCTCCGAGATCTCGCTCCGGGTGTCCTTCAGGCTGTCCCCGTGCCTGCCCGCTGTCACCTGCAGCTCCTCGTACTGAGGGGGGGGGGAACAAAACCGGGAGGGTTCGTGGGGGTCGGGACCGGCCCCACAGTTCCCCCTGTGGGGTCACGGCACGACTCGGGCTCTGCCGGCGCAGCCACAGCCGGGTCGGGCTGGGGGGGCCGGGACTGGCACCATCCCAGCTCCTGGAGGGAGCTGAGATCCCAATTCTGGCTCCTGGAGGGAGCTGAGATCTCAATCCCGGCTCCTGGAGGGAGCTGAGATCCCAATTCTGACTCCTGGAGGGAGCTGAGATCCCAATTCCGGCTCCTGGAGGGAGCTGAGATCCCAATCCTGACTCCTGGAGGGAGCTGAGATCCCAATTCTGGCTCCTGGAGGGAGCTGAGATCCCAATCCCAGCTCCTGGAGGGAGTTGAGAACCCAATTCTGGCTCCTGGAGGGAGTTGAGATCCCGATCCCAGGTCCTGGTGTGCTCTGAGTTCTGAATCCCATGTGTTGGAATGCTCTGAGCTCCCTATCCCAGGTCCTGGAATAGTCTGAGGTCTGAATCCCATATCCTGGAGCGCTCTGAGCTCCCATGGGTGACTCCCCCACTCCCTTAAACCCTGGGGGAGGTCCCCAGGAAGATGGGACACACCCACTATCCCATATCCTGGAGTGCTCTCAGCTCCCAATCCCAGCTCCTGGAGCACTCTGAGCTCCCAATCCCAGGTCCTGGAGCTCTCTGAGCTCCCAGTCCCATATCCTGGAGCTCTCTGAGCTCCCAATCCCATATCCTGGAGCACTCTGAGCTCCCAGTCCCATATCCTGGAACTCTCTGAGCTCCCAATCCCATATTCTGGAGCACTCTGAGCTCCCAATCCCATATCCTGGAGCGCTCACAGCTCTCAATCCCAGCTCCTGGAGCACTCTGAGCTCCCACGGGTGACTCCCCCACCCCCCCAGACCCCGAGGGGTGTCCCCCAAAGGGCGGCTCCCCTCACCTTGCCCCGGTACCAGGCCTCGGCCTCGGCGCGGCTGCGGTTGGCGATGTCCTCGTACCGCGCCTTCACCTCGGCGATGATGCTCTCCAGGTCCAGCTCCCGGTTGTTATCCATGGAAAGCACCACCGAGGTGTCCGACACCTGCTGCTGCATCTGGGACAGCTCCTGGGGAGGGGGGTGGGAAGGGGGTCACCCCTCGGACTGAGCCTTCCCGGAGCTTCCCGGGGCTACCCCCGAGTCCTTTCCCCAGATCCTGCCGCACTCACCGCCTCGTACAGGCACTTGAGGAAGTCGATCTCGTCCCGCAGGGAATCGGCTTTTCCCTGGAGCTCCACCTTGGTCATGTAGACGCCGTCCACGTCCTGCGGTGGGCAGGGAAGGAGGGAACCCCGCCCCGCGTTGGGATCGGGTTTGTCAGCGGGAATCGCGGGATGGTTTGGGGCGGGGGAGGGATCCTGAATCCAGTCCCAAACCCTGCCACGGGCAGGGACAGCTCCCGCCATCCCAGGGGGATCCAACCCGGCCTTGGACAATTCCAGGGATGGGGCACCCTCTGGGAAAACCCATTCCTGGGCCTCCCCACCCTCCCCGGGAGAAATTTCACCCCAGAATCCCGCCCAACCCTCCCCTCTCCCAGTTGGAATTCTGCCCCTTCAGGTCCCTTATCCTGTCCCTCCCTCCCCGTGTCCTGTCCCTCCTTATCCTGTCCCTCCATCCCTCATCCTGTTCCTCCATCCCTTTTTCAGGTCTCTCCAGGTCCCTCCCTCCCTCCCTTTTTCCAGGTCTCTCCCTCCCTTTTTCCAGGTCTCTCCCTCCCTTTTTCCAGGTCCCTCCTTCCCTTTTTCCAGGTCCCTCCTTATCCTGTCCCTCCATCCCTCGTCCTGTTCCTCCCTCCCTTTTTCCAGGTCCCTCCTTCCCTTTTCCCCAGTCCCTCCAGCCCTTTTTCCAGGTCCCTCCTTCCCTTTTTCCCGGTCCCTCCATCCCTTTTTCCCGGTCCCTCCTTCCCTTTTTCCAGGTCCCTCCTTATCCTGTCCCACCATCCCTCGTCCTGTTCCTCCCTCCCTTTTTCCAGGTCCCTCCCTCCCTTTTTCCCGGTCCCTCCTTCCCTTTTCCCCAGTCCCTCCATCCCTTTTTCCCGGTCCCTCCATCCCTTTCTCCCGGTCCCTCCATCCCTTTTTCCCGGTCCCTCCCATCCCTGTCCCTCCCTCCCTCCCCGCCTCCCCCTCCATCTCTCCCGGACCCCCTTCCCGAGGGTCGGGAAGGGCTCGGACCTTCTTGAGGAGCACGAAGTCGTTCTCGGCCGCCGTGCGCTTGTTGATCTCCACCTCGTACCTGCCCGGACGGACAGACGGGATCCCTCGGGATCTGTCCCGGCGGGAACATCCCCGGGACACCCCGGGAAGGGCCCCCGGGAAGGGGAATCGGGACCTTCTCCCGGCTGTGGATCATGGAATGTCCCCCCAGGGTCGCTGCTCAACCCCCGGCCCTGCCCAGGAACCCCAAAAATTCCCCCCCGGGGCCGTTTCCTCCCCCAAAATGAAGTCACGGAGCGGATCCCGAGCCCGGGGATTCCCAGGATTCCCTCCCCGCTGGTTTTTTTGGGGGATTTCTCCAGGGGTTTGTTCCCCCTTTTCCATCTGCAGAACTTTGAGGGTCTTATTTATGTGCTATAAGAAATGAGGGGGGTTATAATTTATGTATTTATGGAATTAGATAATCATATAGAAATAAATTATATTGATGTAAAAATTGAATTGCGTATAAATAAATTATATCTAATTAGATATAAAAATAATTTTTATATATAAAGTCTATATAAATAAATTATATATTGTAATACATTATATGTTTTATAAAATTTATTTTTATGTAAATGAATTATATTTCTATAAAAATTAAATGATATAAAAATAAATTATATATATTTATATAAACATTCTTTGTATCTAAGTTACGCATAAATATAAATTTTATACTAATAAATTACATCTTTATATAAATTTAAATATATATAAAATTTATTTTATGTATAAATATAAATGATATATAATTAAAATGTATAGTTATATAAAATTTATTGTATAGAAATTTTATAGAAATTTTAATATATATTTTACATGTATTATATATAATATATAATTTATATAATTTTAATATAAAATTTATTTTTATATAAATAAATTATTTATATAAAAATAAACTATACATAAAATTAAATCATATATAATATAAAATACATATAAATCTAAATAACTATATTAGAAAGAGAAATATATACATTAATTAATTATATATTTTTTTAACACCAGCAGGAAAATGTTCCGCTTTATTTTTCCTGCCTTTTTTTTTATCCCCCAGCTCAGCCTTCCAAAGGAAGGTTTGGATGCTGAAGGGTTTTATGGGAAGGAAACCCTTTGGAGGAACGGTGAGGAAACAGGAAAAATATTGGGAAATGTTGAGGAAATCCCAGAAATATTTGAGGGAAACGGAGAAAATTTGAGGGAAATTGAGAGAATTGGAGGAATATTGAGGAAATTTGAAGAATATTGAGGAAATTTGAGGAATATTGGGGAATACTGAGGAAATCTGAGACGTATTTGAAGAGATATGAGGAAATTCGAGGAATATTAAGGAAATTTGGGAAATGTTGAGGAAACTGGAGAAATATCAAGGAAATTTGAGGAATATTGAGGAAATCTGGGAAATATTCAACGAAATTTGAGGAAATTTGAGGGATATTGAGGAAATTGGAGGAATATTGAGGAAATTCAAGAAATATCAAAAAGATCTGAGGAGTATTGAGGAAATATGAAAAATACTGGGAAATATTAAGGAAAACTGAAAAATATTTGAAGAAATTGGAGAAAATTTGAGGAATATTGAGGAAATCGGAGAAATATCAAGGAAATGTGAGAAATATGGAGGAAAACTGAGAAATGTGTGGAGAAATCAGAGAAAATTTGAGGGATATTGAGAGAATTGGAGAAATCTCAAGGAACAACAAGGAAATTGGAGGAATGTTGAGGAAATTGGAGGAATGTTGAGGAAATTGGAGGAATGTTGAGGAAATTGGAGGAATGGTGAAGAAATTCGAGGAATATTGAGAAAATTTGAGGAATGGTGAGGAAACTGGAGGAATGGTGAGGAAATTGGAGGAATGGTGAGGAAATTGGAGGAATGTTGAGGAAATTCGAGAAATACTGAGAAAATTCAAGGAATACCCAGAAACTCCTTAACCCTCCCCCCTCACTCTTCATCCTTGCCCAACTTCCCCCAAACCATTCCCATTCCCTCCCCTCCTTTCAGGAAAAAAAATCCGACCGAATACCGACCATTACCTCCAAAATTCCGATTTTTTTTTTTTTTTTGGGGGGGGGTTGTCACTTAAACTGAGTTTTTCCCCCCCCACCCCCGGTTTTTTTCTCCCCTTTCCCCGGGACACCCCGAGCCACCTACTTGGCCTTGAAGTCCTCGACGGTGTCCTGGGAGTTCTTGAGCTCCGCCTGCAGCCGCTGCCTCTCCGCGGCCAGGCAGTCCAGCTGCCTCCTCAGCCCCGCGATGTGGCTCTCGAAAAGGGGCTCCAGGCCCCTGCCCCCCGGCCCCGACCCCCCCTGCTCCTGCAGCAGCTTCCACTTGGTCTCCAGCACCCGGTTCTGCTGCTCCAGGAACCGCACCTGGACGGGGAGAGGGGGTGAAATCGGAGTTTTCGGGGGGGGTCGCGGGATTCCCTCCCCGGTTTTGGTTTTGTTTGTTTTTTTCACGTGTTTTATTCGTTTTTGACGGGTATAACCCACGGGGTGGTGGGATCACTCAGTGGGTATGTGGGGAAAACGGGGGGTCACCTCCTCTCCCCGGTTTTGAAGCCCTTGGAAAGGAGGGACCCAGAGAACTTTCTGGGTTTGGCTTCTTCTCCTTTGAAACAGCTCCCCAAAAAGGACTGTTTTCCACTTAAAAATAGGCCAGAACGCCCAAAGTCCCACATTTTCCTTAAAAAAAATTAGTTTGGATACCAAAAATCCCGTCTACTCCTTCAAAACAGCCAAAAAAATCCCGTCTTCTCCTTAAAAATCCCTTCTTCTTCTTAAAAAATACCCCCCAAAATCCTATCTGCTCCTTAAAAATAGCCCCCAAAAGACTCATCTCGTTAAAAGTAGCAAAAAATCCCATCTTCTCCTTAAAAATCCCTTCTTCTCCTTAAAAAAAGCCCCAAAAGTCCCATCTTCTCCTAAAAATTAGCCAAAAAGTCCCGTCTACTCCTTAGAAATGACCCAGAACACCCAAATCCCATTTGCTCCCTAAAACCAGACCCAAATCACCCCAAATGCCACCTGGTCCTTAAAAATATTCTGAAAACCACTCCCATATTCTCCTTAAAACAGTCCAAACCACCCCAAAATCTCATCTCGGCCCCCAAACCAGCCCAAACCACCCCAAATCCCATCTCGTCCTCAAAAACAGCCCAAAATGCCCGAAATCCCATCTCGTCCTTCCAACCAGCCCGAAATCCCCTCCCGTGAAAAGTATCCCCCAAAAAAGCCCCACCTTCCCCCTCAAAACCTCCCAAAACATCCCAAACCCCATCTTGTCTCCTCCAAACCACCCCAAACCACCCCAAACCCCATCTCGTCCTCCAAACCAGCCCAAAATCCCTTCCCCTCAAAAATACCCCCCTCCAGAAAGCCCCCCCTTCCCCTTCAAACATCCCAAACCACCCCAAACCCCATCTCACCCCCCAAAACCATCCCAAACCCCCCCAAACCCCGTATTTTCCTTCAGAACCTCCCAAACCCCATCTCGCCTCCTCCAAACCATCCCAAACCCCGTCTCACCTCCCAAAACCATCCCAAACCAGCCAAAACTCAACTTCTTCAAAAACCGCCCCAAACCGATCCAAACCCCACCAAACCGGCCCCCAGAAGCGCCTCCAGCCCCGCTGGAGCTCCGGCCCGATCCGGGTGGGTGTTCCCCCGGCCCAGCGTCCCTCGGCCCGTTCCCCCCCCTCCCAGGACCCCCCTCCCACCGCCCCAAAACCCCCCGATTTCCCACCCCCAAGGAAAACCCCGAACCTTGTCGATGAAGGAGGCGAACTTGTCGTTGAGCTTCCCGATCTCCTCGCGCTCCTGCGCCCGCACCCGCTGGATCTCGGGGTCGATCTCCAGGTTGAGGGGGGTCAGCAGGCTCTGGTTGATCGTCACCTCCCGGATGCCGCCGGGGGGGCACGGCGGGAAGCTCTGCTGGAAACCCGGGCCCCCCATCCCGGCCTCGAAGCCCCCAAAACCGCCGCCGAACCCGCCCCCCAAGCCGAAGCAACCCCCGGCCGAGCCGCCGCCGAAGCCCCTGCAGAGCCCCCCGAACCCCGCCGGGGAGGCGCTTTTGGCTCCCCCCAGGCTGTAAACGCTGCGGCTGCCGAAGCCGGAACCCCGACAGGCCCCCCGGGCCCCCCAAGCCGCCTTGGGCCCGAAACACGCGGAGCTGGAGCTGAAGCCCCTCCCCAGAGCGAAGGATTGGCGGGACATGGTCGAGGGTTCGGGATTTCGGGGCACGACCCGAAATCAGCGGCGGGAAAAGCACCGAGGTCGGGAGGGAGGCGAGTCCTGGGGGAGCAGCCGCGGGGCTCCCCTTTTTTATGGGCGCGGGGGAGGCGCGTCCGGTGGGGTTTGTGGTTTTTTTTTGGGGAGGGGGGGATCTTTTAATCCCCTTCATTGTGTTGGAAGGAGGAGGATTTTGGAAGGGTTCCCTCCTCTGCCTCGCCACCGGCGCGGCCCGAAACACTCCCCGCGGGGACAGCCCAAGGCAAACAAAGGCGTTGTTGGTGTTGGAAGCCGAAACGCGGCTCGAATCCCACTCCCCCCCACGGGGCTCGGGGTTGTCACCGCGAACAATAAAAACCCCGCGAACAACCGCCCCACACACACACACCCCACACCACGGCACGACACGACACGACACGCCCTGGAGGGGGGGGGACACCCGCTCGGGGCTCAACCCGTCGCTTTTCGGGGCTGACAGCGGGACCGGCCCGCCCGAATTCCAGGCGCGGGTTCCCAGGCACGCCCCGCGGGTGGCCCCGCGTTCGACCTCCCGCTCCCCCCACGCCGCGGGTGACGGGGGGAGGGCCCCCCCCCCAAAAAAAAAAGGTGTTTCGCAAGGCCGGGAGCGTCGTCGGGGCTTGGCGGGGGCTCTGAAAGAATAAAACAACAACCCCGGGGTTGTGTCAACACGAAGGTGGGGGTGGTTTGAAACCCCTCCCTGGAGGGTTTCAAGTGGGTTCGGAGCGCCCCGAGGGACGGGCTGAGCCGCGTGGGGTCGGCGGGGCCCGAAATGTTCCCCCCACACCCGTGGGATTTTTAAAGGGAGGGGGGGGATGTCCGTGTCCTTCGGGTCGCGGGAGGATCGTATTCCCTCCACCCTGGAACATTCCAGGTGCTTTGGGATGTTTCCCGAGGGTCCCCTGGGGGGGGTCTCCAGCCCTCCCACCCCCCCACTCCGCGTGGTAAAGCCACTCCCGCCCCGTTGTTAAAAAAAGAACAAACCACAACTTAATTGCTTAATTGCTTTTAATCTCCATTTTAATGAGGTGTCGGGCTGCCTCCCTGGAGGATCCCGGGTTATCCCGCGGGAAAAATAAATAACCCCCCCAAAAAACATCCCCCCCCCCCCAAACCCCACGCGGCCCCTCCGGGCGATCCCGTTTCCAGCTCCGAGGCCGTTCCCAAAGCTCCTTCCCCGGGATTTGTTTTTCCATGAAAAGGTGGAAATCTGGGCCCGGGATCATCTCCTGTGTGTTTCCTCCCCAAAGGAAACATCCTTTGGAATGTTTTTGGGGAGTTCCGGGATTTCCAGCCCGGGGGGGGGTGGGGGTGGGATTTGAATCGCAGGGAAACGGGAAGTCCATGATCCCTCCCACCCCGGGGGGAACCGCCCCGCGCGCCCCAAATCCCACCCGGGAACCCCCTCCCACCCTCCTGGGGGTCCTGATCCCACCCGGGAACCCCCTCCCACCCCATGGAAGTCCCAATTCCACCTGGAAACCCCCTCCCACCCTCCTGGGGATCCCGATCCCACCCGGAAAACCCCTCCCATCCCCTGCCCTCCCCAGATCCCACCCGGAAATCCCTTCCCAACCCCCCGGGGATCCGAATCCTGCCTGGAAACCCCCTCCCCCCCCCTGAGTGCCCTAAATCCCACCCGGAAATCCCCTCCCACCCCCCGGGGGTCCCGATCCCACCTGGAAACCCCTTCCACCCTCCTGGGGATCCCGATCCCACCCGCAAACCGCCTGCCACCCCCCTGGGTTATCCCAGTCCCACCCGGGAACCTCCTCCCACCCCGTGGGGATCCCGATCCCACCAGCAAACCCCCTCCCACCCTCGGCACGTCCCAAATCCCACCCGCAAACCCCCTCCGACCCCGTGGGGACCCCGATCCCACCCGCAAACCCCCTCCCACCCCCTGCGTGCCCCAAATCCCACCCGCAAACACCCTCGGACCCCCTCGGGGTCCCCAATTTCCCGCGGGGGGAGGGCAGGGGTGGTTTTGGGGTCGGGGCGGCGGCTCCGGCTCCGCGACCTTTCGCAACCCCCGGGCGGGGCCGGGTCCCGCAGGGACCTGTCGGGGAACGTTCGGGCCGCGGCTTTCCCAGCGCGGGGCGAGCCCGAACGGCCCCCGGGCCGGCAGAGCCCCACCCGCACCGGGACACTGCGGGGACACCGTGGGGACAGTGCGGGGCGAGCCCGAACGGCCCCCGGGCCGGCAGAGCCCCACCCGCACCGGGACACTGCGGGGACACCGCGGGGACACCGTGGGGACAGTGCGGGGACAGTGCGGGGACAATGCGGGGACACTGCCAAGGCAGCGCGGGGATAATTTGGGGGGACACAGCGGGGAGAGTGCGGGGACAGTGCGTGGATGTGTCCCCGAGTCCCCCCGGGGGCTCCCAGAGCTGGCCACGGTCACCCAACACTGGCCACGGTCACCCAACACTGGCCACTGTCACCCAACCTTGGCCACCACCCCCCGCCCAGCACTGGCCACACCCCAACCTCCCCCCCCCGTGGCTCCCACGGGAACGGGACTCGCAGCTCCGGGACCCAAAACCAGCCGTTTTCACCCCAAAACTGCACCGGCAACGTCCCTGGGGGGCGGAGCGTTTGGGACCCCGGGAGTGGGGTTTGGGATCCCGGGAGTGGGGTTTGGGATCACGGGAGTGGGGTTTGGGATCCCGGGAGTGGGGTTTGGGGTCTCTGGGAGTGGGATTTGGGATCGTGGGAGTGTGGTTTGGGATCCCGGGAGTGGGGTTTGGGATCTCTGGGAGTGTGGTTTGGGATCCCGGGAGTGGGATTATCTCCAAGGAGTGGGTTTTGGGACACCTGGAAGTGTGATTTGGGATCACGGGACTGGGGTTTGGGATCCCTGGGAGTGGGGTTTGGGATCCCGGGAGTGGGATTTGGGATCCGTGGAGTGGAATTGACTCCAAAGAGTGGGATTTGGGATCCCTGGGAATGTGATTTGGGACACCTGGGGGTGGGATTTGGGATCTCTGGAGTGGGATTTTGGGATGGGGGTGTGCATTTTGGGGTGCCGATGGGGGAGGGGTGGATTTTGG